>CAWUFW010001227.1:1202500-1740000 GCA_963921515.1 Calotriton arnoldi
GGGCCTGGGGCTTGAGCTCCATCCGGCAGGGCCCGGGGTGTGGGAGCCCCGTCCTGCAAGCCATCAGAGGGTCCGGGCGCTGGTTATGGGGGTCCATCAGGGCCCGGGAGGCTCTCCCCAGCCTGGCTAGGGTTCTGAAGCTGGGTCCGGGCCTGGGGCTTGAGCTCCATCCAGCAGGCCCCGGGTGCGGGATCCCCGCATCCTGCAAGCCAGCCGATGGTCCGGGGGTCCCATTGGGGCCCGGGAAGCCTCCCCCCGGCCTGGCTAGGGTTCGGAAGCTGTGACCGGGCCCGGGGCTTGTGCTCTGTCCGGCGGGCCCCGGGGTGTGGGAGCCCCCCATCCTGGAAGCCAGCCCAGGGTCCGGGCGCTGGTGTCGGGGGTCCACCGGGGCCCGGGAGGCTCTCCCGGCCTGGCTAGGGTTCGGAAGCTGGGACCGGGCCCGGGGCTCGTGCTGCATCCCAGGGTCCCAGGCTGCGGGAGCCCCCGTCCTGGAAGCCAGCCCAGGGTCCGGGCGCTGGTATCGGGGGTCCACCGGGGCCCGGGGAGGCTCTCCCGGCCTGGCTAGGGTTCGGAAGCTGGGACCGGGCCCGGGGCTCGTGCTGCATCCCAGGGTCCCAGGCTGCGGGAGCCCCCGTCCTGGAAGCCAGCCCAGGGTCCGGGTGCTGGTGTCGGGGGTCCACCGGGGCCCGGGGAGGCTCTCCCGGCCTGGCTAGGGTTCGGAAGCTGGGACCGGGCCCGGGGATCGTGCTCCGTCCGGCGGGCCCCGGGGTGTGGGAGCCCCCCGTCCTGCAAGCCAGCCGAGGGTCCAGGCGCTGGGGACGGGGGTACACCGGGGCCCGGGGAGGCTCTCCCCGACCTGGCTGCTTTCAGAAGCAGGGACCGGGCCGGGGAGCAGCGGTGGCTGGCTTTATCCGCTACGCTGGCGGAGCGGAGTTTTCTGCCCACCCCTAGTCAAGGGCAGGGGTGGAGGTACGAATAGAACTAGTGCTCTAAGGGGGCACTGAATCCCAATTACAGCTACCTTACTACAGAGCCAGGGGGGAGTGACCCCATTTTCATTGCTTCCATTAGAGCTCTTTGCTACGCCATTGCTCAAGGGAAGTGTGGCATCCTTTCGTCTACGCTATGAAATGATGTTGCTTAAGATAATGTGGAAGGACGCACTGCCACACTAGTTTAAGTTACTTCGATTGAGCGTGCTGCACTTTCATGGAATGAAGCATGTCCAGATGATCTGAATCAAACAGAAAACCATATGCTATAATTTTACTGACAATAGATAGCCTGGAAATACACTGGACAATTCATGTCGCTGTGGCTGCGAGAACGTGGGTGAAAAGAGGGCACGCTTTGCGATATTCAGCTCTTTCAAGTGAGGCAAGTTGTCCAGGGTGTTAACGAAAGAAGTCTCTCCATCCAGATTCTGTGAGGTCTTTGCAGATTGGTAAAGCTAGTGTTTCCAGAATCGTGAGATATCCTTCTCTGGCTACATGTGCTGAAGAAGACACATTTTACATATTGGACACTAAACGAAAGCAAACGATGAAATGCAATAATGGCTACATACTATTGTTCCTTTAAATTCCTTTGCCTTTTTGATAACCTATAGCTCAAGGTTTTGTATCTGTCTAAAAAAGCCTGTCTCAAGGGAATTCTGTTAACCGTTCACAGACCTAGGAGCACTACGTGAGTTCCCTTCAGCCAGTAGTTGTTGTGTCACTCACATGCTGACGATCCCACATTACAGCCATTGGTTGGTGCAGCTGTTATTCACGGCGTGCAGGTTTCTCCTTTTTACTGCCCTTTCAACCGTACAGCCGTTGTACGTGTCTGCACGTGAAGGGTGCACTTCCTGTTTCTTTTACATATCTGCCAAGGTTTTGGATTGCTTATGTGTGACATTTTCATAATTTCAGTGTAATTATGAGTGATATTCAATGACTATGAGTGACCCTTTCTTGCGAGCAAAATCATGCCATTCCAACAATCCGCATGTAATTATAATGACAGGAGTACCAGAAATTAAAAATGGCCAGAGGGAAACACAACTGGACCTCAGGAATAAATGTTTGTTCTGGTTGGCGAGGTAAAGGCAGCTCGCCTATGACAGGGCAGGGTAAATCTTAATGGTCCGTAGAGTTGTTTGGGTGGGAAGCAGTCAAAAGACAACACAAGGGGACTGTGTAGTTATCAATTTCAAAAATCCCCAGACCGTTTGTAGTATACTAAATCAGAAATATAGTCCCCAGGAGACACCCCCAGGGATTAGGGTCTTTGCACTGGATCATTTTTATTCTCACTGCTACATGCCAGTTAGGGCCCATATTAGCCCAGATATAGGCAGGTGGCCACTGGAACTTCAAACTGTGGGCCACAGGCACCCACCTCCCAGACTCTTGCTATTTAATATACCAGTAACAAATAGATTTGGGCTTCTGGAAGAGGTTGATTGACATGCAATGATACTGGGACCAAGCCATGGATTTAGAGCCCCGAGGTCTGCAAGAGAACTAGAGGAGTATAGTTGTGGCCAGCCTCGCCAGACTACTCACCTAGGGGTAGGGGCAGAATCAAAGGAGCGGGAAATAGTAATACAACAGATGACCAATGGTGTAGTAGGGTCAGGGGGAAGAGTTGCCTGTAACACCGGCTGCCCTAATCCCCGCTCCCCTAAGCAAAAGCATATTGACGGAAGGTGCACTCAAGAGAGTATTACACAATTATCCCTCGGCCCAAACGAGGGATATTCAACCCCCGTTATCTATACTTTTGATGGCACCCCTGACAAGCGTAACCTCGGTAATAAGCTGAGGGTCTTATCCTGGAACGTTGCTGGTTTAAAAAGCCAACTGTCCTGCCCCGATTGGGGGATTTTTGTGGACCAACATGACGTATGCATGTTTCAGAAAACCTGGGCACGGGAAGACTCTCCAAGGGTGGGGTTTGCGTCATTTAATGTTCCTGCCATCTCGGGGGGAAGGGGTAAACCGTCTGGGGGCCTATGCATTTGGGTTGGCTCTCATCTGGGCTGCAAAGTTGAACAGTTGAACCCATCGTCTAATGATATCCAGTGTGTAGCACTTACTTTTTCCCCTAAGCTCAAGATAGCTTTTATTAACGTTTATTCTCGACCTGTAAGCCTGAGCAATGAATCCCCGACCATTGACCAATTGAATCTCTTTATTCCTACTGTCCCCATAAGTGTGTGGTTAATTGTAGAGGGGGATTTTAATTGTCAATTTGAGCCCCTAGTTGAGCCCACCGATACAACCCCTAGCGAGGAGGATCTGCGATGGCTAATTCCAGACCCTCAAATCCCACCGATTAAGGCTTGGTCCCCGCTGGCACTCCATACCATCTCGGTCACACTGATCCACTCCCTTAGAGCGTGTAACGGCCGCACTAAATCAGATATACCTGGGAAGTTAACATTCAATAGAATAGGTCAATCCTCCTTGCTGGATTATATCCTAGTGGAGACTAGGCTATGGCACAGGGTTGTTGATTTCTCTGTCCTGCCACGACACGACAGCGATCACAACGCTCTGACCATGGAACTGGAGATGCCGGATTTTGGAAATGCCATGGCCACTGTACCCTCTTAGACAATAGATTAATACTCTCCACTAACAGAAGAAGAATAAGGTGGGGGGCAATTTAGCAGTCACCCGATAAGCTGGCCACACTTTATACAGCAATTATCCCATCCCTATTAGAAATGGGAGAGGCTGTCTCAGCAGAGGGTATTTTACTATCAATAGAGTTGCAGATTCACATGCAGTATTAACTTCCAAACTGGTTGATATATTTTATCCAAAGATTCCCTCTTGGGTGAAAAAGGGGGCTATACGATCCTGGTTTAACGATAGCTGCCGAAAGGCTAAGCCGGCACTGATAGAGGCCATTAAAGCAAAGGATAGGTCCCTAACTAAACACATAGGGGTGCTGTATAGAGAAAGTATCCAACAAGCAAAAAAGACCTGGGAACTGGATAGATGGGATGCCTTAAAAACTGCCCTATCCAATAAAGACATGAAGGCGTTTTGGTCCATAGTCGGTACAGGCAGTAGCGAAGGGAAGCCAGCCATAGAGCCAAACAATGCTTAATTTGTGCCAGTGCCTTCTGGTGCTCAGCACCGGCACTTAATTGGTTTCCGGTGCTCGGCACCTAATTGTCAACACCATAATTAGAGCAGTCCACCACATGGTGGCGCTGCTCATCTAATTTAGAGATGAGCAGAACAACTGTAGATTAGGAATACAATATACATTAAAATTGCTAATATCTGCCTCCCTAGCCATTCCTTTATCTTTGGGGACCTGGAATAATCTGAACTGTCGCATTTACATGCGAGAGAGATGGTTAGTAGTTGTTTTGGCAGGGCTGACAAGAGCAATGGGTGGTGCAAGCTGCAGTGGCCTCCTGGTCAGAGCCCTGGCACTTAATATTTTACAAATTAAGCAATGGAGCCAAACATAGCAGCAGATGTATGGAAGATTCATTTCCAGGCTCTATATACTACAAAGGAAGCAGTTGGCCCAACTGATGAAACATCCATAATTTCTTTGGGGACTATTTATGAAGACGCCCCTGTGTTTACTTTGACTGAAGTTTTAAACGCAATAAGCAAGCTTCCCTTCGGTAAAGCACCGGGATTGGACAAGTTACCGGGGGATCTCTTTCGGGCAGAACCAAAAATATGGGGACCCTACCTATGGGTTTTATTTAACGCTATTATGAAAGGTATGGCGATCCCTGGAACCTAGGTAGGGGCAGAAATTGTCCCAGTTTTCAAAAAGGGTTCACCCTTTTTGCCTGAAAACTATAGGCTGATCAGTCTGATCAATGTCACCCAGAAACTGTTTGCACGGGTACTCCTTGATCGCCTCCAGGTATGGATGGAAGAGCATGAAATTCTGAGCCCATATCAAGCCGGGTTCAGAAAAAACATTTCCACCGTCGACCAAATATATAGAATCCAACTTTTATATTAGAAAACAGTGACAATAGAGGGTGGCAGTCTATTTAATATTTGTGGATCTGAAGATGGCCTTTGATTTGGTGCCCAGAGCTAAATTATGGGGTGTACTTAGAGATCTGGGGATCCCCCTCTACCTCCTAAGTTTGCTTATGAGATTGCATGAAGGCAACTTCACCCAAGTGAGGTATGGGAAATGTGGCGAACTACCCTCTCAAGTCCCAGTTGACAGAGGAGTAAGGCAGGGTTGCTTGCTCGCACCTACTCTGTTTTGCCTCTTTGTTAATGCATTGGTCTCCCAACTCATTGAGGTAAAGGATAACGATGTCCCTAAGATAGCACATAGAAAGGTACCAGCAATGATGTTTGCGGACGACACCCTCTTATTGTCAAAGTCGCCCATGGGTATCCAGAGGGTGCTTGATAGCTTTGTTACCTTCTGCAAAAACAGGGGGCTGGAGATTAACACGCAGAAGACTAAATTTATGGTCTTCAACCCAGCCAACATATCACGTTCTAACCCTTGTTTAGATGGCACTATGCTTGAGAGGGTGTCGGTATTTGATTACCTAGGTGTCACCTTGACAGAAAATCTGGGGTGGGGGCCGCAAATGGCCAAAGCAAGTCTCAAGCTAGCCCAGACAGTGGGGGGAATTGCAAAACTGTATAGAAACTCCTCCTACATGCCAGCTGGGCCAATAACAGAGATTTACAAAGTGCAAGCAAGGGGTGCGACAATGTATGGGGCTGAATTATGGGGTCATTGTTGTTCTGGTAGTTTGAGTAAAATAGAGAACAATTTTATGAGGCAGTTGTTGGGCCTCCCCCCCCTTTATCCCCCTACGCTGGACTTCGGAATCAGACCAATTGTGGATGAGATTGGACTTAGACCCCTAACTTTTTGGCGCAGGCTGTGGGTGACCCTGGGACTGGCCGTTTATCGGTCAGAATTAAAGGAGTTACTGAGTTTCCCGGGTGTAGGTAAAATACCATGATTTGTATATGTCAAGGATGAATGTTGTAGGCTGGGAAAATCAAGTTTATGGAGCAATCCAGAGGAATCGTGCCCTGTAATTTCACGCTCAGAATTGGTAAGATCTTATAAGATGCACAAACTTGCAGATATCCAGGGGAGTTCGGCCTTAGGACATCTGACAGCCGAATTCTTGAAATTCAAAGACGAGTATATATTAGAGTATTTTCTGGATGACATCCAACTAACCCAGGCAAGGAAATTATATGTTCATTTTAGATTTGGGACCTTGCCGCTTCGTGCTTTCTCTAACAAATGGTCAAAAACTACATCTCGAGGGTGCTCTGCCTGCAACTGTGAGGAAGAGTCACGTTTTTTTCTTTTGTCCTGGCTATAAATCAGCTAGACAGTGCTGGCTTATCCAACTGTGCAGGAACTTAGGGTTTGAGCACTGCGAGGAGGCATTCAGAGTCCTGAAGTACGATACCTATACGCCCATTTTTGCTGTATCTAGATTTCTAACCTCGATGTGGGGTATGCGCTGGATGTTCCTAAATTCGTTACCGCTGCCTTAAAAGTATATATTGTCTGCATCTTTTAACTGTTTTATCTAAATCTTTTCTCTTTTTAATGCTTTTTTGTCAAGCCCACTGATGAAATGAGTTTTTACTTTGACAAATTGCATATGCAGTTGTTTATGTCCTATGTGGCTCTTACATATGGGGAAACATAGATGGTAGCTGGATGAGGGCGGGTTGCTGATTTGAATTGTCCGGTTCTACCACCCTGTGAACCCTGTGGTGCACTTTAATGTTGTTAATCCATTCATTTGTATAGCTATTTATGGGGATGTTTTATAGTACATGGTTTTGTGTGTGTGAATTTTCTGTGTATGCAATTTTATGGTCCACGATGACCGAAATAAAGTTTGTTGGAATGGCAAAATCATGCATTAAAGTCCCTGGAAACAGACAAATATCAGAATTTAGTCCCATTTGAGCAACGAGAAACTCTAAGGAACTCTGTTAGAGGTGCTTTTAAACCTATTATTTATAAATATACAGCACCCTCCAACCCCTCACGTCAGCGCCAGCTGTGGCTGAACCACAAGTAACAAAGGGATCTCTGTGACCAAAGCAGTAACCCAATGAGCTATCCACATAAAATGCAGTTCTGTGATATGCTGGTACACTTTCTTTGCAGAAGGCATATTAACACTCACGCTACTTTATGGTGAGAGTCAAAACTGCCAGAAGATGAAAACTCCGACCTCTCATCAGCAGCAGTATGAATTCCCAGTGTTATCTGTCTTACCAAGTCTCACAGTGTTGGAAAAATAATGCCTGCTGCTTTGGACTTCCACTGTAGCTGAACTGTATGTGGAGTCACAGTCACTGTCTGCAGACAGCTGCTCAGACAGGGTCGCTGTCATCTGGAGACAGGAGTCAGTTGCCAGTTTGAGAAGGCAGGCTGGCACAGTAAGAGATGATGCTCCTCTCTGTAGACTGTACAGTACAGTACTGCATAGATTGAAGTCATGGTGAGAGCTCATGGCGTGCCACCGTGACTGGAGACCCATGCGCCTGTTAAACGCACTCAGCACCTGCTCTCACCGTGACAGGACACAGCCCCCTCACCTCCATACACACAACAGGGAGCACGTGTCTAGAAGGAGGTTAGGAAGGAGACCTCTTGTCCTATCATTTACCATCAGTGGGCAGCAGCTGCAATTCCTGGGGGCCTGGGCCTGCAGGAATTGCCGTTACTGTGGGTTCATGCAATCAATCAGCTTGCAGCTCCCAAAGTGATCCAGCTCTATTCCCCAGGCAGTGTCGAGTTTCCTTGCTGCTGCACCTTCTGATTTTTGGAAGATAATTCAGTCGGTGACAGCACAGGCACCCGATCCTCCCCCGCAGGTTTTGACTCCATGAGGAGCGCTTCGTCAGGCGGTGCCAAAGCCCGGGAAATGTTAAACTGGAGGCTGTAGTCTCTTGGACACGTTCTAGTGTCTCAGCAGACACTTGGGGGCAGATTTACAAGCCCCTTGCGCCACTTTTGCGTCACTTTTAACATGGGAAAAGTGATGCAAAAGTGGCGCAATGGGCTTGTAAATCTGCCCCTTGGTTAGTTAACCACTCCCTCGTGGGAGTGGACACACATGCACCCCACACCCATCCATCACAGGCGTCACGAGTGATGTGACCCTGCTAATAAAAGGGCCCAGGTGCATGTGCTTGTGGCCAGTTGAGTAAGCATTATGACTGTGTCGAGTTTGTAATGGCATGTGGAGCCAGGGCCCACAACATCACAATGGTGAAGAGTGGCCTTATCCCACGTGTGAGTTAGGAGCCTCCTCACAGTTCCTCGTGGAGAGAGTGTAGCCCAAGGCATCCTGTCTCTGCTACCGCCACTGACCTGACTGGCCTCAGGTGGGAGTGAAATGACTGCATCCTAGTGCAGCAGCCCAGCCATGCCGACGGCTGTCTGCTGAGCCCCGTGCGTGCCCTGGAGGTTCTACGGCCCCATGTAAGGCGTCCCACGGCATGCACCTACGGCTGCGAGTCTGTGCCCCAGCAAGAAAGAAGGACACGTCTGCACCGCTTTGGAGCACTACTGAAGCCGCCCCTGTACCAGACAATGTCACCGAGGCAGCGCAGAGGGGTAGTACAGTGAAGCACACCACAGGCAAGTGCCTGGGGCTAGGGCAAAGTAAATATAGGCCACACCTGCAGTGTGCCCCCCGACGACCAACCAGCAACACATGGCCTGCAGCGTGATAGTGGGCCACCATCATAGTAGCAGTAAGAGACTGCAGAGTGGCTGCCTTCTGCCGCACCTCCCTTTCCGTCCGCACCATGCAAGCAAGCTCCCCACAACGGCCTGCATCATCCAGGCAGAAAACAAAAGGGGACCGTCTACCTTGCCTCCGACGCCTGCATATCCTCGCGGGGCGCACAGTGTTAGGGAAGACCTCCAAGGCCTCATTGAGTGGCTGCGGTACCACCTAGCGGCGACTCACTGGACTGCACCTGGTGTGGCAGAGACTCCATTCGGCAGGGCCAGTGATCTGTGAGGGGCCTGTGAGTGCCCCACGACTGCGCCCTGAGCATTACAAGTGCCTACATGCTGCCACAACACAAGACGTGGGCCCTCATCCCCGCCTGCAGCACCCCGCCCGTAGAGAGCACTGAGATCGTTGAGGAGAGGACTGGGGCCGCATCGGAGACTAGCAGGCCCACGAACAGGCATCTCCAGTCCCCGCAAGGCCCGTAGCAGAAGGGACAGAGTGCACATGTGAGAGGGGGCAGAATGCTGCAGTGCTAGAACACACGGCACTGAACGGCGCCAGCCCCTACCGCATGAGGCGGCCCGGAGCCAACATAACTCAACAGGAACGGCTGCCTGCCTGGCTGGCTTTGAGCCATGATTAGCTGCAGCGCCACCTAGCGGTGGTTTGCTGCACCATGCCCCGACCTGGGAGGCAGAACAAGCAGCCTGCAAGCCACATTAGAGGCAGCCCTGCTCACCGGCACCAGTGCTGCACAACACTGCCTGCAGAGGACATACCTGTACCAACGTTTGCATGCCCCCACTGGCATCGGCATCCCCAGTGCCCACGCAGGAATCAAGGAAGGCTGCCGCGACCACTGCAGCGTCACCTAGCTGCTGGGTCACCGCACCGCGCCAAAGCAGCACACAGCCTGGTACCTGCATCTCCCGCAACAGTAGAGGCCCACAGTTTCCAGGAAAGACTGCCGGGGCCTGTGAACTGAAACGCTGCACTGCCACCTAGTGGCAACAGGTGGTACTGCACGCGAACGAAGTAAGGACAGTACATAGAAACCGCCTCGCACCTGCATCCCCACCTCAGTTTGGCTTACAGTTTCAGCAACGCTGCCGCATCACGGAAAGTAGCCACAGCACCCCTAGCAGCGGTGAGTGGTACCGCATCCTGCACTGCAAGTAGTCAGCCAGCGCCTGAAGTGACCCCATCCAGGGATCACTCATTCCACTGACACACTCCCTCTGAATCGCATGGCAGGAGGGACAGCAAGCAAGTTCCCATGCCACAGTGAAAGCACATGAGGGCCTGTGCCAATCGTCATCCTGGAAGAAGACGCCACACTGACAGCACTGCCACCACGAGAAGCTGGTGCAACCGGGCTTCTGCTAAGCTGCGCGGTGCTCACAGCAAAGCACCAGTAGGTACCCTCATCCTGCCCATGGCCTGCAGCGAGGAAGACAGTCATCCACTCCCAGCAGCATAGGCATCAACTCTGGTAGACAGTCATGGGAAAGCAGAAACTTCCAGACAAGCAGCAAAGCCAAAGATAGCCACCACCAGCAACTAAAGAAGAGCAACCAGACAGCAAAGTCTCAAGGTAGTTATCCCCACTTAAAGCACAAGAAAGACGGGTGCAGAGCTCGCAACCCCAGTGGCTGCCCGACACCACCGCCAGTGAGGAAATTGCGCCACTCGCCCCTAGTGGTGAACGGACACCACCGCAAGCTACAACATGGGACACCAAGTGCCAGAAGAGGGCGCCCAAGAAGAGGACGGAGCGCACGAGGTCAGAGGTGTGTAGAAGGCCGCACCAGTGAACCTGACATCACGGGCATGCGCTCCGCAGATAGAGACATCGCCACAGAGAAGAAGCAATGCTGAAGGCAGCAAGGAGAGCATCCACATCTCCACTGTTCCAGCGAAGCCCCGCAGTGGGCCAAAGACAGCAAAGAGTGTCCTCCCTCACACGGCCTCAAGACGGAGTCACCAGTGGCCCAAGACAGGCAAGAGGAGAGTCGCACACTCCCCGTGGCAAGTTGTCACCGCAATATGTGCTCCAAAGACACGCAACATGTGACCGGATGCCACATCGCACTGCACCGCAAGCAAGGAGCACGTCACACGAAGTGACCTACCCCACCAAGCATGCCTGATCGGAGGTAGGGGCAGGCGCCATGACGGTGCAGGCTCATGCGCAAGCACGACACCCTCGAGTGAAATAGGTGATCCGCCATCCCAGTAGAGGAGGACCACGAAGACCCTCGAGGAAGGGATCGGACAGGCAAGAGGTCTGCACAAAGAAGAGTGACAATCCTGTCACCATGAATAACCGGACTAACACAGGTGCGCTGTAAAGACCGAGGGAGAAGAATGAGGACTCACACCGCCACAAGACAAGAGCGCACCCAGAGACACCAGACAGCCACCAAGGCGGACCAACGTCCCTGGAGACAGCTCAATGGGAGAACCAAATGTAGGTCGCAGATATCGCAAAACGCATCTCTCTCCAACGCTCCCAGTGTGACCATCCAGTCCCGAGCATCGGCAGTCTAAGTCGGACGGCATCCCTGCTCCTGACCGCAGATGCCATGGGTAAATAACAGCCTCCGCAAGACGAAGATACGTGGCTGCATAGTCCCTCCAGACATCCTCTCTCTACCAGCAAGTCGCCACCACATATCGTCCAGGTTCAATGGCAACCACAACATCACTCCCATGTGCATCACCCCATTTAACCAAGGAGCGACATCGTCACCGGGGTGGCGCTTTGCACCTGCAGAAGAACCAAGAGACTGAGGCACCCCCATCAAAATGAGAGACCAAGTGCTCAGGGGCTGTCCGACAGTCCATGTACCCCATGTGTCCTGTTGGCAAGTCCACCGACTATTGAGTCACACACCCGGGCGGCTGTCCGAACAACGTTGTCGGATCCTGTCAGTGTTCCTGCAGCGGCCCCAGGCGGCCAACATGCAGCCCTGCACAGTACACATAATATCGTGGCAGCCCCGCACAAGGGCCTCAAGAACATTCCTGCACCCAGGGAGCCTCACACAAAAGATGGTCGAGAAGCTGCTCCACCGACAAGGTACCGGGAGGCACAGCGGCCTCAGAGGATAACGTCCTGAACATCATCGCCATTCCAGCCATGGCCGCTTGGTCATCGTAGTGCCCAGACACCTCAAGCAAAGACTCTGTAGTAGGACTCCAATGACGCTTCTCATGCACCATAGTTTAGTTGACAGACACCAACAGCATCACCGCCAGAGCACACAAGTACATCCAGCCGTGTGCGAGAGGACATTGATCTGACGGACAGGCTGCCAAGGAATCCTTACTCCATAGACGCATCGTTCGTGCCAGTAGACTGTGGCTAAATTATGGGCGTGTGCCGAGATCCTCGGGTGCTCCCAGCTGCACCTGTCCACTATTGTCCCGCGGACTGCCTCTCTGGACCAAGAGACTGTGTGATATCTATCATATGAGAATAGTTTGTTTCCAGAGGTTGGACTTTGTTATATTTTTAATAAAGTTTGGGAGGAATGTAGTGTCGTGCTGGACATGTTCTAGTGTCTCAGCAGACACTTGGTTAGTCAGGCATCCATCACAGGCGTCTCGAGTGACGTGACCCTGCTAATAAAAGGGCCCGGGTGCAAGTGCTCATGGCCAGTTAAGTAAGCATTATGACCGTCTCCGTGTCGAGTTTGTAATAGCTTAATGTAGTCCTCTGAACTGTCAAGGTGGAGGTGATGTTGCAAATGTCAGACATTTCTACTTGAATCCAGGAAGAATAGCTAAGTTCAGCCACTCTTTTCTCTTTCCTATTCTGTTACAGTTCAGCTTGATATCTCTAGGGAACAAATATGTGGGCAGTCGGTAATGACAGACAGGCGGACAACACGCGAGCTTCGGAAGGAGCGAGCACACTGCAACAAATCATTAATCTTCAATGCATTTTTTTTTTTAGACGAAGCCTTACAAATGCATTACAATGTTAAAGGTATACCTATTAAACTAGGATTCAAATAAAAATTTAACGTTAAATCCATAATACTGTTTCCTGTTTCAGTGGCAAAATGATTTCCCAGATCAACTGCCCATCTGCAAACGTGATTTTTCCTATAAGATACTCTGCGCCCTGGTGAAAATGATCACTATAGTTTAAAAACAGAGGTCAGAGGTAGTACTTTTTTGCATATAGGAGAAGTGACAATGTAAGACTAGATGAAGGTTTGTAAATTCTAAAATGCACAAACAATGCCCACCATTTGCTTTTATTAATTCTGTGAAACTCTAAATATGTAATCTAGTATTTACTTCATACTCCACTTCATCTCATTACATAATTCTGCAAAATATTTTAGAAATTAAGAATCACAAAATTATTATTTTGTTAGGACCTTGATCTTTTACCATTTATATTCAATTAGATATAAACACTAATGGCCTGATTACGAGTTTGGTGGTGCAGCACCGGATCCACCCAGCCAAAGCCGTCTGCCAGATTACAAGTATTTCTCGTGTCTGGCGGGCTTTTTGTTTACGTTCCGATGGCGCTGCCCTGAAAATGGGCACTGCAGTGGGAATGCCAAAAACAGTTCCTGCACAGTCCATGCTGGCTGGAACTGTGCTGCATGCACACAGGGAGGCACATGTTGTGCCCCCTGCATGCACCCTAGGGTGCAAAGGCACAAGGAGGGGCCCCCTTTGTTTCCTCTCCGCCACGGTTTTCATGGATGAGGAACTGCCATGAAAACCGTGGCGGAGAGAAAACTTGTAATATGCTTGGCGGGACCGTGGCAGTTCCGCCAAGCAAATTACTGCCTCTGCATCGATTCTCTGGCATCTGCGCTGGGGCAATGGTGGTCCGACTGCCCTAATTGTAATAGGACGATCAGGAGACCACCACCGCCGTGCCCCCGCGAGTCTAACTGTCCATGGACTGCCAGACTCGTAATCAAGCCCTCAGTAGTAGATAGTATTTTTACTGTCTATTCAAAAGTAACATGCTGCAATTTGGAGCAATAGCAATACTATTCATGAAACTTTAGGTGCGTTCGTTTAACAATCTATTCCTCTCACTGTAAGTTTGCTGTAGACTTCAAATACAGACATGCTATGTTATGTTAATTACATTTATAGATGCACATACACATCTCTGAAGGGATATCCCGGCACTGTTTAGAGCAGCAATATGAGTAAGACAACAGGCACAGGTTGCAGTTGGTGTTAATGCTGGAAGAGCCAGGTTTTGCCGCCCTTCCTAACAGGGAGAATCCTAGAAATAACATGCAGATGCCGTGGTAAGGTGCCCCAGTACATTGCTGCAAGATGGATGAAAGAGTGACCCCTAGTTTAAGCTCGATGGATTAAATGTGACATAATGAGGTCCTGATTATCTAATCTTAATGCCTTCACCGGCTAATAACGGATTATTCTGTTTCTAAGGTAGGTTGGGCCTTACGTATAGAGAGCATGTTGGACGTGGCTCAGCAACTTGAAAATTTCCCTCTTGCATACCAGCAGCCAATGCAATGGTTTTACAACTGGGGAAGATGGTGCTCTGTTAGGGAGATTACAAATTAGCCTAGCCACAATGTTCTGAATGACTTGTAGGTGTGAGAACAGAAACTCCGCCTGGCCACCTACAAGGTGTTGCCGTTGTCCAGATGACTAATACGAAGTGCCTGGAGAATGGCATTGCATTGGCAGCCAGCTGCAAATCCTAAATCATTGGATGAAATAATAGGTTCCAAAACCGATGAAACCTTGCCTTTCTTTGACAGTTCCTTATCTATAATGATAACTAAGTTGCTGGCGGAGTTCTTAGGAGTAGGAGCAGTATCGAGTGAGGGGGGCCAACACAAGTTGGATTAAATGGAATCTTACTTCCGAAATGCAATCACTTCGGTCTTATCACTGGTCAGTTTCAGACAATGATCCCACATCTAGATGAACATCTCTGCGAAACAATCAACAAGATTGTCTCTCATGGTCTTCGCATTTTCCCCAATGGACACAATTAACTGCGTGTCATCTTCATAATAAAAAATATTGAAGCCTTTAGCTCAAACTATGGTGCGATACAGATGATAAAATAGCGTCGGGCTTATAGATGACCCCTGTGGAACGCCGCAGGTGACAGGAGCAGGATCTGATCTGAATGTGGGAGTTGAATTGATTGTGTTCAGCAAGACAAAAAGGATTGGAATCATGTAAGTGCTTCATCATAAAGGCCAATCTTGAGCAGATGTTCTAACAGTGTAAGATGAGTCACTATCTCTAATGCTGCCAATAGGCCGAAGAGAATGAGGGCCGCAGATTTACCTTCAACCAAAGAGAGCCTGATATTGTCTGTTACAGACAATAAAGTTTCTGTACTCTGGTTTGCTCTGAACCCTGCTTGAGTAATATCTAGTACATTGTTCAGCTCTAGATAATATAAAAGTTGGACGAGTTCTTGCTCTCCTCAAATTTAATAGAGAAATAATCCATGCACGTCTCATGAATCAACTTATGTACGAAAACTATTAAAGGTGATTTGAAAGTCGGTTTTATCAGCCTGGTCTTTGGATTTTCGCCACCATCTTTTCCGCCTTTTATAGGTTCTTAGTTCCGGGGACGACCATTTTGCCATGGTGGAGCATTTAGGTTGCTTGCTGGTTTTTAAAGGAGATAGTGCCATTAATGGACTTTACCATTATATGAGAGCTTCTCTACATGTGTCTCAAACATACCATGCAAAAAATTCTTAGCAAGGGTTTTGGTCAATAGGTTGCACAAAAGAGTCCTATTTCCCATCTCAGCTCCTGGATCAATGCTGATCCAGGCTGTCTACAATATCTTAGAATCTGTTTCAGAGAACTTGATTCGTTCATCTTGTACTACTGATTCACACCAATAAAGGACAGAATGTAGTATTCATCTTCGAATGGCTTTAATCAAAGGTGTTAAAGCATATCCCACATATTGGGTGTTATTTAATTAAAAAGCCCAAAACAATCAATGTTTTTTCCAGGAGTGTAGCTCAGTCAATAATTTTAGCGGGTGTGAGGCTGACATTTCCCAGCAGGCAATGAGGTGTACCCAGTTAAAAAGGATAGGGTGAGCTGGCACGATTGGATGATAGTAATGGACAGGATTAGGGTTGTTAGCTTTCAGTTATGTGGAAAAATAGGGCAAGCCAATGAAGGGATAGTCTGGACTATCTTGTCCATTCTAGTTCAATTCCTCCTCAGAGCAGTGTGCACAGATGCTCAGAGAGTGGGCTAGCATAAGCACATACCTAACATCAGCAGACCAAGTTTAGGACCTTTTTGGTGCAGACTGCAACTACGTAGGTCACATAGGAAACTGTCCCAGGTTTCAAATACCTGGCTTTGAGCTGTAATACGGACTATGGTCACAGCACTTTGGAGTCTTTATACATCCTCCATTTCCATTTATATCTATATATTTTGGAGGAATACATTTCATGAGGCAACATTACTATCCAGACTGGGACTCTAGGACGTATTGGGTGAGTGTTGTGATTTTTAGAAATATTTGTACATGTCAAAGATTCCAGTTCTGCAACATTGAAGCACCTTTTACTGAGTCCACACTTAAAACTCATTTTGATATCCCTGAAGAAGTCTATCCGATGAAACGTGTTGGCTGTATCGGCTGCTTTCACTGATATCATACAACACTATTGGGCCCTATGTTTAATATGCAATCAGTGTATTATTGGAAAAAAATAAGACATACTGTGTTCCTTGTTGCTCACTGTATAGAACAACACTATTCAATCATATTGTGATGCTTATTGTATTTTGTATTAGGATTTATTCTAAGTACACATATATGGGAGAGCATTGATGTATCGCTCTACTGTGTTAATTTGATATTATAATAAAAGTCTTTTGTATTTTTGTCATATGTATAATACTTTTCATATAAGTTGGTTATGTTCTCCGAACATTCAGATCTTTTTATTTTTGGGTCTACTCTCAGTATTCACCCTAGGTACACCTCATAGTAGCAGGGATGTAGTCTGTCGTAGCACCAAATTAAATCATTTGGCTCCATATCACAGATACCACTTTGCTGTTTGAGGATTGTGAAGGTACTCTTCCTCTACTTTTGTGATGGCTCAGGCTTAGGATGGGCAGCAAGAGTCTGAACACCTTTGTGACACACTGTCAGGTGCTGTGAGAAATTCACACTGCCTTCCGACTTGTCTCCAGAGCTCTCACTCATGTCCCGTCATGAACACCCATCCACAACTGGAACTTACCCAGATGCCTACAAGAGACTCTGTTCACATAAGAGCCATATGTTGCATGAAAACCTACAGAAACACAACATATGGAATGCAAGATGAAGTTAAAATCTAATCTAAACAGGCACTACATCGCTGTGTTGGATTACCTCAAGCATTTTTAAAGTCGTCGTTCGGAATTCGATCATTGTTTTTGCCTGTAAAGGACATGAAATCAGGGCCCGATGGGGACCCATTTCAAAGTTTTTAATTACAGCCACATCTGAGACCTGGCAGACCGAACCCACTTAAAGCCATGCAGGTGGCACACTGATGTGGAATGAGTGATGGGCAGGCGCCCAATCAGATCCATGCCCTCGACAAGGCTGCGCAAAACGCACATCTTCGTAGGTCACTCTGCAATCCTAGATAAAGTCTTAGAGGTGGGCGAGCCATTGAAATCTCAAGCCAGATGCCTGGCTCTGGCTCATCTCGAGGTACTCTTGGTCCTGATAGAGCTAGATTTCTCAAAATAAGCATTGCTTTATTTTTATGTTTCAGACAGACTGCATTTAAAATGGCACACAAATTTTGGTGCAAGTGAAAACACATGGCACATGCCTAGTCAAAAGTTTTTTTTAAAGTGGCACTTTTGGTGCATGCAAAGTGAAAATGAGGCTTGGTCATAAATGCTTTCAGTCTGAAATGCTTGTGCTGAATTAACATGTGTTTTTGCAGTGTAGAGAAAACTCGTGATTTCAGTGGCCTCTTTAGCTTTGAATCATGGAATGTGTTCTCTCTTCCCAGTATCCTTTCCCTTATAATCTACACTCCCTGTTCCTGTCTCAAGAGACTTTGGCTTTGTTGCATATTTAGACAATGCATATTCAGTTCATAACACATCTTTTTATAATGCATATTAATTAATCAACCATGCACCAACACTACACATGGGGCAAACGCATTTTGCATGAAAAGCTACCTAAAACATTAGAGCATGATGCTATGAGTATGTATTAACTGTGTGCGCTTTCAAAATTTACACTAGTGCATGTTTTATGCTATGTTGTACATTGCACATTTTTGCACAAATAATAAGAAAAGCTGCTTTACATTAATAGCTTTTGCAAGGTATCATTTATACAGGGTATTAGTATGTGGGAGGTAAAACATAATGGGTTTCATTTGAAAATTAATACTCTTTTTGTGTTTATTTTGGTTTTGGGCCTAAGATAAAATGGCTGCCTGTGAATCCAGCAAAGCTGTGTATTGAATAAGACGCATGCGCAGATTATACCAGCTACATACTGCCAAGTGCCTCAAGTGAAGACCTGGTACAAGGCCACCATGAACTGTACATTCTTGTTATCGTGCCAATGTACCAGTGTTTGTGGAATGTGTCCTTCCTGCGTGCGATATGACAGGAAGGAGGAAATAGACTGAAACATTTTTCCTAGTAAATGTTGCTAAAACATATAATTGTATTAATCATTAAGGCTTTTTTTTGTTAAAACTGGTGTGGGTTGGATTTGCCAATGAGAACAGGATGGTGAGACCCTCGTCATCTAAGCTATCCAATCAGGGTACAAGCTTTACTGAAAATTGCAACCTTATTAGTATAGTCAGCCAAGAATTAGAGTATAAATAATGACCTCTTTGGGCGGCTTGGGGTTTTTAAAAAAAATTTTTTAGAGGCTTTAGAAGCTTTAGCGGGTGCAGTCTGAGAGCAGATTGCGTCCGAGGAGAGATAGAGGGAGGTGGGGGGCATAGGCTAGCCTTGCACGTCATATTTTTGGCAAGGCCGATCACATTCCTCTGTGGTCTGTGAAGGAGGGGCCTTTTCAGGAGCAGCGTCTCTCTGTGAACACAGAGAGGACAGATGAACAGACCAGGGCAGAGAGTGGAGCTGGATAGAACAGGATTAGATTTTGATGCTAAAACCTATAAGTTCATGCTTTGACTAATTAATTAGTTTTTGAAAAGATTTGTCTTATGCATTTATTTCTCTTTATGGGAGATTTTTGCCAATTATTGATTATTGATTAGCCTTGCATAATTCACTCTTGAATTATATTTCCTGAACTCTTTAAAGAACTCTGATTGACATTTGATTCCTCATTCTCTTCCTTTATGGAATGTTTTTGTATGCAACCTATAATATGTTTTGTATTAATTCTATTTTTCCTATTTTCAATTCTGTAACCTGATTGATATTTGACTAATGAATAAAGGGTCAGAGAACTTTAACTTTTAACTAGAAAATAAAACCCTTTAAAATACTCACAACTCTCTTTATTGGCTTAAATATTAATTGCATTTTTGATTTTTCATGTTTATGTAAATCTCCTGATGGTAATATACAGTGGCACGGGTCCAGTACCTTTGCAGCGGTAAATTAGAAGGTAAATGAGGTTTTGCATTGAGAAATTACCGTGAAATTACCGCTGCATCAGTTTCTGGTAGCAAGAGGAAGGTTATTATCAATTAGTTTGGTGATTAAGGATTATTAATATCACCATCAACTATTTGACTAATGGTCCATTGACCTTAGGAGGAGAGTTGATCTGTGAAAATTAGTTCTAGAAAATAATTGCCCAAGTTAGATAAATGTCCAAGTCCTGATTCCTGACTCCAATGCTCAGAACCTGAAGACTGGCAAAGCAGTACTGGAAGGTGATGCACAAAGGCGATTGCTGGAGTGGTGCGAGTATCAATAGGGTTGTGAAATGTTGTTAATGTGCTAGGATGTATTTTTGAAGTGTTGAAAATAGTAAGGGTTTTGACTGTTGGTGAAAGTTTGCTCATTTTTGACTTGATGGTTTTATTGATTATATTGGTAATTTCATAGGACAGAATTTTTGATTATTGATTATATGTTCTTAACATGAAAAGTTAGTGTCTTGTTTTATGTTGTCTGGAAGCACAGGTACAGTGATACCTGGAAATTCCCGGGAAAGGAATAGCGGGTGGTAAATGGAAGCCACACTGCAGTGAGGTTACTCGTCTGTTGGAATAACACTGAGAAGCTAGGTAGGGCTGGCAGTGTTAAATTAGGGACTATTTTCTGTGTAAAAGTGAGAGCAAAAGAGTTCGCTGGTGAAACTTTGGTGTTATATCACCTAGAAAGGGTAACACCAAAGGAGTAGCAGGTTCTTCTGAGCTTGAGTGAAGGGTAAGCGGAAGGGATTTACTCGCAGTGTTTGAGGAGTAAACAGAAGTTCTTACTTTGTGAAGAGTAAGCGGAATGTGCTACTTGCAGTGAAAAGAAATCTATCCTTTGTTTAGTGGAGCAGACAGAGTAGCGAATGTTTTTATGTTATTAACAGAATTTTGATTAAGAAAACTCAGAAAAATATTGCAGTAAGATTTTGTGGAGGGTCAGTAGTAGGAGTTAAACTGACTGAAATTGAAACTGACAGCATTGGAGAAAAGAAATTGCATTGAACTATTGCAGAAATGAAAATGTTTGAAGGTTTAAAGAAACTGTTGGGAGGTAAAGTGAATTTTTTTTTTTTAAATTGGTGATGCTCCTGAAGGAACACCCGTGCATTTTATGTCTACCAATTTGGGACAAAATTCATGTATGTGGGTTCACCAATGGTGCAAGATTACTGAAAAAGAAGGTCCTTTGAGGTTTCCAAAAGATGGTACTTTTGAATTGCAAATTATTGACAAATTAAGGGAAGTGTTATGTGAAATAAAGACACCATCTAGAGCTGCACAATTTGCGGCCTTAAGCATGTGGGAAAAGACAGCAAGAGACAAAGCAAGTGAGGATAAAAAGGTAAAGTACCAGATGCAGGAGAAGGGAATTAATGATGATAAAAAGCTTCAAATAAATAATGATTCAGGGGATGAAATAATGGATGCATTGTTAACTGAGTGTCCGCCACTTTATGTGGTTCCCATTAAAAATATTGAAAATAGTGTACTAGTAAGTACTACAGTGGCTACTGCTTCTGTTAAACAGAGAGAAACACAGATTGAGAGAATTGTGCAGACATTTCAGATTGACCCACAACTTGTTGATTCAGCACTGACAGTGATACCTTCAGGTGTTACTGCTTTAAATGTGACTGATTCAGTCCAGATATCACAAACTACAGATGCACAGGCAATGCCTAGAAAAATTGTGAGTGTCCCAATTAATATGGCCCCTACTCAAAAGGTTCAAACAGCTGCAGAAGGAGTAATTATGGCAGGGTTTATTTCAGAAACTCAGAATTCACAGACTATTGAACAGAAATTACCCCAGACAGTCCAAGCACTGAAAGGTGGGGGAGAAATAGTCTTTACAACACCAATAGCCCAGGGAAAAATGAATATATTTGAAGATGGGATTTTTCAAACCTGCTGTGAGGAAGCAGCAGTGCTTAAAAAGATAGAGAGCATGGGGGACCAAATTAACCCAGACCATGGAAAAGAGAAACAGCTTAGTGTTTTCAATTCAACATTTGAACATGAAGAAATTAACAGTCCCTGCTGTTCAAATCATGAAAATGTGAACCAGTGTCAGGAAAAAGAATTAATTTCCCTGAGTAAGGAAACAAATACATGTGCAGTAATTGCACATGGTAGTCTGACCAATTTGGCTCAAAAATATGAAATTAATGTTTCAGGAAGTTTTCCATTTCAGAAAAGCTTCAGGGTACATATGAATAATGAAGCAAATGAGAAAATGTGTTCTTCAGGAATGCAATTGCACATTGCAGAAATAATAAAATATAATTTCAAATGCAATGGGTTTGAGAAATTAGGAGACAAGTGGGCAAGAAAACATGAGAAGAAAAAGAAACCAAAACACACAAGATGATGGACGGAATGTTGCACATTGGCAAACATTCACCCCCAGTCACAGATCTGGGTTTAATCCATCGTTATTTTGCTTCACCACGCCACCCCAGTTCAGACATAGCCATATGCAAATCAGTCTTGACCCTGTGCCTCATGGGAACAGTCCAGACCGAACTGCCAAGCCATGTCTTCCCTGGACCGGAATCAAGCATCCTAGGACCGGTTTCGGGCTTTCAGCCCTCATCAGCCAGGATAGCTTGACTCCAGTGGCGTAGTGAGCATGGGACCCACGTCTGGGCATACCCTTCCCACTTAGGGCAAAATGCAAAACACACAAGATGATGGACGGAATGTTGCACATTGGCAAACATTCACCCCCAGTCACAGATCTGGGTTTAATCCATCGTTATTTTGCTTCACCACGCCACCCCAGTTCAGACATAGCCATATGCAAATCAGTCTTGACCCTGTGCCTCATGGGAACAGTCCAGACCGAACTGCCAAGCCATGTCTTCCCTGGACCGGAATCAAGCATCCTAGGACCGGTTTCGGGCTTTCAGCCCTCATCAGCCAGGATAGCTTGACTCCAGTGGCGTAGTGAGCATGGGACCCACGTCTGGGCATACCCTTCCCACTTAGGGCAAAATGCAAAACACACAAGATGATGGACGGAATGTTGCACATTGGCAAACATTCACCCCCAGTCACAGATCTGGGTTTAATCCATCGTTATTTTGCTTCACCACGCCACCCCAGTTCAGACATAGCCATATGCAAATCAGTCTTGACCCTGTGCCTCATGGGAACAGTCCAGACCGAACTGCCAAGCCATGTCTTCCCTGGACCGGAATCAAGCATCCTAGGACCGGTTTCGGGCTTTCAGCCCTCATCAGCCAGGATAGCTTGACTCCAGTGGCGTAGTGAGCATGGGACCCACGTCTGGGCATACCCTTCCCACTTAGGGCAAAATGCAAAACACACAAGATGATGGACGGAATGTTGCACATTGGCAAACATTCACCCCCAGTCACAGATCTGGGTTTAATCCATCGTTATTTTGCTTCACCACGCCACCCCAGTTCAGACATAGCCATATGCAAATCAGTCTTGACCCTGTGCCTCATGGGAACAGTCCAGACCGAACTGCCAAGCCATGTCTTCCCTGGACCGGAATCAAGCATCCTAGGACCGGTTTCGGGCTTTCAGCCCTCATCAGCCAGGATAGCTTGACTCCAGTGGCGTAGTGAGCATGGGACCCACGTCTGGGCATACCCTTCCCACTTAGGGCAAAATGCAAAACACACAAGATGATGGACGGAATGTTGCACATTGGCAAACATTCACCCCCAGTCACAGATCTGGGTTTAATCCATCGTTATTTTGCTTCACCACGCCACCCCAGTTCAGACATAGCCATATGCAAATCAGTCTTGACCCTGTGCCTCATGGGAACAGTCCAGACCGAACTGCCAAGCCATGTCTTCCCTGGACCGGAATCAAGCATCCTAGGACCGGTTTCGGGCTTTCAGCCCTCATCAGCCAGGATAGCTTGACTCCAGTGGCGTAGTGAGCATGGGACCCACGTCTGGGCATACCCTTCCCACTTAGGGCAAAATGCAAAACACACAAGATGATGGACGGAATGTTGCACATTGGCAAACATTCACCCCCAGTCACAGATCTGGGTTTAATCCATCGTTATTTTGCTTCACCACGCCACCCCAGTTCAGACATAGCCATATGCAAATCAGTCTTGACCCTGTGCCTCATGGGAACAGTCCAGACCGAACTGCCAAGCCATGTCTTCCCTGGACCGGAATCAAGCATCCTAGGACCGGTTTCGGGCTTTCAGCCCTCATCAGCCAGGATAGCTTGACTCCAGTGGCGTAGTGAGCATGGGACCCACGTCTGGGCATACCCTTCCCACTTAGGGCAAAATGCAAAACACACAAGATGATGGACGGAATGTTGCACATTGGCAAACATTCACCCCCAGTCACAGATCTGGGTTTAATCCATCGTTATTTTGCTTCACCACGCCACCCCAGTTCAGACATAGCCATATGCAAATCAGTCTTGACCCTGTGCCTCATGGGAACAGTCCAGACCGAACTGCCAAGCCATGTCTTCCCTGGACCGGAATCAAGCATCCTAGGACCGGTTTCGGGCTTTCAGCCCTCATCAGCCAGGATAGCTTGACTCCAGTGGCGTAGTGAGCATGGGACCCACGTCTGGGCATACCCTTCCCACTTAGGGCAAAATGCAAAACACACAAGATGATGGACGGAATGTTGCACATTGGCAAACATTCACCCCCAGTCACAGATCTGGGTTTAATCCATCGTTATTTTGCTTCACCACGCCACCCCAGTTCAGACATAGCCATATGCAAATCAGTCTTGACCCTGTGCCTCATGGGAACAGTCCAGACCGAACTGCCAAGCCATGTCTTCCCTGGACCGGAATCAAGCATCCTAGGACCGGTTTCGGGCTTTCAGCCCTCATCAGCCAGGATAGCTTGACTCCAGTGGCGTAGTGAGCATGGGACCCACGTCTGGGCATACCCTTCCCACTTAGGGCAAAATGCAAAACACACAAGATGATGGACGGAATGTTGCACATTGGCAAACATTCACCCCCAGTCACAGATCTGGGTTTAATCCATCGTTATTTTGCTTCACCACGCCACCCCAGTTCAGACATAGCCATATGCAAATCAGTCTTGACCCTGTGCCTCATGGGAACAGTCCAGACCGAACTGCCAAGCCATGTCTTCCCTGGACCGGAATCAAGCATCCTAGGACCGGTTTCGGGCTTTCAGCCCTCATCAGCCAGGATAGCTTGACTCCAGTGGCGTAGTGAGCATGGGACCCACGTCTGGGCATACCCTTCCCACTTAGGGCAAAATGCAAAACACACAAGATGATGGACGGAATGTTGCACATTGGCAAACATTCACCCCCAGTCACAGATCTGGGTTTAATCCATCGTTATTTTGCTTCACCACGCCACCCCAGTTCAGACATAGCCATATGCAAATCAGTCTTGACCCTGTGCCTCATGGGAACAGTCCAGACCGAACTGCCAAGCCATGTCTTCCCTGGACCGGAATCAAGCATCCTAGGACCGGTTTCGGGCTTTCAGCCCTCATCAGCCAGGATAGCTTGACTCCAGTGGCGTAGTGAGCATGGGACCCACGTCTGGGCATACCCTTCCCACTTAGGGCAAAATGCAAAACACACAAGATGATGGACGGAATGTTGCACATTGGCAAACATTCACCCCCAGTCACAGATCTGGGTTTAATCCATCGTTATTTTGCTTCACCACGCCACCCCAGTTCAGACATAGCCATATGCAAATCAGTCTTGACCCTGTGCCTCATGGGAACAGTCCAGACCGAACTGCCAAGCCATGTCTTCCCTGGACCGGAATCAAGCATCCTAGGACCGGTTTCGGGCTTTCAGCCCTCATCAGCCAGGATAGCTTGACTCCAGTGGCGTAGTGAGCATGGGACCCACGTCTGGGCATACCCTTCCCACTTAGGGCAAAATGCAAAACACACAAGATGATGGACGGAATGTTGCACATTGGCAAACATTCACCCCCAGTCACAGATCTGGGTTTAATCCATCGTTATTTTGCTTCACCACGCCACCCCAGTTCAGACATAGCCATATGCAAATCAGTCTTGACCCTGTGCCTCATGGGAACAGTCCAGACCGAACTGCCAAGCCATGTCTTCCCTGGACCGGAATCAAGCATCCTAGGACCGGTTTCGGGCTTTCAGCCCTCATCAGCCAGGATAGCTTGACTCCAGTGGCGTAGTGAGCATGGGACCCACGTCTGGGCATACCCTTCCCACTTAGGGCAAAATGCAAAACACACAAGATGATGGACGGAATGTTGCACATTGGCAAACATTCACCCCCAGTCACAGATCTGGGTTTAATCCATCGTTATTTTGCTTCACCACGCCACCCCAGTTCAGACATAGCCATATGCAAATCAGTCTTGACCCTGTGCCTCATGGGAACAGTCCAGACCGAACTGCCAAGCCATGTCTTCCCTGGACCGGAATCAAGCATCCTAGGACCGGTTTCGGGCTTTCAGCCCTCATCAGCCAGGATAGCTTGACTCCAGTGGCGTAGTGAGCATGGGACCCACGTCTGGGCATACCCTTCCCACTTAGGGCAAAATGCAAAACACACAAGATGATGGACGGAATGTTGCACATTGGCAAACATTCACCCCCAGTCACAGATCTGGGTTTAATCCATCGTTATTTTGCTTCACCACGCCACCCCAGTTCAGACATAGCCATATGCAAATCAGTCTTGACCCTGTGCCTCATGGGAACAGTCCAGACCGAACTGCCAAGCCATGTCTTCCCTGGACCGGAATCAAGCATCCTAGGACCGGTTTCGGGCTTTCAGCCCTCATCAGCCAGGATAGCTTGACTCCAGTGGCGTAGTGAGCATGGGACCCACGTCTGGGCATACCCTTCCCACTTAGGGCAAAATGCAAGACACACAAGATGATGGACGGAATGTTGCACATTGGCAAACATTCACCCCCAGTCACAGATCTGGGTTTAATCCATCGTTATTTTGCTTCACCACGCAAAAAAGAAACCACCAGACCTTGTTAGGAAAAATAATAAACAGGATGAGGGAGAAGCTTTTGCTTACTCATTGAGAGAAAAGGTGGGAGAAATGCATGTTCATGTGCCACGGAACAAAAGTGAACTTGCAGCATTTCTGAACACATTCCCACAATTGAGAGACAAACTTATGCTGTGGTACCCACAAGTTGATGGATTTGTTGAAATTTTAAAAGAGTTGTGCATTAATTTGGAAATGTTCTTTGACATTGCCATGCAGACTGAATTGTGGTTAGAATCTAAAGTTCTTGTGCAAAGGCCAGGTGAGGAGACCATGATAAGGGTTTGCATGAATGCACCATCATTTTCTGTTGTTATGGAGAAAAACGTAGAAGTGATTACTTTCCTGAAGGGCAGAGTGCCAGCAAAGGATGTTGATTGGGTACAGATTAAAAGAACACAGGATGGAAGTAAAGGTGTTTTGGTCTGTGCACATTCAGGTATGGATGTTGTACTGCTGGAAAGGGTGTCCTTTTGCCATCTTTATAACAGATTTGAGCATTGGAAGAAGAAATTTAAATTTAAACATGATGCAGCAGTTGGAAATGTGCAAAAACAGAGAGAAATGCAGGTGCAAGATGTGTCAGCCAAGCAAATGCAAATATCAGTTCAGAAACAGGTACCAATGGCAGGAATTTTTCAAGCACAGATGGTTCCACTAAATATGGAAAATGCTAAAATTATTTTAAATAAGTTGTCCAGAGCAAATGTGAATTCTTTCCAGAAACAAAATCAGAACCCAGTTCAACAGGTTGCTATATTTGAAAATGAGAGTTTTAACCCTAACAATTCTGAATTTACCAAGTCCATTGTGAAAGTAGTGGAAGATCCAGACTTAGTTGTAGGAATTTTAAAAGGAGAAATTACAAACCCAGTTTTAGAAGAATTTGCACCAAAAATAGGCCCATTTGAGGAAAATTACCAAGTTGTTGTTTGTGACTCAGGCCTAGCAGGAAAACAATTATTTTACAAATTAAACGGCACAGATACTGTACACCAGATAATGTTAATTTTTAGATTCCTGATGAGGATGCACATTTTAAAATGGCCCAACAAGAGACAGCTGTAGCATTGTTTTCAGAAAAGACAGTTGAAAAATTACCTTCTGATTTGAAAGAAATAATAAACACAGAGATAAGAGAATTCACAGAGAAGGATGTCAGATTAATAAAATGTGCAGACCATGTCTTATTCAAATTAGAACCAGATGACATGTATTCAAGAACACCATCAGTTGCAGAAATTTTACCCATAATTGGAGATAAACCGAGTAAGAGATTTTTCATGGAATTGATTGGAAGTTTATGTAACTTTCTGATCACAGGTTCACAGAAACTAAATGAAAAGAACAGATTAGTGCAGGAGATTAATAGCATAATTTTTCCATGTTGTCCTGTGGTACCGAATCCAGCCAATATATTTTTTACATTCCATGTGCTGAAGAATGGCTTACTGTTATTGATTTTTGTCAAGTTCATGTCACAGTGCCATTGCATGGGAATAGTCAGGAGTACTGTCAAAAAGAAAATGAATGGCTGGGACACATAATTGGAAAGGGAGCTAGAAAGGTGTCACCAGAGAGAGTGGAAATAATTCACCAGATGAATCCACCTCAAATTCAGAAAGAAGTCAAGATGTTTTTGGGAATGTTAACTAGAATTGGGTGAAGAGAGTCCTTAGGCGCTCATACAAATTAACACCAATGAATCAAATAAGAAGCATTACACATATCCTGCGGTGCATTCTAAGAGGGAGAACATTCACCCAAATTCCCCAAATTATTCAATCAAGGATTGAAAAAACGTTTTACAAGTTCTGAAGCACACGCAACTTATAACAACAAAATAATACATTAATATCAAAGAACTGATCATTCGAATTCTTAGGGCTTGTTCGGTCCTTTATTATAAACGATCTTCCATTCCCATATGCCAACGCGTTTCGTCGTCTTTGGGCATGAACCCTACGACTTCCTCAGGGCTGGAAGTAATACAGATAATCTTTTTGTAACATTTAAAATTAAATACAGATACATTATACATGATGTAAGCCCAGACAAAACCTATTGTGCGTCAAGGGACTAGTCAAAGTGAAAAAGTTGTATACACATTACACGCTCATAAGTGAAAATACCTATGCATAATAAATACACATTAATAAAATTCAGAATATATATTAACATTTATACATAAATATCCAATTCCATGATACCCTAGTGCAAGTGAGTCTGCACAAAGCCAAAAATAACCAATGTGCAATTAAAGTTAATGAACCACAAGTGCATTACATGCACATTTACAACACGAATACATTCAAAATTGAGAAGGATGGTACCTTAATATATTACTCCAGACTCGTCTCTACAAGGATTAAATTGACATGAAAAAGCCTAAATTAGCTTTCACTACACAGAGCATGAGGCATCAGTCAACCATTGCGTCATATTATGATCATGAATCACCACACTCTCCAGGTAATGCTTACCTGTCTATTATATCTTGATTCCCAGTAAAGGTAAACGTATATGAAGTAATGTGAAGTCCTCAATAAAATATTATGACAAAACCCAAACTCGACCCTGTAAAGGAACGCAAAGTAGTCTTAGAACCTATTCCTTATAACCCTTCAATATCATATATAGCTAACATAGTGCTCACCACTAAGTGCAAATTCCAATACCCATGAATTCATATATATCAAACATAGTGCTTACCCGTAGGTAACACGGAGTATCCAACAATCACGCCGTCAATATTCCAATATCCCTGAATTCAGTTTCCAACTTCGACTAGGTAATCACAATATCTACAGAAAATCCCTAAAGTACGGGGTACAAAAACAATGCCCACATTACGAATCCATCAAACGTAATATTTACCTATAATCAAAATAACAAAGTAGTATTGCTTACCACTCATATGATAAACAAGCGAATCCAAGTCAAAATCTCCATTGCTGAGAACAGGAACGGAAACTATAAGTCCGCTATTTAAAACAGGTCCCTGTAGTACGGGGCATCCTGTGCAAGATAAAGAAAGAAAAAAGGAAGGTCGAGTATCAATGCCGGTTATCTAAAAGACCCAGGACTTCTAATGTCAATAAGAACCATCTCGTTGCACGTACCTGTAACAAAGTATCCTCGTGCCGCACCACGATAAGGTGAAGACAGACTCCTCGTCCTGTTCACGATTCAAATATAATTCGCAGAAATCAAAGAGGTGACTGCAATACTAATTCCGCCAGCACCATATTGGAATGGGTGATGTACGATAAATCTACCGTTTCAATGTGCATATAACACTAACCCATGTTGAAATTATATCAAATAATTACACCAGACTGCTAATTAAGATAAAGGCTTGAGTCTGCACATATAAACACATTATTATAAGTTCATATTAACAGGATTATATATCCGAAGCGAGATATGGCAAATATGAAAAGCGGTCAAATAGTGATAATTTCTCACAAATAAGAAAAACTACTATTTATACTTACCAATCAATATCCTACGCCACACTCTTATAAGGCGAGCGTACTATCCCAAACTAATCGTGGACCAAATCACTACGGCACCAAATTGAGGTAATACCACAATACTAGTATCGTCAGCGCCATCTTAAAAGAGTTCTAATTACATTATATCTAAAACAACATACCATGGTTGTCAGTCAACAAGTGAATTCCAATGCCCTCTATTAAACCAAAGAAGGGTTTGCAATTAAATCTCTATATACATCCTTATCATGATAAGGTCTCTCAATGCCTCACGCACATTAATTCCAGTATACATGTAGTAAGCTCAGTATATCTTTAGTGGATCCTATAAATAGATAAATCCATACCATAAACACTACAGCCATTAGTCACCAAGAAAGTACTGCAATTCCTGATCATAATTGAGCCCTTCTTCCACGGCCCGCAAACGCATGATCCACCGCGCCTCATGTCTCCGCAGTTTCAGCTCCCTATTACCACCACGTGGATCCAGTTTAATGTGTTCTATGCCATAGAACATAAATGTTTTGTTAGGACCTTGTGCAGCACAATTATAAACATGCTCAGCAATAGGATATCTTAAATCATTATGTTTTATCGCTCGCATGGGCTCTCCAACACGATCTTTTAATGCCCTTATCGTGCTTCCCACGTAAATTTTGGCACATTTGCATGTAATAATATAAATAACATATTTTGTACTACAATTGATGTTAGTCAATATAGTGTAAGACTTGCCCGCACTGTCTTTAAATTGCTTAGTCTTGTGTTCAGCAAACCTACACATCCCACAATGACCACATTTAAAAAAAAACTTTGGAAAACTGAGATAACCATGGCTCCAACTCAGTTTTAACAGGATAACTAGGACTCAGTAAAGTGCCCAATGTTCTTCCCCTTCTAAATGTAATCTGGGGTTTGTCTGTTAAAAATTCCTGCAACGTTCTGTCTGCCTGTAGGATGTGCCAGTGTTTATTCAAACTTCTTCGTAATGCAGTGCTAATGTGAGTATAGTCTGTTATCAATCTGACCTGCGCAGTGGACTTTTTGTCAAAATATTTAGGTCTTAAAGTAGTGATCCTTTTAATCTTCATGGCTCTTGCCTTTGCCGACAAAATATCCCGGTTAGGGTAACCTCTCTGAACAAAGCGTCTCTCCATATCTTTGATACAAGTAAAAAAATGTACATCATCACTACAATTACGTCTGGCTCTGACCATCTCCCCATAGGGGATGGTCTTGATCTGATGACGAGGATGTGCACTTTTCGCATGCAATAATGAATTACAAGCAGTAGGTTTCCGATACATCTTACTCTGAATTGATCCATCTTTAATATATAGTTCCACTTCCAGAAATACTACACTCTTAGTACTTGAATAGGTGGTGAATTTGATATTCATGTCATTGATATTTAAATATTCAATGAAATCTTTAAGTAATGGTTCTGTACCTGTCCATATCATGAGACAATCATCAATGAACCGCCCCCAGTAAAGAATGTGTTCATTCCAGCGACTACCTGCTGTACCCCAGATCATTATCTCCTCCAGCCAGCCCATAAAAATATTTGCATAGGCTGGTGAAAATTTAGAGCCCATTGCGACGCCTTGGATTTGTCTAAACCATTGATCTTTAAAAAGAAAAAAATTATTGGTAAGTATGAGTTCTGTCATAGCCAGTATCATTTGTGTGTGTTCCCATTGGCAAGCCGGTCTTTTAGACAGAAAGTGATACAATGCCTTAAGTCCCAGTTCATTCAGTATGCTAGTGTATAAAGACACAACGTCAAGAGTTACCAGAATCATATCAGGGTCCCATGTAATATCTCCCAGTAAATTCAAAATATGTGTAGTGTCTTTTATGTACGAGGGTAGGTTTACTACTATTGGTTGCAAAAATATATCTACAAACTGTGATATACGTTCAGTCGGTCCCCCAATACCAGATACAATGGGCCTCCCTGGTGGAAATGGGAGGTCCTTATGAATTTTCGGTAATGTGTACAAACACGGAAACCTTGGCCAGGTCACCTTTAAGTACAGAAATTCATCGTCGTCTAACAGACAGCTATCATGCCATTTTTTGAGGTATCCATTAATAGTAGCTATTAAGGAGAACATAGGATTATGAGCAACCTTCTCATAGCACTGTGTGTTGTTTAATTGAGAGTAAATTTCATTATCATAATCAATACTATTCATTACCACTATGTTCCCCCCTTTGTCTGCTTTTCTGATAGTCAGGTCTGAATTTACGATTAGTAGTTTAAGAGCTTGTCATGGGAATGGAAGATCGTTTATAATAAAGGACCGAACAAGCCCTAAGAATACGAATGATCAGTTCTTTGATATTAATGTATTATTTTGTTGTTATAAGTTGCGTGTGCTTCAGAACTTGTAAAACGTTTTTGGGAATGGTTGGCTGCTGTAGAGAGTGGTTACCAAACCTTTCCCTAGTGGCTAAGCCTTTACTGAGGCTGACACACAAGAATGTGTCTGATCCGCTTCCATTGGACAACAATTGCACAAAAGCCTTCCTAGAGTTGAAAGAGAAAAAGTGTTGCGCCCCGGCACTAGGAATGAAAGTTTATTTAAAAGAAAATACACCAATTTTCAGTGAGAGGGAGGGCTGCGCTCTCTCAGTGCCTGTTCAAAAACATGAATGTGTTCCAGGGTCTGTGATGTATTTCCCAATGACCTTTGATCCCAACCTCAATGAAACTGAATATGAGTGTCTAGATGTCATGAAAATATGCATAAATATGCATAAAGCCAAGATCAGACTTTAAGGATGAACGTCTGATTCAGCCCAACAATGTCCATTTTGTAGATGGCCCATATTTGAAAGGAAATAATGACACATTAAGAGCAGCACATGCTGTGCTTCCTATACATTATGTTGTCAAAGCTTCATGGCTTTCAGTAGTTACCTCAGCCCAAAATTCGAAATTGATTGCCCTTACCATAACATGCAGTATAGCTGCTCAAATGGGAGTCACTATTGTCATGGGAGAGAGAATTGCTAATTCAGTTGCACAAAATTGTATTCTGTTAGCATATACATTCAATGGAATCTTCACAGGTGAATTAATAGAGGCTCAAGAAGCAGAACAACAGGGTTGTATCAGAACTGTTTTTGAAAAAAGTGACAACTGCATAGTAGCAAATGTGTTATTGCAAAAACTGATGCCCAGGTATAGATTGCCAGTTTCTCTGAAATCAGATCATAATGATGTTTCAAAGATGAGTGCAGAACAACAGACTGGACAAAGATTCGATTGTAGCCATCAGCCTGAAGTTTCAAGCATAATAAAGCAACACAAAGACAGCACAGAGTTACACTTTGCAAAAGACTGTTTCAGCATCACTGAAGTGGCTTGAAAATGGACATGCAAATGCACTTGTGAAAAAAACTGATGAAAACACTAGCCATTGCTGTGAAGGTCTGACTGACGTGGAGCGTGCAGTTTCTCACCAGATTGCAGCTGCTACACAAGATCTGCATAATGGATGGTGCAACGACTTTGATCTGAGAGATGCTGTGAAATGGAAAGGCCTGTTCCAAATGATCCTGGCAAAGACTGTTGTGAAATGTAGTGGCCTTCCAAATTGGGTGTATGCCTCTCTCACACGTATGGTCCTGTGTCCCCCTGATAAAACAGCTCCTCTTCAAGAAGAGATGCCAGCAATGGTTAAAAGTCCACAGAAGAGGGTCAGTCAAGCTGTAAGGGAACACACAGAGTCTGAAGCAGCACTAGAGAAAACTGAAGTGGCACTGGAAAAGCAAAAAGTGGAAACTGACTCAGATGAAAGCGGTGTCCAAAGGGTGAAAGAGTCAGATGCAGCCTCTGAAGAAGAAATTAGTGCTGTGGGCCTACGAGTGGAGGTAGGAAAAAGCTGGCTGAAAGGGTATCCAAAACGTCTGGAGTGGTCCTTTGAAGAATCACTTGCACCTATAGCTGAAACATCTGAATCTGATCAAAGTGAAAGGCTTGGATTGAAAAAGTGCAAGGAATTGATGGTGCTCTGTCAGAGTTTCTCAGCACCTGAGTGGTCAAAATGCATGGAAAAAGTACAGAATGCCACTTTGAATGAACTGTATGAGCCACCCTGATGGCAAGCTGGTGACAAAGAGAAAAAGAAAGGCTGAAACAATAACTGAGAATTGTCAAGAGCTGAAGAGAAAAGAATCTTTGAATGATGAAAGAAAAAGAAGAAAAGAAAATAGAAAAAAGAACTGTCCTGTTGAATTTTTTTATTATTTTAGTTACTTATTTTAGAGAAGACTAACAGTTCCAAGATGCTACTTACAGAACTCTGCACTAAACATTTGAGCTTGGCTATATGTGATCTGATTACAAACAAGACTTGTGTTTGCCTTAGAAATAGAAGTAAAATTGTTATATGCTCAGCTTTTGCAATAAAAATGTCACTTGTGAAAATAAATAAGTGTGATGATCTACAAATCATTTGAGGTATCATGATTTGTTATCATCAAAGGGTGAGTTGATAGAGCTAGATTTCTCAAATTAAGCATTGCTTTATTTTTATGTTTCAGACAGACTGCATTTAAAATGGCACACAAATTTTGGTGCAAGTGAAAACACATGGCACATGCATAGTCAAAAGTTTTTTTTAAAAGTGGCACTTTTGGTGCATGCAAAGTGAAAATGAGGCTTGGTCATAAATGCTTTCAGTCTGAAATGCTTGTGCTGAATTAACATGTGTTTTTGCAGTGTAGAGAAAACTCGTGATTTCAGTGGCCTCTTTAGCTTTGAATCATGGAAGTGTTCTCTCTTGCCAGTATCCTTTCCCTTATAATCTACACTCCCTGTTCCTGTCTCAAGAGACTTTGGCTTTGTTGCATATTTAGACAATGCATATTCAGTTCATAACACATCTTTTTATAATGCATATTAATTAATCAACCATGCACCAACACTACACATGGGGCAAACGCATTTTGCATGAAAAGCTATCTAAAACATTAGAGCATGATGCTATGAGTATGTATTAACTGTGTGCGCTTTCAAAATTTACACTAGTGCATGTTTTATGCTATGTTGTACATTGCACATTTTTGCACAAATAATAAGAAAAGCTGCTTTACATTAATAGCTTTTGCAAGGTATCATTTATACAGGGTATTAGTATGTGGGAGGTAAAACATAATGGGTTTCATTTGAAAATTAATACTCTTTTTTGTGTTTATTTTGTTTTTGGGCCTAAGATAAAATGGCTGCCTGTGAATCCAGCAAAGCTGTGTATTGAATAAGAGACGCATGCGCAGATTATACCAGCTACATACTGCCAAGTGCCTCAAGTGAAGACCTGGTTCAAGGCCACCATGAACTGTACATTCTTGTTATCGTGCCAATGTACCAGTGTTTGTGGAATGTGTCCTTCCTGCGTGCGATATGACAGGAAGGAGGAAATAGACTGAAACATTTTTCCTAGTAAATGTTGCTAAAACATAATTGTATTAATCATTAAGGCTTTTTTTTGTTAAAACTGGTGTGGGTTGGATTTGCCAATGAGAACAGGATGGTGAGACCCTCGTCATCTAAGCTATCCAATCAGGGTACAAGCTTTACTGAAAATTGCAACCTTATTAGTATAGTCAGCCAAGAATTAGAGTATAAATAATGACCTCTTTAGGGGGCTTGGGGTTTTTTTTTTTTTAGAGGCTTTAGAAGCTTTAGCGGGTGCAGTCTGAGAGCAGATTGCGTCCGAGGAGAGAGAGAGGGAGTTGGGGGGCATAGGCTAGCCTTGCACGTCATATTTTTGGCAAGGCAGATCACATTCCTCTGTGGTCTGTGAAGGAGGGGCCTTTTCAGGAGCAGCGTCTCTCTGTGAACACAGAGAGGACAGATGAACAGACCAGGGCAGAGAGTGGAGCTGGATAGAACAGGATTAGATTTTGATGCTAAAACCTTTAAGTTCATGCTTTGACTAATTAATTAGTTTTTGAAAAGATTTGTCTTATGCATTTATTTCTCTTTATGGGAGATTTTTGCCAATTATTAATTATTGATTAGCCTTGCATAATTCACTCTTGAATTATATTTCCTGAACTCTTTAAAGAACTCTGATTGACATTTGATTCCTCATTCTCTTCCTTTATGGAATGTTTTTGTATGCAACCTATAATATGTTTTGTATTAATTCTATTTTTCCTATTTTCAATTCTGTAACCTGATTGATATTTGACTAATGAATAAAGGGTCAGAGAACTTTAACTTTTAACTAGAAAATAAAACCCTTTAAAATACTCACAACTCTCTTTATTGGCTTAAATATTAATTGCATTTTTGATTTTTCATGTTTATGTAAATCTCCTGATGGTAATATACAGTGGCAAGGGTCCAGTACCTTTGCAGCGGTAAATTAGAAGGTAAATGAGGTTTTGCATTGAGAAATTACCGTGAAATTACCGCTGCATCAGTCCCTTAAGTACAAAACAAGCTGAACTTTCACGTGGTTTCTGCCTGCCACACTTTCTAACTTCATGCATCAATAATTAACTACAAAGCAGTGACCTTTAATGTAAAATGTGTGAGAGAAGGATATACCTACCAAGTAGCTTAACTGCTTAAGATGAACCCAGAAAATCTGGGGTCAGTCTCAGCTGTCCCGCTTGAACAAATTGTGTGATTCTAGTCAAATATTTGACTTAACTGAGCCTCTTTTTTTCTTCATTATTACAACTGAGAGCACCTTCAAATGAGTGAGCCCAGGAAGCGCTCTGTACAAAAACCTCTTAAGTTTAACAGACTATAATGTTGCGCCACCTATAATAATCTAATACACATATGGAGTACACATGGCAACTGACTTGCCTTCAATTTCAGTAGTGGCATTGTCATTGGGGCAGCAGGAGGTGTGAATATTTCTAAGTTTATGTTTTAAAACTATTACTTTTAATAATACCTTTCAATGCCTTGATATAATCTGAACTACTAAGGTGAAACGCATCTGCATGTAAAAGAAATAGACTTGTTTTCTTTTAAAGGGGCTGCGAACCTTGTACATGGTGTTTTTTGCCTGATTTACATGCCACATAATGCTCGTGCTTGTGCTTTTAGAGCCAAGTCTGACCCTTGGATAGGTTCTGGCTTGACTTTCCCTGTTAATATGTATATTGCCAGGCATGATCGACTAAGTATTTATTAGAGGGTGTCCCACTCCATGACCCCGCCAGCTGAAGCTACCTCCCTGCTTTCTTCCAGTCGGGTTTCCTAGCAATAGCTCTGGTGATCAGCATGTGATACCTAAAAACTGAATCTGTTCCACTATTCCAAGCTTTCTTACCTCTGCCGCCGTGAGATCTTACTTTCCTTTTGTCAAACAGCCTAACTTCTGTTTTTTAATATTTACTAGTGAATTATTATGACAGTCGTAAGGCAGAAGGTCTAGCACAAGTGGGATGAAAAAGAGTGTTTCTTCAAGTGAACATGGCAAGTTAGCTAGTAATAGGCAGGGGGGGCCCCCGAGCTAAAATGCAGTCCTGCTTGAGGCCGTTAATTTTTATTGTGGCCTTAAGTCTACCATTGTCCAATACCTTAGCTTGAGGCCAATTTTCTGAGTGGAGAAGTTGAATTATGGTCAAGAGTATTTTGTAATGGAAAACTCTGTCAATGGTTTCTAATAATGAAATGAGTCCATAGCATGCAACGTTTGCTTATGCGCCTTTTAAAAAAATTGAATTTATTAGCCGCCTCACTATGTTTCTGGGATAATTCAGTGGACCATGGCAGGTCCCCTTACTGGTCGTTGGAGCGTCGCCCCTTCTTTATTTGGGGATTTAAAAAAAAAAAAAAACCATACACACGCTTACAATATCACTCACTCGTGGCCTTAGTCGCTGAACTACACAACTTCTCTAACACATACATGTACAGCACTCACCATCAGGTCCCAGGCCCAGCTCTCCCCGTGCTGCTGCATCACTCTTGCTCCTGTCCTCTCCTTGCTTTTTCTCCCATTTTTTGAATGCCTTCTTCTTGCTTTTACCTCGCTCTCACTGTTTTCTCGTGCTTTTTGCCCCATTTTTCTGTGTGCCTTCTCCTTCCTTTTCCCTTGTTCTTACTGCTTTCCACTTGCTTTTTTCCCTGTTTTTTGTGTGCCTTCTCCTTGCTTTTCCCTCATTTTCAGTGCTTTCTCCTTGCTTTTACCCCCGTTTGTATGTGCCTTCTCCATGCTTTTCCCTTGTTGCCGCTGCTTTCGCCTTGCTTTTTCCCATTTTGGTGTGCCTTCTCTTTGCTTTTGCCTTGTTCTTACTGCTTTCTCCTTTTTCTTGTTTTTGTCTGCCTTCTCCTTGCTTTTCCCTTATTCTCACTGCTTTGTCCTTGCTTTTACCGTGTTTTGTGCAGCCTCCTCACACAACTCCGGACCACCACCTTACTTCCAGAATTCCGAAGGGCACTCAATACCCTGCTGTTTGAATGAGCCTTCGGGACCTGCACGAGCCTGGATACCCTGTTGGGTGATTAGCTGCTCTTTGCAAATCTTGATTGATAAAATGTGTGGATGGCAAGCATGCGCACTTTGCACAGCCTGTCTTCACGCAGTCATTGGTCAAATTGCCGGGCTGATGATCTCACAACTCTAAGGCCTGTGAGGTCATCAACCTGGCAAAGCACTAGCCTCCTGGGCTGAGCTCCACCTCTTGGTGACATTTTGTTAAAGTTTGCCACTGGGCACATAAGGGCAAAAGCCGTGCAGGGCCAGGGGTTTCGTGTCATTCAAGAAATAGTGCCCTGTCACTCCACCCTTCCCTAACTCGTCACAGAGTGGTGATCCAGCGGGTTACTAGCAACAAGCATTCATACACCGAATACTCACCTGGGCCCATTCATTCATACTACACTAGCAATTTCCGCTGGTGGGTCAGTTGTACTCTTTATCAATATCCCTGCTACCAATTACTTTTCTGATTGAAGAGTAATGACTTACCAATGGACCCTTTGATAATTGGGAAGTTTAAAATGAGTGACATTCAATACAATTTATAATCCTGAAATAATCACTGAGTGACGAAGTTTTAAAATGTTTATCTAAAGATTTAGCAGAGTAAATTACAAAACCGCATAATACTTAATCGTATATCAAGGATGAAGCATAATAATAAATCTATTATTGATCAATGACGGTTCCTTAGAAAGAAGAAGATAGAGACAGCAGCACAGCTAAAGGTTGCATTTATATTTACCTAAAGAAGTGAGAACCAAACCCCTTGGCCAAGGAGTTGGAAAGATAGGTCCCAGGAAGGATGAAGACAAAAGACATCCGGACCAGGTTCAGGACAGGATAGGTGACCTCTCTATCAACGACGCCTGCGTCGTTCCCCTCTGACACTTCGCTCCTCCTCGATATCTTCCGTGTCTTCCTTCTAATGGAATCCGCCGCCCCCACCTCAGGACCTCTCTGGACAGCGGTTCAGTCTGCAATCTATCAGCTCGTCGAGCACCAAAGCCTGATCTCTCGTGTCTGAGCTTGTGCGTCCTAATGCTAACTAATTAACTAATTCTATATCTATTATACCCTTCTATGCCCATGTACCTCCCATTAATGTTTCAAAATTATGGGCCCACTACTTCTGATTGGACGGGGACAAGGGGTTGATCCTCACACCATGTCAATTTAGTTCAATTTCTTTAAGCCCATTGTTTTAAAATACCGCCCCTCACAATTAATATATTTGCTTTATTTCCCACCCGTCTCACGACAAAGTTTAATACATTGTATATATAAAATGTTGCATTTGCAAGAACATCGCGGATGTAGTGGAGTTGGCCACCAGGTCACGCCTTGGATGACATCCAAGTTGACTTCATCGCTGTGCCTTGTTTTCCAGGGCACATGCGTACTTCTCATTGGCTTCAAGCTGCCTTTCCGTTAACCCAGGCCCCATTTTACGAACTAATAGAAAGTCAAAGAAGAAAACGTTAAAATTACAAATAAATGTCCTCACTGTATACCCCCTATTTCTACTGTATTCCCATTTAATTATAAATCTATCCCGCATTAGTAGCATTAGAATACCACAGTTTTAATTGCAGCAACTGCGCAAGCTTTAGCACGTGAGAACATTAAGCAGCCATTTTAATACACACTGCGCAGAAGCAAAGTTTTTCCTCCAAGCAAAGAAAGACGTCATACCACGTGATATGGTTGACACATGCGCACTGAAATTCCCGCGCTTTAGCGGCCATTTTGGATTAGACAAGCGTTACTTATTAGTTTAAGCACATAGGCAAGCTTCACTTGGATAGTGTTCAAGTGTGTATTTATTAGTAGAGACATTACAAATTTAATAAATTAATACTGCGAGAGGATTGCTTACGAGCAAGTCTCATTCTGACTTCTTGCTCCATCAGTGGGGTGGGGGTCAGGAACCCTCATTGACATAACCCCACTCAGTGACTAGTTGGGGGAAGGGTGGGTTTAGAGGCTGCAGCAAAGAAGCTGAGCACTGGATTCTGCGCAGTGTATCAGCGCAAGTTTCAATGATCCACTGCGCAGAATCCAGCTTTCCGTGCTGCTAATCCAGCTGGACAGACTCTGCAGGAGAGATTGCACTGTGGAGTTTAGGAAAGCTGTTTAGCCTTCAGTCTGTTGTGACGTGACCCTTCGCAGCCACTAGGAGATAAGTTGAGTTTACATCCACCTTTGATTTCTAGATTCTTGAAGTTCAGATGTGACCTCTATTTCCAGGCCTCAGCGTTATAGGTGAAAACTATGGTGTATCTTACGATAAGAATGAATTTCCAGTTTGAGTATAATTCTGTAATGAAGGTAATTTGTATTGTGATATATTTCAACTTTTTCTTCACATTCTCCAAAATAGAATTGGCAAGGTAAATGTATGGGGATCGGAATTGCAGTGTGTGCTCTCAAAACACCTGGTGGAACTGGGTATCCACTGTGGGATGGCTGCAGTGTAGAGGAGTGTCTGCACTAGACTCACATATCATGTTTGAATGTTCCTCCCTTGTCGTGAATTGATTTGAGAGGACTGAGGGTACAACTGGCACGAAGTGCAGGCTAGAGGTGGGTGAGCCAACACATTACCAGTGATAGCCAAGGGTGCGGGTCGACACTGTCTCGAAGAGCTCTTGCATGACCAGAGCCCTGAAAATATTTGGAAAGGAAAGCAGTTGTTTCACCTTCCTACATCAGAATATGTGAGAAGTATTTATGAACCGTACGAGTGTTTAAACGTTCCTGTCACTGCCCTGATTGCAAAACTATTATTGAACTAGAGGCAAGCCAGTTGTCATGCAACATCATAGGCTATTAATTAAAACACGAGAGGTGTTTATACAAAGCACATCCTGGACAGACATTTTAAAAGATGGTGTCATAGGCAAATTTATTTCACTGATTCTGCTTTTTATTCATTATTGCATAAGATCACACAATTTGTAGGAAAGCCAGGATTGATCCCAGATTTTCCAGTTTCACACTGTGTAGTTCATCTACTAGAAGGGCATTTCTTTCTTAAATCAAAGATTAATTAAGGCTTTATCCTGGAGGATAAGATTACAGCGTGGATGACAGACACAATCCATATTTTATTTTTGGCAGCTTCGCATAGCGTTAACCTTCTCAAAGACATAAGAGTGCTTCACAACTGGCTCAGACTGTGTCTTTCCAGATTACAAGCAACAGTTTGCTTTGGCCATGTGCACATTGACATAACACGTTGTAAAGCAGGATTTGAGCATGTGAGATGCTGGTTACTCAAGCACCTCAGCAAATACCGCACCGACTCACCAACGCTTTCGTCCTTGCATATAAACTTGTGACCTGCCGGTTAAATTAAATAATGTATAGTAGGTGCATTAACATTACAAGCTATTTCATTGTTTTCAAATTTGTGATCTGCAGCTCACTCACATAGATCTATGTAGCAAGTGCATTAATCACCAGAGCTTACTGGGATTATACATTGAGACCTGATGGATGCAACACCTTGGCTATCTTAGCCTGTTTGTGGCCAATAAAGTTTATTGAATCAACTTTGCTATGCAGCATGCCTCAGTGAGTTACACATTTGCTGCTGACATATGGAGTGATAACAGGACGATCATAAACCATGACTTACTCCATGCCCTTTACTCCACCACTGTCTTCCTAACTTGCGGGCTCCTGGAGTATTTGTTTCAGTTCCCAGTAATGCATTAAATTGTTCCACAAAATGAAATGCTCTTAATAGAGGCTGAGGAATCGGTTGAGGAATTTGTCGAAGGAGGATAACTATTCACTAGGAACGCTAACACAGCGTACGTTATTATTATGTTGCATTTATCCTTTTCCTGCTGCTGCAAATATTAAAACAACCACCAGTTTGACAGCTAATGTCTTTTAGGCATTAAAACATAGGACTCTGCAGCTATCGCAAATAAAGAAGGATGTTTAGAGTGTATGGTAACCCGTAGGCCAGTTCAACACTTTTTGCCACCCTAGACAAAGAAATGGTTTGCCCAAAACACCTATATTTAGTCATAGTTGCCAAGAGACGAGGGTGCAAGTTATAGTTACCTTAGGGCACGAGTTATTGTTACTACAGATAATAACTGGTGAATTTCAGTGTTTTTTAAAGAACCAACCCAAAGGAAGAAAAGTTTGGCACACCGTACTCGAACAAGTATCGACAACGCTTGATATGCATGATGCTTGGAACACTGACCATAGTTTCAATGCTTTCAAAAAATAATCAACGCAGCAGCAAAGCAAAAGGCCTGGATAATGGATAAAGCTGCCCTATCGAAGAAAAAACATGGCTGGATGGTCTTATCCTCATATGAGATGCGACTGCCTCAACCATACCTCGTTGAGCACATCACTCCATCGACCCAGCATCAGCTACTTTTAATCAGGTTGGGAGCTTTCACCACAAAAGACCAGGTTCCAAAATGGAAACAGTCATGGCCAACCATGCTTTGTAGACTTTGTGGCCAAGCCGAAGAGTCTCTCATCCATCTAGTGTGCATTTGCTCAGCTGTGAATAAGTTGAGACGGCAATATATACTTCATGCGCTCCGCGTTTCGCAAGTTAGATCATGTCGACCGGCCATCAGGCAACTATTGAATTGCCATTCGCTTCAGACCTCATGCAGGGCAACCAAATTTCTGCAGAAAGTTAGCTTATTATTAACTAAATCAAACACATAGCGCCAACGCGTATGTGTTTTCTGGCACCAAAGGCGATAAGTATACTAGCTATTTGCACATGGTTTTCAAATAGGAGATAGACGACTGCAAACTTCTAGAAATCAATTTGTCTCAAAGCACACAATGCACATGGAACCGCACAGGAATCGGAGTTCTTGCAACACCTAGTTTATATCTGCACATTGTCCATGATTATAGCAGCGTAGTCAAGGATTCATGCACACCGGCACTCTCCGCATACACCTGCCGCAATGAAACTTGACGACCGCCTGCAATGAGAGACATACTGCACCGCAGGACTGCACTTTAAACTCATGATTCCAGTCACGATGTAGCAGACCAGCAAAACCTGGTATTAAACACTATTTTGCACATGTTTTTAGCAACAGGATCAAAAGAAGTAAAAAATTGAGTAATAACTCGTGTACCGATCAATGCTGACTAATTATGATGAATTCTGAACTCTGGGAAATGGACATATCCTCCTCTTTTCTCTTCTCTCTTTTAAAACATAATTGCTGATTGTGCTTTTATTGACAAATTGTTGATTTTTTGTAATGTACATGCAATAAAAAAAATTACTTAGTTACTCAGTGTTTTTGGGAGTTGAAAATGTTACATTGTCTCTGAGATTTTCACATAACTGAAACTTAACTTTAACCTTTTTGTTTTTCAGTGAATTTCTAGTTTTTTTAAACAAAGTAATAGTTTATTACCATACATACAACCAACCCCTGCCATGCATGGCCTTTGGCCGTGCATTGCGGGTTTTGGCGGCCAACCCCCTGTGCATGACATGGTGTTGACCGCAGGGCCTGGCCTGCGAGCAGCCATTCCTACGCCATGCATAGCCTTCTACCACATCAAGGTATAACAAATGGGCCTACTGGCTTTATGAAGGAGTGAGTATATCAATATAAAGTAGATCTAATATCTTTCTCCAAAAATCACCAATATTTTTAATCAAATGTATATTTCACTACTTCACACAACGCAATGTTTGTTAATATTGATTATTATAAAAATGCTTATTAAAGTTAATAAAAAATGTCTGACATTCTTTTTACATAGTTTTTATTATTACATTTTGTGGGTAAAAAATGTCAAAATAAATTTTCAGAGACATTGTTTTAAAAAAAAATAAAACAAACATGTTACTGAGTCCTTCTTTTAACATTTATCCGGCCAGAAATCAATCATAAAAACCACCACAAGACGGCCTTGCACTCCAGCCGAAGAATAGAGAGTTCCAGCTAGGAGTGCTTTAAAAATATAGGACTCCTGGGATCATGCATTTGATGACCCAGGAGACTTACTGTTTTTTTTTTTTAATGGTGCTAGGGGCTGTTAGACTCCCCGCAGCCTGCCCCAACAACATAAGAAAAAAAAGGCTCAGTGGTGCTCCTCCCTATTCTAGGGCCACCCCCAAGCTCATAAAATATAAAAAAATAAAGCCCTTGCAGCGCATCATGGCGGGCTCCTTCGATGGAGCAGTAAATAATAAATATATATATGTGTGTATATATATATATATATATATATATATATACATATTTATATAAAACCTGGTTTGTGTAATCTGGTATGAGCAGCTTCTGCTTCAACAGAAGTGCTCTATAATTGTAATTCCTGTATTTTCTACTGGTAATCTTCATTTCCCCAAATCTGGATCCTCCTGGTTTAAGTTTTAACTTTGTGAGAGTGAGTGTCACCAGTCATACAGGTACCTCTAGAGTAAAATGTTAATCAAGTTTTAAATCTTGAATGTCCCAAGGACGATTAGTCCTTTACTCTATTTATGACTATGAATTATGCCTCTAAGCATTTACCCTCCCACTTCTCTTCCAAAGGTCCTTTAATACTAACCTATGAACGTATGGCAGGAAAATGTCATACAGGGAGCAGGTAGTGGGATTGAGGACTGTTGCATGGAGGATCACAGAAAAGAAATTACCAACGAGATGCATACATTGGGTGAAGATAGGCCACTTTCTGAAATGATCCTTTACCTTTTGGGAATACCTCCAAATGATAATGCTGGACAAAAGTGTTAGGAGTAGCCTCAAGGCTGCTCTACAAATCTCAGACACTGAGATGCCTTCTACCTGCTACCACATGAGTCACCTATCTAAGTTTCCCAAGGAAATAGACACATTTGTTCACTCATATGTTTTTGAAATAGCCACCAACTAATAATAGTCGTGGAAGACTTGTGACCTGCATTTCCTGCCCCAAGAGTAACAAATAAAGAACGGTAAAGAGCAAAAAGACTCAGCACTGGCTAAATAAATTGTTAAGACTCACCTTACATTGAACATATGTGAGGTACCCTCTTCCTGAGAGGTTGGGTTCTGAAAGAAAACAGGCAGCACATTCATGTTAACAAGGTGCACTGTCCCGGTCCAGGATGCACTTTTGAAAGGTGTGCCAAGCACAGATCAGTATAGTGGGCCCATTCTGTAATCGGGCCCTGTGTGTCAGAGGAAACCATGGTGCCCTTGTCCAAAATGGTGCAATTAGAATTGCAAGGGCATTCTCCTGCTGAATCTTCCTCAGCACCCTAGGCAGGAGGGGATCTGTAGGAAACACATATAGGACACCTGTGGGTCACCTGAAAGACAAGGCATCTATTCCGAATGCCATCAAGCATGTTAATCTGGGGCAAAATTGGGGATGCAGGGCATTTCACAGGGATGCAAATGGGTTCAGTCATAAAATCCCTAGTTGGAGAATCAAGGTCTGAAATAGACCTGGATGGAGATTAAACTCTGATGAGGAGGGGAACACTCTGCTCAGACTGTCCACTTGGGAATTCTCTAATCCTGCTAGGTAGTATGCCCTCAAGGACTCCAGGCTGGACTCTGCCCTCAACCGCACGGAGTGTGCGATCACTGCTAGAGGTCAACATAGTGTCACCTTTGTTGATTTATGTATGAGCAAGGCACTTGGTTGTCTGAAAGAACAAATACTGCATGACCTTCCAGGAGAGGAACCAATGTTCCACGAGCCAGAAAAACTGCAAACAATTCTCTGTAATTGGATGAATGATTTGCTTCCAACCATGACCATAAACTCGGAACCAAAAGTCCTCCAGGATGACCCCACCTCTTTGCACTGGTGCCTGTGGTTAAACTCTTCAGAAAATGTGGGTGCAAATACACCCCTTTCATCAAGTATGGGTCCACCAGCAACTGCAAGTTTTCTTGTTATGTGCTGAGAGACTGGAACCAGAATGCCCAGATTCATGGATGCAGGACCTCAGTGAGACAGTAGGCTGTGCACCAGTAGTAGAGATGCAGCTAAGAGACCACAGCTGTCATGGATGAGGTGAATCCCTGTATGGGGATCCCACTTCTTCGCTAGCAGAGAATCTGTGCAGGACCTGGCCGCTATAAATTCTTGAACCAGGGCTGAGAGCAGATATGTAATTTCACAATTCAGTAGGAAACTAAAGTTCTGCAGAGTCTGGCAAACTATGAATGTATCCTTCTGAGCCTTCAAAAAGATGAAGCAGAACATAACAAGCTGTCCAAACAAGTAAACAGCCGAGTCCCCTGAAATTGTAAGAAAGCAACTAAAGGAGCCAATATCTTTGCTCAAGACTCTTGGTGCTGATGACAGTATGATAGACGGGACTTAGTATTTAAAAAAAATTTAATGTATACTTTTCAAATTGTGTTTTATAGGTCTCTACATATAAGAAATTAGGTTTGTGTTTAGTGTGCCATAGAGGTTGGGGCATGTAGTCTGTGATGTGGGGGTATTTCAATGGTATTAGCCCAAGTCTGGATGGGATTACTATTTCTCAGGGAGTCATGCAAGCATCCCGCCAGTCATCTTCGTCAAGGGGTTCCACCCAGTCCTCCCATTTCTCCTTAAGAATACTGAACACCTCTGAAACGTTCACCATTAATGTTCGATTCACCTTGGAAATCGGTCCCCATCCCAGACGCCCCATCAGGAGGTGTGCCTCGAGGGGGCTGTATTTCGGCAGCGCAGTGCCCCTTGGATGTGAGCTGCCAAGGCATGCCATCATTTTTTTTTTGTCAGTCAAATATTTACATTTTTTCCCAAAAATAGCCATAAAAGCACAACAGAATATGGCATTTACAAAACACAAGATTTTTAGATTGTGCCTTTAGATTAAGGAAACAACTTGGTTAAACCAGCTTTGTTAATTGCGTTTTTAAGTTTTTATTTCCTTTTTGTGTATAGAGGGGTGTGGATATTGTGATTTTAAGCCTTCAAGTAATCAATGCTTGTATTGTTTTTACTGATCATGGAGACAGACTTTTACTATATGTTTTATTGATGCTGTAATCAGAGCCGGACTGGCCGTAGCATGCACCCGGCGTTTTCCCGGTGGGCCGGAAGGGTGGGAGCCGGTTTTGGACCGGTGGGGGCCGTTTTTGGTACAGGGGGCCAGTTTTGCAGCAGAGCTGAAATATCGGCTCCCTGTACCAAAAGGAGCAGCAGTGTTTCCCACCAGCACAACCCCCCACCCCCCAGACTTAATTGCCAGGGCCGGTTTGCGTTCCCAGTAGGGCCCTGGCTGTAATTGTATGCCAAAGGTTGATTAAGTGCCACGTTTAAAAAAAAATTGCCTTATGGTATACTGCCAATCTGTTCCAATACATTCAACCTTAGTATGGCCGTTTTTAATTTATCTACCTGAATACATTTGTGTTAGGTTGTGTCTGTTAAATAATCTTTTTTTTTTTTTTCCACAAAATTTTTATTGAGTACTGTGGAGGAAATATATGCTTATACATAGTCAAGATTAGGCATTTGGTTACAATTTTCTATTCCAGAAATAACAGTGGTCATATACATATACTGTGTGACAGTAGGTAACATAGCGATCTATGCAATACTTAGCGTGTTGATCTCATATGTTAAAAATGCGCATACCTTCTATGTTTACATATTGTAAAGTCCTGTATATGGACAGAAAGTGCAGTACTCATGAATCCCCACTTAAGAAACCCACCCCCAACAATACCCAGAACTAAACAATAAGCAAAATGTTGCCGCATCATAGACAGCACCCTGTAGCAGTTGTTTCTATACTTGGTGACTGCCCGGTCCGTAACCACGGGGGAGGGGAAGGGGGGGAATCGGCGAAAGAGGGGGATGGGAAGAGGGGGGGGAGGAGGAGGGGCGCAGGGGAAAGGGAAGGAGCAAGAAACACTAGCATCTCACTAACAGTAATCAGGTGTCTGCTCTGTTTTCCAACACTGTGACCTGCGATTCTACTAATTCGTCCCCCATGCCTGCTTTAAAAAGTTCTATGAGGTGTGCCCATTCTAAGGATATGGGATGTTTTCGTAATCCCCTATATTCTTCTCGCTGTAATGCTTCCCTTTCTGCAGCCGCCCACCTAATTACCTCTTCGTGCCATTTGTCCTCACGGGGCGCCGTGCTGGATTTCCAGCGCTGTGTAATCAGTCTTTTGGCCAGCATCAGGGCCAATCCGGTAAATCGACGCAACAATTTATGTCTGTTAAATAATCTTAATGTAAACACGTTATTCTGTTTTTGCTTTTATGGCTATTTTTGGCTGAATAAAGATATTTGACTTACTTGTATGCCGTAATTTTAGGTATTTATAAAACTGCGAGTGTGATAGGGAGAACTACGCCTGAAGATTCTGAAAGGAATGCATGTGCTCACCATGCCAAACATCTCTTAAGGTTGTGATGCCGATTTCGTCCCAGGATCCAAGCAAGCTGAATGCTGGAGCCATATTCCTGTCCACAATGGTGTGCAGCAAGACAATTTTTTATCCAAGCCCATAAATCTCAGTGCCACGCCCCAGATCTTAAAAAACACTATGGGCAAAGCAGGAGTCGATTATCATAGAGAAGCCCCAGAATGTTGTCCAAACCCAGGTGAGAAAACTCAGCCCGGTACGTTGGCCTGTCCCAATGGCCTGTTAACCAGTAATCACCAACAACTGGGTGGCCCAATAGTATATCTGAATGTCACCCATCCCCAGTGGCTGCCGGCACAGGTAAGCGCAGTGGGCTGGGACAGGGGGGGGAGGGGGTGGAGGTCGACAAACGACGGAATAGGTTTAATTAAATAAATAAATAACACCTATTCCGTCGTCTGTCGACTACCACCCTGCCGCGCCCTGTCCCGTTCCACCGCGCTTACCTGTTCTTACCTGTGCTGGCCGCCGCTGCCCATCCCTAAGCCTCCATCATAAACTGATTGCATACACTGGTCCAAAACTATACAGGACAGTGGCACGACCACAAGATGGAACGAAAATGTTGGTGTACATATAGAAAGTGGGACAGTATAATTATTTTAAACAGTGCCACTCCATCCAGCAGGTGCAGCGGGAGTCTCACCCATCTCTGAAAATTCTGCTTCATCTTGGTGAACAGGGGCGGAAGATTAAGGTTCCACGCCAAGTCCAGGACGCAAGATATAAAGACGCCCAGGTAGAGGAAACTCGGACATCTAACAGGGATCTGAGTCTACCATGCATCAGTGTCAGAGTCCCCGCTGGAGCAGTACAAGGGGCAAATTATTCCAGTACACCTGTAACCTGGAGGCCTGTTCATAGAGATTCAGGATCTCCAGTAGCCAGGGCCCTAAGCGAGAAGGGTTGGCAAGAAAAAGGAGTACGTCATCAGCATATAAAGCTATTCTATCCTTTGCCTGCCCTCTCACCACCAGCACTGTATTTGAGCGTCACAGCGAATAAGCCTCGCTAGTGGTTCAATACCAAGGGAAAAGAGGAGCGGTGAAATGGGGCAGCCTTGCCTCGTGCCCCTGCGAATGAGGAAACGGAGTACTACATTCAATCGCACTTGAGCAGTGGGCGCAGTGTACAACAGATTAACATAGGCCTGGAAGCACAGGCCGTAGCCCATGGGGTCCAGGACTGTGGCCAGGAAAGACCAGTCTACTGAATTGGAGGCCTTTTCGAAGTCCGCCAGCACCAAGGCCCAAAGATCTCGAATGGGATGAAGATGTGCAAGCACCACCAGGACTCAACAGACGCAGTGGCAGGTGCTGTGGCTGGGCATAAATCTGCATTTGGTCTGGATGGATTAAAATTGGCAGGATTCTTTGGAGTCTATTAGCAAGGAGTTTAACATACATTTTTAGTTCCATGTTGATCAGGGTGATCGACCAATAGGAGCAGCAGAAGGATGGTGATTTGCCCCATATAGGCAACATCACAATGGTGGCCCTAGCTAGTTCAGACAGGAACGTTACCTTAGAAATCGCCTTTACGTAGATGACTAAGGGTCTCACGGAATATGTGATAGCACTCTAGAGTAAACCTGTACAGCCTAGGTGTCTTCTCAGTGTTCATGTCTGATGATTACCCCTGGAGTTCCTATAGCGTATGGGGGCTATCGAGCTTGAAGGCCAGGTAAAATGGGAGCGAGATGTCGGCTATAATCAGGTTCGACAATTCAGATTGAGGTGGTGGGAGAGGTGCATAGAGCTGGGCACAATATTCAGCGAAGGCCGCAGTAATGTTGGTGGAATTGTTATTGAGAGTACCTGCGGAGGTAAGAATTTCGGGGATGACCCTAGTGACCATGTCTCTGGTTGCCACCCAGAACAGCAGCTTCCCGTTTTTATCATCGTGTTCATAGACGCGCCGTGCGGATGCCCTCCAGTGTAAGCGTGCTTCTTCAAGTGATGCATGCCAAAGGGATGTGCTAGCCAGGAGCAGTTGGCAGGCAACTGCAATTAGTCACTCCAGTTACATTATTTGACTCTCGAAATCTGTCAAGAGGTGGAGCTTTTCTCCGTTTGTATTCATACAATAGTGTTGTGCTAGCCCTCATATGGAGCCCTTCCTGGCCATCCATAGTGTAGCAGGCGACAAGACCTCATATTTATTAATCTCAAAGTAAGTCTGTATCTCTGTTTGAAAATATTCGGAGTATTAGGCGTCTAACAGCCACCAAGAATTAAGATGCCAAATGGGGTGCTGCATGAAGTCTTTTGCAGGTTTTGTATTAGGAGTTGAGATTATGTTATTGGACGGTGGATGTGTTTTTATTTATTTATTTTAAGAAGGAAAAATAGTTGGGATTTATTTTAACCAACTGTTTATTTTATTTTCCTTGATTTTGTTTGTTTTGAATGGGTCCTCTGGATTTTATTTGATCGTATTGGCTGGATCACATTTTTATATTTGCATTTTTTTGGGCTACATTTGTTTACAAATGTTTGATGGATTATATTTTGCTATGGATGTCATATTGCCTCTGAGGACTTCAGATATCAGATTGTGAGGTATTCTACTTTATTTATTGATTGGTTGGGTGGTAATTTTTAATTGTATTGTGCGGCTTCATATTTTGTAATTATGTGTAATGCTCTCGTTATATTGTATACAGGTTTTTAGTTAAGTGTGTTTTATTTTAATGAATTTTATTTGGAGGTAGTTTTTTTGTAAGAAATATTTATTGTCGTTTATTTTTCTGTCTTCATCTCGCAGATGGCTAAATTACTACAAAAAGGATCGACTAAACACTTTTTCCACATTGGAAATTGGATATTTGCACAGCTGCCCCTTTTTGTAAAAGAGCACAGATCTCTTGAAGCCATGGGTGTTGGTCAGAAGCAAGGTTCTGGAGGAGCAGTCTGGACTTCGATTTGAGATCTGATTCTACCACTTGAATGCCCACTGGTCCTCAAGGTGAATTCTCCAGTAGTGTACTTAAATTTGAAACCTTCCCCCTACCAGTCCCTCCAACTGTTTCAAAGACTAAAGTGTTATAGTGGTTAGAGCAGTTGGTATGTGTCAAAGGCAGCCACCAGACCACAGGTTCGCTCTTGAAAGTGCCATCAGCTAAAGGTCCCCTGATGTCCTGAAGTTTGTTGCTGCTGCTGATAAAGGAAAGAATGAGCCCTGGAACACAGTGGCATCTTAAGGATTTGTGGGGTCTTCAGTAGAATGAGAAGGACCCCTTTTGTCTCACCAAGGGAGTAGGGTACTATCAACAAGTAAAAATAGTTTATCCCTTGGTTCCTACACACTCAATTGGAAGCAAAGATAACTCACATCTCAACAAGCAACACATGATAGTATAGAAATATTTCAAAGCCCACACAATAAGCACAAAAGATGTTTGTCAAAGTAGAAATTAGTACAAAGTTTTATTAAAAATATACAATTGCTGGTTAAAAAAATATCATAAAAACAATCCAAGAAATGTCCATTGAATGTCTATTTCATTCTTAATTAGGAAGTACAAAGGATCCAATTCATCTACTACGTGCACACTCTTGATACCCTTACCTAGTAAGGGAAACAGAATTATCAAATTACAATGACAGCCTAGTGTTGAGAGAGAAAAACAAACAGACAATATACTTTGTCATTTATCTAAACACATTCGTAAGGACGATTTTTTTAACTGAGACCCGATACCGTTAGTATTCCAGTATCTACAGATCCAGTCAACCCAACGAATTGTGTAACACTAGCGTCGACGCGTTTCGATGGAACTAATGTTAATATCCCATCTTTTTCAAGACAATTATTTGTACTCTCAGTATTGCACTGTAACGTTGCCCCAGAGATGGATCCTTATTTTACACTCTAAGCGTATTAATAGTATGCTTATCTTCATCAGGTTGACACCATTCAACCAAGTCACCCCACCTTAGGGGTACCGTTTTGCACGATCTTCTACGGTCTCACTAAGTGCCAACGTTTGTTTTGGACGCGATTCTACAGATGTATCCCAGTTGAGAAATATATAAAAGGCTGAACCGCCAGATCTACTGGTATTTTTGCCTCAGTTGAGTCTCCTAGTTTAAATTAGGGAGCTCGCTCTTGGAAAAACGCGGTACGACGTCGTCGTCCAAGAGAAGAATAAAAATATATATACAGCTTCTCCAGTGCTCAGGTCCTTTCTGATATTGAGCCTCCGTGAAGCATTCCCGTCGGAGCCTAAATGGTTCTCCTCGTATTGGCGATATAGATGTATTTTAGAGCCCCGTTTGGAACAACTTTTAATATATTATCCCTTTTCAGCTCATTCAAGCCCTCGTGATGCCAAACATTTATGTTGAAACTTAAGAAACAGGAGCATGCAAAAAGTAAAAAGCTCAAGCTGCCTTGTGCCCACCAGCCAAATAGTACCAAAGGAAAGATTGAACAAGCACTGATAAAGCCATTTCTATTTTAGTTTGGATGTGGATTATTTTTACTTGCAACAACATTTTATTTGGAGTTCAGTTCATAATCAGTTTGTTACTCTCATTTTATAAAAACATGGTGTGTGACTTGTTAGATATTCAGTGCTCTAGTACATATATTAAAATAAGATATATGCACATAGCACTTTAATTTTTAGCTGTAGTTTCAGAATGATTGTCAACACAAATATATCCTCGTTTACTATCGCTCTTGCTGCAAGAGTGAAAATCAAAGTACCACTCTAAGGATTTTCACCTTTCCATTGATTAAAATCTAGTAGCTGTCCCCCAATATTCCTTCCCCGCCTTGTCCCTCTTCTTCCTTTTTGATCAGTTCACTTCTCTGGTTAGACAGTTCCCTGTGACCCTGATAAGTACGAGAATTTGGATGGGGCAAGATACACGAAATGGACAGAAACAGAGAAAACATATCAAGAGACATGAAATGCAGGTAGAAAGGGGATAGGGATAAAGAAGACGTAGAAAGATATGTGAGGTAAGGAGAGAAGTAAAGTAAATAGAGAAATGGGAGGTATCCAGAAAGTAAGATAAAGAGAGGTTGAAAGAGGAAGATGTAGGTAGAGAAATAGGTAAGGGTTTAGTGTGTGGTAGAGAGAAACAGATAGAGAGAAGGAAATGTAAAGAGAGGTTGAGGAGTACTGTACTCCAAGGGGTAAGGTAGAAAGAGGTGTGTATTGGAGAGAGGTAAGGCAGCAAGAGGTACAAGTAGACAGAGACTTGAGGAAAACAAAGATATGCAAGTTAGAGAGAGCAAAATGAGAAGAGGTGTAGAAAAATGAATCACGTAAAGAGTCTTGGGAAGAGAGAAAGGTAGAGAGAGGGGTAAAGTGTAGAATAAGAAACGTGGTGTACAGTGAAAGGAGGAAGTTGAGAGATATATGAAAAAGGTAAAGAGAGGAGAGATTTATCCAGAGGTAAAGAATAATGAGAAGGAAGAGACAGTGAGGCAGCGAAATCTATAAAGAGAATGGTTCTGAGAGAAGGTGGAGGGGCTGGAACGGAGAAAGAGGTCCAGAGAGAGATATGTGTATATGAGAGAGAGAAAAAAGAGTTGATAGAGAAAAAGGGGTGGAAAAATAGAGATAGCCAGAAAGGGGTAAGATATTTATAGAGGTAAGGGAAAAGGGAACAGAAGTAGATCGAGAGAAACAGGAGGTGGAGGGGTGAGGAAGTGAACTAATTGGGAGTTAAATTGAGAGCTTAAGTAGAGAAAGAGTGAGAGCTGTGCGGTTGAGAGACGTGAGGGTGAGGTAGAAAGAGAAATGAGACAGACAGTTGAGGGGAGCGGTGTGGTAGAGAAAGAGTTGAAAGTGGTAGAGAGAAGTAAGGTGGTAGAGACGTGGAGTGGCTCTGATGCTATTGTAACGTAACCTGCGATTGTAGCGCTGTCTTGTATGTTGTCAATCGTTTATAAAATGTCAAAGATTTAGAAGGGGAAAAAACGGTAGTAGAGAGATGGGGCGATATAAAGTGGGAGGTAAAAATAGATATGAAGTATGAGAAGTGAAGTAGCTGAAGGAAAGAAACAGGGAGATCAGATGGGAAAAAAGTAATGGGTACGGAGAGTGATGAGTTACAGAGATTTGAGGAAGAGAGGGGGATCAAAAGTGATATATATATAAATGTGACGACAGAGTGATTGAGAGAGGGCAAGGACATGAGAGGTAGAGAGATGAATTCAAGTGAGGTATATTGAGAAAGACGTGAGGTAGAAACAACTGAAAGAGAATAAAGATGTGTAGGGAAAGAGACAGGTTAAGAGGGAGCCAGGTGAGGTAGCGGCAGAGTTGTGAAATACAAATAAAAATGAGATAGAGAGGGGAGTGGTGAGGTAGAGACGGGGCTGAGCGAGAGGTAGAGAGAAGTAAGGTAGCAGAGACATGGAGAGAGATAGAGGTGAGGTATAGATAGAGGTGAGGTATAGATAGAGGTGAGGTATAGATAGAGAAGTGAAGGAGAGAAACAGAAAGATCAGATGGAAAAAGAAGAGTGAGGTACAAAGACAGGCGTGAGGTAGAGAGTTGAGGTAGGGAGATGGGCTCGAGAGTGACATATTGATGTAGGCACAGAGAGTGATGGAGAGAGGAGCAATGTCATGATACAGGTTGAGGGATATGAAGTCAAGAGAGGCACATTGGGTATATTGAGAGAGGGGTGAGGTGGGCAAAGGTGGAGCAGAAAGAGCTGAGAGAGGAAGTTGCATTTAGAAGTAGAGATAGAGAGAGGTTAAGAGAAAGTGTTAAGGTAGAAGAGGTGGGCCGAAGTAAGGTGTGAAAGGACACAAAGATTATGTGAGACAAAGCGAGTTAGCCAAGGCATCCCTCTAAGGGGAAGGTTTACTATTTTTGGCACAAAAAAGTTGCTGTGCTGCATTGCACAAGGAGCAGTACAGAGCTATATTAACAAGCATTTGCAATGCAATAGGTCTCGCATTATTAAAGTTTGAGCTATTGGTGTTGCATTATTTAGCAATGCCAATAGCTCAAACTTTAATAATGCGAGACCTATTGCATTGCAAATGCTTGTTTTTTTACTGTGGACCAATCCAGGCCAACTTTCAAATCGAGCCATATTGAGTCTGTATCTACCAACTATATTTTAACAATAAGACTGAATTAACTAATGTGGGGTCTACACCCAATTACATAAGCAGATTTAAAACTGCTTTGTATGGGAAAAATCTGGAGAACTGCAGATCCTACAGGCCGATCCCGCTATTAAATATAGGCACTAAAATATACATGAATGGAACTTCCCAGAAGCAGCAAGGAGGGCCAGGGGAATGGGATGCAGGTTTGTAGATATGCTGCTGGCTTATTACTCAAACCTGCTGCGAAGATCTACGACAATGGTCGGGATTTCTTGGAAAGACCTTTTGAACAAAGCACCGGGGCAGGTGTGCCCTTTGTCACCACTAATTTCAGAGTTAAACTTAGTACTCCTGTCCCAAAAGGTTAGGACAGGGACAGCCATAAAGTGTGAGGTGAAGTACTGATTTCAAGTTATCCCTCTTCACGGACGATAACTTGGTGGCACTAGCAGAAACTGCTATTGTTACACCCCCTTCTAGAAGAACTGCAGGGCCTTTGCATAGTGTCACGGTTTAAGCTAAACAATTCGAAATTGAAGGCCTTTGGCTTCCCTCTCGAAATGTTGAACTAAGCTTGCTTGAGGGCCAATCCACCCTTGACGTGGAGGTCGTCCACTATCAAATACCTGGGAATTCACCTGGCAGAGATAACCCCTAGGATAAATGATCCCTTCTCATGTCCATTAAAGCTAGGAGGTTTGCAAAAGTTTGTCGTACTACAAACTGGGTCTTAGTTCTAAAACCTCTAGGAAGCACTGGTCTAGGCATCTTAGTTTCCTCTGTGAGTATTGATGGTGCAACTTGGATTATTAGCTAGTTTAGCACTAGCCTCACAGTCATCTATGCTTTCACACCTAAGCTAAACATTTGCCTCATTATAAAGACGGAAGAGAACCAGACTGTAGCAGCTGTTCAAGGAAAGTTTTTTTAAACATACCCACTCCTCAAGCATATTTGGGGCCTATCCACTACTGCCACAATGGTGATACATTTAGCTAACCAACCCTTAGGTCCCAACTCAATGCCACTTTGAATCTGATGCGTTTATCCTTACAACAATGGATATGGGGACTTCCTTTGAAATGATGGAGGCAACAGAAGGACTCTGCTGAAGGGTTTAGCTGGTTAGCCCAGAGGCCCATGTACTAGCCTGTATTTGAACAGCAATAGAGAAGGTTTAGCATTAGCGTGGAGAAAATATGCATTCAAACCTAGATTTAAGGAAGCAGTTTCAAAACACGATCAATATATCAAGACAAAAAATCACCCCCATAAATAGGACTTCAGAATTACAATTGTTCCTGCTTTGAAAGGCTTGAATGCTTTGAAAGACTGGATTGAGCAAGAGGGTTTATAGTGAGAAGTAATGGAGCAAAAACAGTAAGTGAAATCCATTGCATAGTTATCCTTGTAACATACAATCTGAAGCCAGATATATTTTGAGACAATTCTGATGTACATTTTATATTGACTATTAATGTATATAACGTTTCAAAAGAAAAGTTGGGTGTGGGCTGATTATGAGGCATTCTCACTGTTAAAGAGCACAAAATGTATCTTCAGCTCTCAAACCAACCACCTTTAAAGAGCATATGATGGGCAAGTGGTGCTTATGATATAACAATTAGTTAGTGGGGTGTGCTGTGGTCGTTCATCAATACCTATTTGGCCTACGAATGGAAACCTGCTGTTGTCCAAAGCTTCATAAACCTTTTCTATGCTTGGATTATTGGTTTCTGCAGCAGACCATAGCAGCGAAAAGGATAGGAATGCAGTGCAGAAAGCTTGGCAATTAATTTCTCCGGGCATGGCTTATTTTAGCCTCACTTTTCTACACTTCTTTACTTTAGCTCCAATTAAAACATCTTAAGCAGTATGGATAAAAGACTGATACATTTGCTGTAGGGCAAGATGTCTACTTTCTAACGATCAAACACTTTTCAAGGTTATGAAGCATACCCTCAACCTGAGTAAAGACTGTGTGAGGTTACATTTCCGACTCTGGCCGCATCATAGAGTTTCTTTTCTAACTTTAAGCCATGCTGCGCCACCACGCCGCTATACAATATAGGTAAAAGACATTGGCAAAGCCAATAGCTTTCGCAAAGGCGAGACCTATTGATTTTGTTAACCAATTAATCTATACAAAACAAGCATTGGCAGAGTTGGTCTCAAGGCAAGCCTCCATCATAGAGTATTTTGCAATAACGGCTAAAGTTACACAGGGACAAGGTAATGTAGACTAGTGCTAGGGAGTGATCACAAATTCTTAAACCAATGTGCATGTAGGACCCAACCAGACTGGTACAAGCGCAAACCTCTAGCAAAGCAAAAAGGTGCAGACAGCTCCTAAAATAAAGAATAAACAAAGAGCTGGTTTGTTTACACTCCTGGTACAGCTAATTAAAGCAATCAAGAGAACCATTTACACCCTTCAATGTTATGAAAATTGAGCTCGTTTTCAATATCCCCTTCCCTGAAAATTATGTTGGTCACATCTTGTGTGTACAACTTTGAACAGGAGAAGTCTATTTGCAAACCATAAAAAGTAAATAAACGTGTATTTTATTTTTCATAATCTACATCAGTCATTACCCAACCTGTAACCTCCCACTAAGTATCCATTCTAGCAGACCAACACATTTCAACAGAGCTCTGCACTCCCAAGATTCTTGTTTAAGGGTGCAAAACACTCGAAGAAGGAACAGGTTGTGTACAGGCACTGGATAGTTTAATACTAGCAACTACTACCAGACTACATCCACTAGACTGACCGAGACCGATTCAAACCAGCACTTAAAAATAATGTTCCTTTTGGAGGGAGGAAGAGTTAAGAGACTGGAAGGTGAAAGGCCTATTCTTGGAAAGCAAACAATGATTAATAGCACTGACGCTGAGCAAATTTGCCTTAAGAGAAGATAAACGACTTTTTACCTGGCTCCTGGCATCAACAGGCAACCTCTTTCCACATGTGATGTACAATGGTTGCATTACCCAGGCATTACTGTAAACATGCACGCATTGGTCAGTGACAGTCGTACAAAAAATACCATCTCTCACACGGACTGCTCCTTCACCCAAGCACCCCCCCCTTTGTGTTGTCCCCTAATTTGGCGCGGTCCCGTCATTAAACTGCACAGAGAAGTCGGTACCTTAACTGGTGCAGGGCGCAGCAGAAATCAACTAAGTTTAACATGTAAGGAGTACGTTTTGAGACCGCTGCTTTCCACCCGAATACCCAAGCAAATTAAAAATGTAAAATACAGCTACCTTCTGGTAATCCCAAAAATAAACACCCTATTTTCGATAGTCTAGCATGCAAGCATTTGCGAGCCGCTCAGAGCCTAATCTAGTTTCCTGCTCTCAACATACAAAGGGCCTCTCAAAATTATAAAATCTTTCAACATGTTGCTCTCATTCTCCTGCATTAATTTAAGGCGAATAACTAATCGTGGATGAGAAGGTTTAGTGAGTTAGAATAATAAAATGAAATGGGGAAAATGAAGAGCTCTACAAGTGATGGATATGAAGTTAGTTACCCGTGAAGAAATAAGACTGCTTTATGCCTCGCCCGTCCTCGGAACAAAGCAGGGAAAAGATCAAATTACTAGTGCCGTGATATCTTTATTATAATAAAGTAAATCACAGGATATACTGGGCACTTGAGCATAAGGTCAACTAACCAGTGTGCTTTTAGAATGGAGGACTTCGATTTATTAATTCTTTTTTTGTAAAACTGTTCAGTTTTAATTCTTTGTCTTGGGATATAACTTCTAATGTGTATATCGGCTGTACAGTAAACATGAAAAAGAAAACTAGTAATGGCAATGTTAACTATGGCTTATGAGTGAAAACGGCATTTAAGTCATTGGTGAGTTTAGGCACTAACATATATGAAATATATGAAATCTGAAACATATTTTCATTCACACTCAACTCTCCAAAATAAAAAAACTCGACAAGCATACGCAAGATCAATTAAAAGTAGAAAAAATGTTGCAGCATAAACGTGGCTGAATGCTTACAAAACCAGTGGTGCGCGCGCACCACAGAGGAGCGGGGGCTAGGGAGCGTGGCAGCGAAGCGAACGCGCGCTGCTGCGCGTGCTGGCCACCGACGGGAATGGGCGGAGCAAAGGCGGGACATGCGCCCGCCTTTGCCCAATTGCGTGCTGGCTTTTTTTTAAAAAAGCATGCGAAAGCCAATGGCAGCCGCGGAAAGCAAAACCACACGCACGAGCGTGTGAGCAGCTTTCAGAACCCCATACAAAAGGGCTCTCGCTGCGCGAGCAGTGCTACGCACTGCAACGCAGGCGCGAGCCCTAAAAATGGCCTGCTGCTGCTCACTCTAGCTTTGCTGGCACACAAACACTCTGCTTAGCGCCAGCCACATCCTTTGCATTAAGGTGTAGAAGTGTCTGTGTGCTGTCTAGTATAGAATCTGTATCAGAAGCATACCCTTCCAATACAATATCCTATGTCCGACAAATTCTTAAACATTCCACACATTGAATGTATGCTGAACAGTGCAGCAGGCAGGCAATGTGTTAAATGTTTGGCGAAATGAAAAATATTCTCCATGTTAGTGCCCAAAACTGTGGGTGCTTACTATAATCTGTCCAAGTTACATCCAAGTAATGCCAACTTGATGCAAAGTGGCACTAAGCAGCCCATGAGCTAGTTGCCCAAAGAAAAGAGCACCTTTCGAGTTCAAATCACCTTTATGCTGGAAAATAAATACCCCTGCAATAGTTTGCATGGCTTTGCTTTACTTTGCATGCCTTTGCCCGGCGCAAACCTTTAGTAAATCTGACTAACATTTTTGTGGTAGGAATTTCGACTGTCCCACTCACTTTACCTGGGGGCTCCTTGGAAGATGGGGGCACTGGGCAATTGCCCAGTTTGGCTATGCCTTAAATGTATCTGGACAGCAGCAGTGACCCCAGAGTGATGTAGGCAGGCGGAGGGACCCTTCATATCAGCAAGGCATGACCCTGCCATATGGAATAAAAAGACTCCCCAAAGTCTACAAGATTAGAAGGTAAGAAAGGGCCTGTTGGAAAAAATTAAGTGAACAGTGAAGTACAGCACAATACTAAAAGCAAATACTAGCAGGGTAATGCTCCCTCCAGAAATTAAGCTCCATTGAAACAGCATTGTTCAGACTGCACTGAAAAACAGGAATTCACCAGGGTCACACCGTGCGCTGTGCAAATGAGGGGGAGCAACAAAATGATTGTTTACAACCTCAGGACAGCAGGTAGTATGGGGGGTAAGAATCCCTTGCCTTTTCTGACACTGCCTTGCATGTATGGCAACAGCATCTGAGAAAAGCAGTAACAAAAAGAAGCTCCAGTCCATGCCTTGTGCACGAGGTCATCAAAGAATAAAAGTGACAGCCACAAAGAACAAACAGTAGATTCCTCCCTGAGGGCTTCCAGAGAAGGGCCCATAAGGGTGGATTCTTCAAGAGGGCGTGGCTTGGATGGCGATCATGGCGGCCACATAGCTGCAAAGCTCCGTCATGGTCCAGCATTAATCCTACTGGAATGGGAGTGGCATGGTGAGCAAAAAAACGATGGATTTAGGCCCAGATCTCTGTACTGGGGTGAATGTATGACATTGTTCTGCATTCTGTCCATCAACTTGTTTTTTGCATTTGTCACCCCGAGTGGGACGGGTATGCCCAGACGTGGGTCCCGTGCTCTCCATGCCACTGGAATCAAGCTATCCTGGCTGAAGAGGGGTGAAACCCTGAAACCGGTCCTAGGATGCTTGTTTCCAGTCCAGGGAGGACCTGGCTTGGCAGTTCGGGCTGGACTGTTCCCATGAGGCACAGGGTCAAGACTGATTTGCATATGGGTGGGTTCAAATTGGAATGGCATGGTGAGCAAAAAAACGATGGATTTAGGCCCAGATCTCTGTACTGGGGTGAATGTATGACATCGTTCTGCATTCTGTCCATCAACTTGTTTTTAGCATTGTCACCCCGAGTGGGACTGGTATGCCCAGACGTGGGTCCCGTGCTCTCCATGCCACTGGAATCAAGCTATCCTGGCTGAAGAGGGGTGAAACCCTGAAACCGGTCCTAGGATGCTTGTTTCCAGTCCAGGGAGGACCTGGCTTGGCAGTTCGGGCTGGACTGTTCCCATGAGGCACAGGGTCAAGACTGATTTGCATATGGCTGGGTTCAACCTGGAATGGTATGGTGAGCAAAAAAACGATGGATTTAGGCCCAGATCTCTGTACTGGGGTGAATGTATGACATTGTTCTGCATTCTGTCCATCAACTTGTTTTTTGGAATGGGAGTGGGGCATCCCTGCTGTCCCGCATTCGGCGGCCGGGAGGCCAGGCTAGTCTCCGCCGCCGGAAAGATCCTGGGCCGGGGGCTCAGAGGAGCCGCAGACCCGGAGAAAAGAGCTGTGACTGAGCCGGAGCGGGTCCGGAGAAACCAAAACCAGAGCCATCACGAGATCGAGGCCCTGATCGGAGGCCCTGGATGCGGAGCCAGGCCGCGGCCGCCTTCTATGTCGGTGAAGGTGGGCAGAGGCGGCGCGGCCGGGGGCCGGAGCGGAGCGACAGCAGCGTCGAGAGCACTGGGCTGCCTGGGACCCCCGCTGAGGAGTGGGGAGAACACCGGCCCGGCTGGGGGCGGCCGAGAGTGGAGACCCGTTGCGGCCTGCTCCCCGTATGGGCCTGAGGCGCGGTTGAGTCGACAGCGGAGGCTGGGCGAGGTCAGCTACAGGGTCGAGGTGTGCGCCAGCAGCCCACACAGTGAGGGGGAGACCAGGGGGGCAAGCCCTGAGACACCAGAGGTGAGAGCGGCGATCAGCGACCTCCAGGGTGGCCTGCGATACTGTGACGCAGCACGGAGGGGCCTAGCACTGGAAATCGGAGCAGCAGGAAGATCGGGGACGAGTGTGGATCCCCAGATGCTGCGCTGTGAAGACTGGCAGGGGGGCAGACAAGTAGGCCTGTAGGCCAAATAACACACAACTGGCCCCGCATTGGGTCGCGGCCCCTGCAGAGCAGCCTCTGGGGGCAAGGGGACACGGAGGGGCCTTTGGGGAGCGAATAGCCCAGAATACGGCGGCCCGAGGCCCCTGGGGGGAAGACACGCAAGGCTGGCCCATGAGAATTCGGTAGCCTGGCTGGCTGACGCAATGGTGTAGATGGGGGAGCGGAGGCCCGGTGCGGCCTGACTCGTGCACCAGGGGCCTGAAGACACAGCCCGCACAGGGGTACCTCCTGTCTGGACATAGAGCCAGTGTGGAGCCGAAGGGAACGGAGATGGAGGTACTCAGAAGGGAGGCGCGGGGGCCTCGGCTGTGCTGCCCACTCTGCCCACATTGCCCACTGGGCACCTGAAACAGGCGACGTGGCCCTGCTAACGCCCGGATAACGGCGGCACTGAGAGAGAGAAGCAGAATCCTCTGCCGGACTCTCTCTTGGTACAGGGCTCCAGGACAATTGGAAGGGTACTGGAAGGTGGGGAAGCCGCAGACGGCACGCGCCTAGGTCCCGGTCGGCCTCGGAGCCCCACACTCGGCCTGACAGGCGGAGGGGCTATCTGTTTCCTGTACTAGTGCCCGGGCCGGGTTCCCTAGGGGCAAAATGAGCCGCCAGAAAACTAAACCTGAGAATACCCTACCCAACACCCGGGAACCTTCCCCCCTCAGCACAGTGGTCAAGACACTGGGGATACAGCTGATAAGGACCTTTCGCTCTACCTCCACTTAGACAAGATCCTGGAGGCGATCTCCGTCACCAAACCGGCATTGCAGCAGGATATAGGGGCTGTGTCGGTGGGACTGGGTCTTCTGCAGGCGGAACACCGTAAGCTGGCGGACAGGGTCACGGAGGTTGAGAACTCTCTTACAGAGGTGGTGCCGGAGCAAAAGCAAGGAACGGCTCGGCTGGATGACCTTACAGCTAGAGTGACGGAGCACGAACGGAGGGCAGAGGATGCTGAAGGGAGAAACAGGCGCAACAGTGTCCGAATATTGGGGATTCCAGAGACCACAGAAGGGATGGACATGCTGTCATTCCTCGAAACGTGGCTTAAGGAAGTGATGCCGGCTGGCACACTATCTCAATTCTTCACCCTGGAGAGGGCACACAGAGTACCGGGATGACCGCCGGCACCGGGGAGGCCCTCACGACCGGTGGTTGCCAAGCTCCTGCATTACAGGGACAGAGATGCCATATTGCAACAGTCCAGATCCCATGGCCCTCACACAATGGATAACAGCAAAGTGTCAATGTACCCGAACTTTACCGCCAGAGTGCAGGCGCAGAGAGCCTCCTTCAAAGCAGCCAAGAAAGCCCTCCGGGAGCCAGGGCTGCAGTACTCGTTAATGTTTCCGGCGAAGCTCCGGATTATACTAGATGGTACCACACACTTTTGCAACACTCCGGAGGACACCTGGCTGGACGCGTATGGGAAAGGTGCGCCCCTGCCCAAGTCACAGCCGGGCTCAAGGGGGGAGAAACGCAGTGCTAGGGTCCGGCTACGTCACCCCAAGAAGTCAAAAGCGCTGCAGAGGCCTACTACCTCCCAGACACAGCAAGAACGAGAAACTGCCCTGAAAGCGGTGGCACGGCTGATGTCGCCCAGAGACCAAAACAGGGATTCTTCTTTCGACCAAGTGATCCACTCGTCTAATTCGAAGGACAACTCCAGGAATGATACAGAGCTGCCGAAACTGACCCCACGTTCTGCAGATGACATTGCTTAATGACAGGGGGCTACAGTCACCCGAAATAACATTACATGGTGGCACCTTGTTTGAATGGCTGATTTTGTTGTCTGGAGAGGGAAGGAGGGTTGCCCCGTCCAAAAATGGGACTGGACAGCTGTCACGCCATCTCCAAAAGTATTTGACCTTTTTTTCCACCCCCCACCAGAGTGTACCGCCACTGGAGTTGGAGGCGGCGTTCTGACTAGAGTGATGTTTCATTACAGGTTTGGGCAGCTGACTGTTGTCAGTCCGCTCACGGGATGGGGAGTTCTACAGTTGGGTTTGTTGTGCTACATTGTGGGGTCCACTGCAGACATTGATGGGGGGGGCACTGGGGTGGGAGATTGGGGGGGAGGGGGGGATGATTGTCCTGGGTAATGACCAGTGATTTTAGTCATGCTGAGGAGTTTAAGCTCCTGACCTGGAATATTCAAGGTATGGGTTCTCCTTCCAAGCACTACAGCATCCTTAATTATATAAAGCGCAGAGGTGCCCATGTAGTGATGCTGCAGGAGACCCACCTTCCGGAAGTGGAGGTTGCTCGGCTCCGGCATAGGTGGCGGGGGCAATTGTATGCGACTACGTATTCAGCATATGCAAGGGGGGCGCTGGTGTGGATCAGGCCTGGGGTCCTGTTTCAAATCACTCGGAAAATAATTGATCCAGATGGGAGGTTTGTATTTATTAAGGGCAAGTTGTAGGACAAAGAGGTGACGTCGGGGAGTGTTTATGCACCGAATCCTGACCAGGTCTCTTTCCTGACGCAACTTTCTAAACCATTGTCAGGGGTGGCAGCGGGTGATCTGATTTTGGGGGGTGATTTTAACTGTGTATGTGATTTGGTGTGGGACAGATCCACTCCCCCTCTGAAGGGTACAACAGCGGCCACGACGGCTAAGGGCCTGAGGGGTTGGATTACGGGGTGGGAGTTGTTGGATGTTTGGAGAATACATAACACACAGAAGAGAGAATACTCCTACTACTCCTCCCTGTACGACCTGCACACCAGATTAGATATGTTCCTTTGCTCAGACAGGTTGGCCCCGATGCTGACAAAGGCAGAATATTTAGGGAGATCCATCTCAGATCACAGCCCCCTACTGCTACGGTTCGCCCCTACCCCCGAAAGGGCCCCCATACCACTGTGGCGATTGGACCCCAATCTATTGGAAGACGACAGTTTTAGACAACGGCTCTCCGGGGCTATAACAACTTACTTTGAGAAGAACCAGTGGACGGCTAGCTCCTCCCTGGTAGAATGGGACGCCTTTAAGGTGATCAGGGGGCAGTGCATGGGACAGACGGTGGGAGCCAGGAAAGAGATCACCCAGGAGCTCGAATCCCTGGAGACCCAGATACTGTTATTGGATGGGGAGACTGGGGGGGTGCTGACACTGGGAGACGCCTGGCAGAAGTAAAGAGTATTTATAACTCCACGTGGGATAGATTGAGGTTGCTGGATTACCGAGCATACCAGGAGCGGCAGCATGTGGAGGGTGGCAGAGCAGGGAAGTTATTGGCCTGGTTGATTAGGCCAGAAGGCAGAGGAACCCCAATTCCTAGTATCCTGGATCCTAGCGGACAAGTGATCTACTCCCCGAGGGGTATCAATGACACGTTCAGGGAGTACTATGAGCGGCTATACAGGAAACCAGGGGAAATACAGAGAGACAGGCTGATTACATATCTGGAAGGGTTAGGACTGCGAAAGCTAGACCAGGCCACTCCGGAGACTTTGGCACAGCCGGTCAACTCGCAGGAAATTAGAACAGCCATTAAAGAAATGGCACGGGGGAAAACACTGGGGCCAGATGGCCTCCCGGCTGACTTTTATTACACCTTCGTGGATGTATTGGCCCCAAAAATGGAGCAAATGTACGCAGCGGCGTTTGGTGAGGAACATCTACCACCATCGGTCAGAGAGGCGCTGGTAATTCCCTTGCCGAAAACCAAGAAGGAGGTAGCTGACACATCGGAATTTGGGCCGTTGTCAATGTTAAACCTTGACTTTAAAATACTAAGCAAGGTGCTCGCGGCTCGGCTTCTGCCCCAGATGAAGAGATTGGTCCATGCTGACCAAAACGGGTTTATCCCCTCACGTTCAACATCCAATAATCTGAGGAGATTATACCACGTGCTATTCCACCGAGACCTAGGGGAATATTCTGATGCGGTAGTGATGGCTGTTGACCTGGAAAAGGCCTTTGACTCCCTGTGATGGGACTTCCTACTAGCGGCAATGCGGAGAATGGGATTGGGAGACGACTGGTTGAAATGGGTCCGCCTTTTATATGCGAGCCCCAGAGCTAGAGTGTGTATGGGTAGCACGGTGTCTGCCCAATACTCCATTTACAGAGGAACCCGGCAGGGGTGCCGCTTATCGCCGCTGCTCTTTGCCCTGGCCACGGAGCCATTGGCGGAGCGGCTTAGGCAGGAGAGTAGGAGCCTTGGTGTAATGCTTGACGGGACGGAGCATATAGTCTTGCTATACCCAGACGATATCTTGGTCTATCTCCAAAACGGATCCCGCGGGGTCCCAGCGGTGCTGCACATACTGGAGAAGTTTGCGGAACTGTCGGGACTGCGCGTCAATAAAAAAAAACGTGCATATTCCCACTAAGATTTGACCTCAACAGGCCTCTGGACCTCCTGATGGATTTGGAGTGGACCCCGGGCTCTTTCAAGTATCTGGGAATACAGGTGTACCATCGACAGACAGACCTGTTGGAGGGGAACCTGGGAGATGCCTTCAGGGCTTTGCGGGCGAATGTGTCCTTCTGGCGCTCGCTTAAGTTACCAGTTATGCCCAGAGTAGCACTCTCTAAGATGGTGGTGCTACTGAGACTGCTATATTTCTTTGTCAACATGCCAGTAGTGATCCAGAGGAGCTGGTTGAAAGCCCTGGAGACACTGTTGAGAGACCTAGTGTGGGATGGTGGACGCAACAGGGTACCCCTGCAGACTTTAAGAATGCCTTTAACAGGGGAGGGCTGGGCGTTCCCAACTTTGAGGCTTATTATTTGGCGGCACAGCTCCAGTGGCTGGCCAAATGGCTAGATGGAAGGGGGTTGGAGACGTTGACGCTGCCGGCCCATACTTCACGGGGGGCATTGCTACCCAGGATGCTCAACCCCCGCCCGAAGATCAAAAACATGGGCGTACTACTCACAGTGGCAGTGGCGTGTTGGGACAGATGTACGAAGAGGGCTCCGGACGCGCCGCTATATGCACCAGACCTACCACTCACGGGAATACCGCAGATGGGAATGGGTCTTCCCCTCACACAGAGGCAGCTACAGGGCTGGGAGGAGGCAGGAGTCCTGTCTGTCGGAGACTGTTATCAGGATGGTGAACTACTTCCCCTAGATGAGTTTCTTGAATACCACGACCTACCACCGGGACAGTTTTTGAATTATCATAAGATAAGGGGGGCGCTGGCTGCGCTATGGGGGTTAGCACGAGAGAGCCGGCCACTCACGCGGCCCTCCAGGCAATGTTAACATTGGGCTCCGCGGGGCATCTGGTGAAGTGGTTATACCTGGCAATAACAGATGTCACAGCGGCCTTTGCCCCGAACACAGGAGAGGTGGGAGGGCACACTGGGTAGGCAACTATCTGAGAAGGAATGGAAGAAGGCCCTAGGAAACCCCAAAAAAGTGTTGAGGAACGCAGCCTTCAAACTTACACAGTTTAATATACTACATAGGGACTTACCTCACACCGCACAAGTTGAACGTAGTATATGGGAGATGACCAGACTTGTGCCAGATGTTTATGGGTAGACTCAGACTTTGATCATATGGTGTGGTCCTGTCCAGAACTCCAGCAGTATTGGGCCACAGTTGTGGAGACGGTCAATGGGGTATTGGCCCGCAGCATGAGATGCTCCCCGGAAGTGTGCTTACTGGGACTCTTTCCGAAGCCCAAATCCAAATGGCTGGGGCACAGGTTTGCAGATCTGGCCTTCCTCCTGGCTAAACGGAGGATAGCTCTTAGATGGAGGGCAGCAAGGAGCCCTCTAATAGCGGACTGGGAAAACGATGTTTCCTGCTGGGCCAGGGCAGAGGAGAGGGCCTTGCTCCGAGAAGATAAGGTCACGAAAAGGCGTAAACCTTTGGCAGAACCATGGGCAGAAATACTGGGGGCGTGGGATACACGCAACTCGACCGACCGGGACCCGCAGACGGGCACTTCAGAACCCGAGGTGGTGCGAGGGGCAAATAACGACCGAGAGCAGGACTCACTGCTGTCAAGTCCCTGCGGGACGGAGAGGCCATATTGGGTGGATAGGACCAGGCACACAATAGCGTAGGGACGCACCGGGTGGTCCCTCTTTCCGAACCCCCCCCTCCCCCGCCCAGCTGGCCCCGCCATCTCTCTGGGCGCCTTTACTTTCCCCTCCCAGAGCCCCCTGGCCCACTGGATGGGCTACCCAGCGCGACCAAAGAATAAGACATAAGGCGACATAACATGCAGGCAGAGGACCCCCGGTAGACTTATAAGTTTCAGTTTGGTATCTATTGTTTCACAGAAGCCTCAAATTTGTTTTCTTTTGTTTTATATTATGACATACATGCAGACACATACAGGGCATAATTATGCGAGAATGATAGTACGGACAACGGACACAACTACTCCCCACAGGGCACCTTGACACAGCAGGAACATGCCAGTACAAGTTGACAGGTAGAGGGGCTGCAATAGCCCAAGGGAATGTTGTTTGATGGGGATGGACTATCAGAGATTGATTATTGTTTTGCTTAAATGCCAAAGAATACCATAAATAATGTTGATTGTTTCCACTCCGAAGAGTATGTACCTGCTGTAGCTGTGAAAATGTACAGATTGCACCGAAGTTAATTATATAAATGCCAATAAAAGCGATATTAAAAAAAAAAAAAGGTGGAGTCTTCAATGGTGAATACAATTTGTATGGAGCAGCTGTTCGAGGGACTAAAAGAAAATTAGACGTCATTCCAATTTAAGAGGATCTCCAAAATATGAAAAAGGATATCCACGATCTCGGTGAAAGAATAACCCACCTAGAAGAAACTATTGAAAATAAGTCAGAAGAGCAACATCTTAAAGCAATAACTGATGATGATACAGAACCAAAATACCAGTCTGCAAGAGAAGCTCGAGGACCTCAAGAATCGGTCCCAACAAAATAAAATTCAGATTAGAGATGTCTCTTTTCAAGCACAGGGGTCGAACTTAGAAGCCTACATTTAAAAACTGCTTCAAGTGTTACTACAGGCATAAAACTCACTAGAAATCGAACTCGCCAAAACAAGTAGGACAGTTGACCAAAGTCGCCCTGAAGGATGCGCAAATATATTAACAAGAGTTCATCACTTCCAGTGTCGCAACTGTCAAGGGCTGGAAAAACGTTCAATGACGGAGCAAAAACATCTTACTTCTAAAGTCTTCCCAAAGTAACGCTGCAGACGCATAGAGCATTTCAACCAGTTTGTGACTTTCTCAAAGCCCACAACCTACCTTTACAGGTGGGAGCACCCCTTATATGTTATGGTCAAATAGAAGTAACACTTTCACCACAAAATCTCTCAGAGAAACATCCGACTGCTACACCTGGCTATGAAGCCTGAAAAGAACAAGAGCCACAAACAGAACAGAATCTGAGTCCACCAAGATCATAAAGACTAATACAATGGAGCAGAGTAAAGCAAAAACGTTCGTTGAGACGTCCCAAGATGTCAACAGCAAAGCAGGAACGACTGGCAGCATCCGCAAAGCACTGAAGCATCACCCCCAGATCCCCAGAGAGGTGAACATGGAAAAGTAAGACTGTGACAACAGGGACCGAGAAGCATGGGGCCCTTGTTTGAAGGACCTACAACAAAAGCAATGGGACTGGGGGGTGTGGTGTAGGAGAGTGGGAAATATGAATACCTAGGGAAAGAAACCAGGCTACAATACTGTAATACTGTCCATCAAGGCCAAGACTGAGGTTATTAATGTTGCTATTGGGGAAAGGGGGACTTCTCAGGGTGTTAGTCTAGACTTTGTAGGGTTGTGAGGTTACATTAGTTTAGAAAGAAGGACCCAACTCATCGCACCTACCGTCCCGAAGGCTCCTATATTTAGGGACCTAAGATTTGTCTACCTCAATGTCAGGGGCCAAATGACACAGAGAAAGGGTCCATGCTCCTACTTTCATTTAAGAAAATAGGAGAGGATGTGTGTTTTATCTAAGAAACTCGACCCTATTTTAACCCTAGCCAATACTTTGCATCTGGCAAATATAAAACCCAGGTTGTAGGCATACTCTTAGCTCAACATTTGGGCTTCCCTATGAACAAGATGTCTGCGGCAAAGAAGGCAGATGGCTGCTTTCAAACAGCACATTTTCAGGTAGATAAAGAACTTTAGCTTCTTTGTACAGTCCTTTTTAGGTCGAGCCTGAGCCAGCGCACATGCGCTGCTCTGGCGAACTGTTGTAGTGGAGTATGGAAGAGAAGCCCCGCCCACTCTGTCGATGTTTGTCATTGGCTTCTGTCTTTGTCCTTCCTCATTGCAAGCTTCTAATTCAGTAATCGGTTTGTTAGTCCCTCCTTAGTACCGCCTTTTCTTCATTTGTAACCTCCCATGGCTACTGGTCCCTTTACTCCTGTTGTTTCAGGGTACGTGTTTTTAGTCTTGTAAGCACTATTTTCTTTTTTCATACTGCAGGCAGGATGACGTGCGCAGCGGGACAATGGCTTCTCTATAATTTTCTTGCATCTTAAAGTGGTATTTTTTCTTCCCTTTCTCATTCCTATGCTTAGTTTTACAAACAACGTATCTTGTCAGAAACGTTTTGAAATGCTGTTAAAGGCGAAAAACAACGCACTGCACCTTGAAGCAAGAAATCTCAATTTTCTGATGAAAAATAGTCATAATAGACGATGCTGCGTGGCTTTGCACTGTCACGCCTTCAATCGGGGGTGTAAATCTATTCCTTTTTCATGTGGCACATTTTTTTGTTTAAATTTCCACTTGTTGCGATGCATAAATAGCACACAGTAAAAAGTTTTAAAGTTTAAGCAGATGTTGCAAAGAACGGACCGCAGAATGGATTCGGCCAATGCGATCTTTGAAATGTGTGTACGGCAGCAGAAAGAGACCCAACAATTCTAGCTTCACTTCAAAGTGATTTCGTATGCAAACATTTATCAGAGTGGAAATCGGGTTTACAAAAGATGTACGCTTTGATTTTTATGGTGCGCCGCCATTTTAGCGCGGTTATTGTAGCGGGCGTGCCAGGAGGTGTGCCAGTGACAGAAGGGCACCGCTCTGCCTTGTGTGACAAATGCAGTTGACAAAAGATCCATATTAATGTTGTCAAGTTTGCCTTGATGTATTTAAGCAGATTTTAATTATTTTTAGAGATGAAAGCCTGAAATATACGGCTTAATAGTTCTTCAAAGCAAGCCTACTTAAATGTGTGAATATAAAACCTCTTGAAAAATGAAAATGTTATCCTGGCCTTAGTCACCGAGGTAGGGTATTCATCAAATCAACGATTTGTGTGGGAGAGTGCCATTTGAATGGTGTATTGTTCGAATACTTATGGTCCACTTGACAAGGCTCTTGCTGTAAATTGTGCAATTTGACTCCAGCTGTTAAAGAGTGGCTTTGACAGCAGCTGAATGGAGATGCTTTAGTGCACCGCAAGAAACTCAAAACCGGGTACTTGTTCATGGTAACCTGCTCTTTTCTTCTCAGTAAATTTATACGAGACAATCTAGGGTTTTATAGAAAGGAGCTTAAAAATTATTTGTAAATGCTATTTAGGCGCAGTGTTTAATTGTTAAAGCCCAACGAAGGAACTGAACGACTTACATTGTGTACTTGGCACTTCTAAGTTGCTTCTTAGCGGTATAGACTGTTTGATAAAAACACTATAAATACAATAAATATAGTATACTCCATGTAACCTTGGAGGTGGCAATAGTTCGGTTTTATTTTACAATAATAATCATTAACTACAGCTTTTATTTATGGTCGTTTTCAATGTAAACGCAGCGAGGCGTGCTTTTAATTGCTAAGTTTGTGTTTGTGGTGGAGCTTATGTCAACGCCCTCTGAGGAGGACCAGTTGTCCCTTTGCAGACTACTACACTGTCGCAGCCTCCTTTGTCTCACAGCAGCACCTGTTGAAAGGATTTTCAGCTAGTCGCGTGACGCTAGGTTTCTATGATGCTTGTGTACTATAGCAGATACCTACAATGATGTAGCTCAACATTTGATAACCGAAACAATTCTATATCTTGCCTCAGAGATAATTTGGAAAATTGCTCCACTAAAATTGTCGGTTAATATTAACGCATTTTTAAAGCATTATAATTGTGCTTGTCGGTTTGAAAGCTTACATGATATTTTTTGATTTGAACTTTACTTAACAATCCTAGATTCACCGTCTTCATACAGTACATTTGAAGCAGCAGGTCACCAACAGCTATGATGAATGTCAGAACTGAACGTTTCAGAGCACTAACGCTAGGTGGCGTCTGTGGGTCCTGGATAGAGAAGGGCCTGGTGCCCAATAACACTCTGCCCCCGTGTCAAGGTGCTGCGTGAATAACTATAGAGGTGTCCTAACACTAATACTAGTCATCATTTTGTAGGGACCGCAATGAGGAAATGGATTAAAATAGTCCGGAAGGCTAATCAACTATTCTACCTCCAGTCCTAAAATACACTGGAGAAAGTCTCACATTCACCGAGCATTGTGAATCAGTGTGTAAATGTTGTCAGTTAGCGCCTCGCAAAATCTCGGTGACTGCTGTCTTCACGGCACATGAAAAGGCAAAAAAAAGCCAAGAAATATCGTTTTCAGTCATGCATTTTAGAAAAGAGCTACTCTTCAAGGATTCAAGGAGCACAGCATAAGTGCCCAGGGCCGGACTGGAAACCAAAATGTTCTAACCAGCCCCTCCCCTCCTCAACATGATTGGGTCATGACAGCATGTTCTGATAAGCAAGGGGTTACCCAAGAAAATAAAATACCTCTCACTTTGAACTCTATCCCAAATGACAGAGTATATTTCACAAAAGAAAACTTACACTTTTGTGTAAGTTAACGATTGCTTGCTATCCACAAAGGGATTTATGAGTAGTGTCTTTATGAGTGCAGAGTCTCAGCAGAGGAAAAGATAGGTCTTTTTATGTGCGGAGACACCGCACTGGTAAAGATACTTCCCGTAAATGATTTTGTGAATAGTGCAGAATTGCAAACTTGTAAACTTACACAAAAGTAGATGTTTTAGCACCCAGGCTAATGTGCTGCATAGCTAAATACATATAAGGTCCCAAAAGCGAGACCGATTGCATTGCAAATGCTTGTTCAAAACACCTGTAGATATAGTGCTAGTGAAAGCTAAGGGCGCCCCCTGCTGAATGGAGTGTGGAGTGTGGACTGGAATCTAGATCTAGACTGCTCCGGAGATAAGAGGTAAGAACTTCGAGGGGCGTTAGGGGGGGGACTGTAGTCCTAACAAAAGAAGGCATCAACTGGGGGGTGGCCTGATTGGTGTATAGAGTACACAACCCGCAAAATCTTGATTATTCATCGTACTCAGAAGCTCACATCTTGGGCAAGAATCCACATGCTATTAATTGATTACACTCTCCAACACATGATCACAAAGGGGGAACACAGAGTTATCTCTCTGTTTGGACATGCTCTGCTCCAGTAGTTTGTTACATAAAATGGTGGGGGGGGGGAGCGAAATTAGTAGACTACCTGGAGGTTGAACAACACGCTCTTTCTTGACCTAGTCACTACAAAAGCAATCACAGAACAAATCAGATTTTTTTTCTTCCTAAAAAGGATCCAAATGTCTATGGACCAGTGCTTTAAATGGGGAAAAATAAGTGCAGGTACTCATTAAAATATTAAAATGAGCTAGAGGTGTGGCAAGTGGGCGGGGCTGTGGGTGGGGCTAAGGGCGCGGCTAAGGGCAAGACATAATGACACTTAATGACTTCTATATCAGTTGCAGCACATATAAAAACACAACAGAAATGCATTTATGTAAACAAAATAGGTTAAATCATTACACAAAATGAAAGCCATACAGGATATGTTAACATTTCCTTGTTTTGTAATATTGCAAATACTTAATGCCAAACCGTTATTTGTTGTTGTTTTGCACAATGCTATATGTTCTCAAGCGTGCACACACACAGAAACAAACAGACGTACACAAAAGCATTCCACCATGCAAAGGAGCCTATGCTGAATAGTCAGCAGTGGATGAGCTCAGGACTACAGAAGAGCCTTGGCTGTAAGAGGCAGCTTCTTCTTGGACATTCTAGTACTCACCAGCACTATCAGCCAATGAGCCTACCAGTAGGTAAGTGCCGGTACTAACAGTGATAAAAATACGGAGTGCCGGTACTCAGTACTCGTGAGTATCGTCCCATTTAAAGCATTTTCACTACGGTCAGGCTCTTCCTGTCTCTTGCTGGTTCAGTGTCTTTACATCCACATCTCCTCTCCGTTCTCAATTCACCTCTCATTTCTACCCAGCCTCTAACCTTCTCCCCGTGGTTCTGTCCCTCTTACTCCCACCTCTCGCTTACTCTCTCCACAAGTCTTTTCCCCACTTGCCTCCTCTTCTCCACTCCATGATGTACCCATACCCTAAATGTGCCACCTGATCAGTATTTTGTTGTGCTATATTTCATTATTTGTGTTGAGAGCACGCTTACTGTTGAGGCCTGTATTTTTAAATAAAGGCTTGCAAAAAAAAAAAAAAAAACCTTGCTAAATCAGGATTGATATTTTTTCCAGTAAATAAAAGCATAAATCAGTTAATCACTTCAAAAGTATTTGCAAGCTGTGAAAGTGTGTGCCTGAGCGCGCGCGCGCACCTGCTGTCGCGGCCCTGCAAATTCTGCAAAGCAACGTTTTAAATTAATTTCAGGCTAAAGGTTATTTCTCTTGATCAGACTGCTTCCCAGCATTAAAAGAGACAATTCGATTGAAATCGCATGTGGTTCATCAATAGTTATACCAGTTACTTCAAGAAATACAGCAGATTTTTTACTTTACACAAATTTATGTTAAAATACCATTTCTAAGCACCCATTTCAGAATAGAACAAATATTTGGTATTTTTATCAGAAAAAAAGTGGCAATCCTAACTTCAGCTGTCACCACACTTTTTTACATTTCTCCCCCCCCCCCCCTTCCTTCTATGTTTATCTTATTTTTCCCCCAACCAGATCCATTGCCAGTTGTCATTCCTGGGGTGCTGCAACATCCCTGCTATTCATTGCTTTTTGGGAAGGGCTGCCTTCATACCCAGGGATCCCTCGCTGTTATGTAAATGCAGCCATTAGTGTTGGAGGGACGCACAAGGGCAAGCAGCTCCTGTGCTTAAAAAAACAAGCATTGGCATAGCCAATAGGTCTCGCCTTTGGGACCTTATAAGTGTTTAGCCATGCAACACTTGATGTTGTTGCACCAAGGATATTGTGCTGGATAACTAAACACTTATAAGGTCCCAAAGGCGAGACCTATTGGCTATGCCAATGCTTGTTTGTAAGTGTATTTATATTGTTTCTGTAGGTATACGTCAGTTTTCCTCTTTGTACAGCGCTCTGATACCCGGTTGGGTCTTGTTCGCGCTTTATAAAACTTTTCAAATAAATAACCTGCACCAGCCTCCCCTTGATGAAAAGCCTTCAATGCCAAATGAATAGTTGGCAGCTTCAACAGACAGGGTCTCCTGATCTCCACCCACCGTAGATGACCCCCCCCCCCAACCAGTAGCTATGCATCCGTCACTCCCATGAGCTCCGGATGGAGAAGAGAGAAGGGAGCCCAACTCTCCCAACCAATATCATTAAAGCAGATACCACTGTGGATCACAGGCCCTCCCTTCTGAAATATGAATGGAATCTGCCACTCTCCCGCTGCGCTATGCCCACTAGGACTTCAAATTCCAAGGCATGCATGTGCCACCTGACATTGTCGACTAAGAAAATGCAGGCGGCTAAGAGACCACGAAGCCTCAGAGCTGTTCTGACCAACAATCAGGATCTAACGCTGAAACAGCGGGATCAGAGCCCATACGTCCTGGACTCCTTGCAGTTGAGAGAAGCCCTTGAATTGAACTGTGTTCAGGATAGCCCCAGTGAATGGCAACTTCTGCAATGGAATCAGGTATGACTGCTGCTTGTTGAGTGTGAATCCCAACTATGTCGCTAGGTTCGCCGTGCTGTGGTCTGGAGGTGGTCTACGACTGACTGTGGTGAGCCCACCTACAGCCAGTCAGTTTTTTCTATGTTGTAACTCAGTGTGTGGCATTTAACAGATGTGGAGGTGGGGCCAAGTAGGAACTAGGATAAATAAAGATGGGGCACAGGTCTAATCTTCATAGCCACCCCCCCGAGATCACAATCTCTGTGCTTCACGCTGTACCCATCTGAATAACCGCCCGACATACCACATTCTTCAACATTATAGTGCTACAGAGGATACTCACATCAGAGTTACTGTATCATAGCATATACCCACCTGAATCAATGCAATAAATATATTCGTCAAAGTGATTGCACCGTGCATACGCCTATCTGGATTACAGAATTACAAGGAATGTTCTCTTCTCTAGTCCTTGTTACAGGGAATATGCCCTTCTGGGTTACCTATGCCACAGAATACGCTCATCCGAATTGCAGAATTACAAGGAATGTTCCCTTCTAAATTCTTGTTTCAGAGAATATACCCTTCGGGATTACGTATGCCAAAGAATACGCCCATCTGAATTACGGAATTATAAGGAATGTTCTCTTCTCTAGTCCTTGTTTCACAGAGTATGCGCTTCAGGATTACTTATGCTACAGAATACGCCCATCTGAATTACAGAATTACAAGGAATGTTCCCTTCTCTAGTCCTTGTTTCAGGGAATATACCCTTTAGGGTTATTTATGCCACAGCACAGGCCCTTTTGAATTACAAGGTACGTTCCCTTCTCTATTCCTTATTTCAGGGTGTAAACCGTTCAGGGTTACATATGCCACAAAATACGCCTATTCGAACTACAGAATTACAAGAAATGTTCCTTTCTCTATTCCTTGTTCAGGGAATACCCTTCGGGGTTACCTATGCCACAAAATACGCTCATCTGAATTGCAGAATTACAAGGAATGTTCCCTTCTCAATTCTTGTTTCAGAGAATATACCCTTCGGGATTAGGTGTGCCAAAGAATAGGCCCATCTGAATTACGGAACTACATGGAATATTACAATTTGAATTACTTATTCCACAGAATACTTCCTTTTATATTACTTTCGCCATAGAATATCCCCTTGTGAATTACTTATTCCAGGGAGTATTCCCTCTTAAATTACTTGTTCCATAGAATATTTACGTCTGAGTTACTTATTCCGCGGGACATACCCTACAGGATTACTTGTTCATCAGAATGTTCCCTTCTGTATTATATTTGTTCCACAGAAAACTCCCCTCAGGATTCCTGTGACACAGGATACGCCTGTTTCAATTACCAAGGATCTCTCCGGGATTTGAGGGGGGTCACGGCTAATAGCTCAATCGAATGTATATTTGGGAAGTAATATGTTACAAAGCAGATGACATGACTGCGCCCCACGTCCCAGGTAATGGAGGCGGGGGACCTTTGGCCCCCGTCTTTCAGCGCCTGGGAAGTGGGGCGAAATCATTAACCGCACGCCTGTCATGTACCATTACCAGGGCCAGGAGTAGGGGACATCAAAGGGCTGGGGCTTCCGGGGGCATCTCAGGGCCACGGAGGCTGTTATTGTAGGAAACTCTACAAAGGCGCGGGGCCTTCACCAGCTGCAGGCTGCAAACCAAAGCAAACAGAGAGGAGGCCGCCATGCTGGCTCCAGGGAGGCGGAAGGGACATCAAAGGCGCTCCTGGAGGGCGGGGAGGGGACATATGGGGAGAAACTCAAGCCAAATGGTGCTTTATTAAACTTATGAAAGTTTCTGAAAAGGCTTCTGTCCTGCCAGGAAACAAAGGAGGCGGCGAGTCTTTCCCATGTGTTCCTGATAACGCGCGCACCTCTACTCGGACTTATTTCAAGTAGTACGTAGTAATCGCACGCGACTCAATTTTACTCATTCAATCGGCATTGGAAGGACGAAAGTCCGAGTCATCCCTTTAAACGTGTGAACTGGCATTTGCCCACATGCCACAACAGGGGACACTCGACCCGCTGAGCTATCTTACCAGCTCCTTTGATAGTCAGGCACAAAGAGTGGTGTCATCAGCCACGTGCGAACATTCATTTTATTCAGAATGAAAAAAATGCGATTTGCAGTTTGTTTTCGTTTTCTCTTGGGCTCATGCACACAACAAACATACAGCGACATAGCGGATAGGTCTGGCATTAGCTGCCAGCCTTCTGTCTTCGACGTCAGTGCTTGTTTTGTCTTGGTTTTTGTGAAACTTAATTTTTGAGGAGCTTGCCGGGTCCGCGCCAATATAAAACAAGCATTGGCCGTGAAACTGACACGGCCGCGCGGCCGTGAAAGTAATCGCGGGTTTTGTAAGTGCAAACAGTGGCTTTTGCTGGCGACCAGCTTGCGTTCACGCGAGCGTCCAGATGGCGAGAGAAGCCATATGGCGCCTGATCGCGCGTGCACGCTCGCGTGAACGCAGGCTAGTCCCCAGCAAAAGCCACTGTTTGCACTTCCAAAACCCGCTTACTAAAAGTCTCGCCAGAGCAGCGCATGCGCGCTGGCTCAGGCGAGACCTAAACATGAAAAGAAAGCCAGCTTTGGTGAGGGTGTAGGGTTGGTAATCACTGTGTGACACAAGCCCTCTCCAACACCTGCAGGGTGTGGAAATTCAAATGTGCGCTGCTAATCCAGCAGCCTCTCTGCAAAAAGGCTACTTCAGGGGCTCAGGGCGATTTGCGAGATCCGGAAGCAGAGCGGCATCTGTCTGCGTTGAAGGAGATACCCAACCCGAGCCTGCCGTGCCATTAATCAGGGTACCGGTACTCTCCCTGACTAAAAAAGCCCATTTAAAGCACTGCTGTGGACTACATACGACCAAAAGCAGACAGAGTTCCAATGACGGCAGAAAGCATTAGGCTTAAAATAATCAGAGACTGCTAGAGAAACACTGAAATACAACCTGAAAGAGGTAGAGGAGTTGTATAAGCAGACAATCTAAAAACAAACGTGAGTTAACGTCTGTAGTATCGGGTACCGGTGGAAACGATGTGATAGCAATATAGCAGAGGACACCCTTGCTAAATTAGAACAAAAATGTAATGAGGGAGAAAATGGAGCCAGGAGACTGCTTTTTCACAACTTGAAAACCTACCACACCTGAAACCACATAGATGTCAACAATGATGAAACAGGGAGACCTCTACAGAAGGGCACAGAAAATGTAGGTTCCAGAGCATGCATGTGTGTATGTATATATATATATATATATCTATATCAAAACCAAAATGCCCAAAGCAATTAAGGAAGCACTCGCCTTCAGAAGAACCATCCGGTTTATTTTAAAAGGACAACGAGAATCGGCATTGCATGTAATCTTCCTGTCAGCCTAACGCGTTTCGAGGCTCCTGCCTCTTAGTCATAGGCACTTGGCATTCACTCCGCAGATGTCTCCCATCTTTTCATTATCAGCATGCCTCATTTAAATACCCCAGTGGGCCTCGCTCAGTGCGCTTGAATTTTAGATGCATGCTGGGACTGCTAGTCCAATTAGAGTCACTCTTAACCTCTAGTGGGCTCCGTTTCGTGTTTGCATAATCATTTTCTTTGTTACCCTCCAGTGGGCCAATATGCCGATCAGGTTGGTATTTTCGGTTTTGAAATATATATATATATATACATATATATACACACACACATATATACATATATATATATATATATATACACACACACACACACACACACACACACACACACACACACATATATCCACTATATATTAATTGCAAAGTATGCGCTTCCTCGCCCCAAATTGAAGACAGACCTCCCTTGATACTCCAAAGAGTTATTGCACTTTCAAAGTTGCCCTTTCGCATTTCGGCCGCAGTAGCAGCCTTGATCACACTAACGCGGCGGCGCCATTGTTGAATATTATAACATTTAAGGTAAGCACGGACATAAACAAAAAACTCTATATCATCCAATATAAAAATATGCAAAAAACCAACAAAATATATATATATATATATATATATATATATATAGTAAAACACTGGAAAATTCAATTGTAAATTATCAACGACACTAATAATTCTTGTTGAATTATATTCCTGCTCCAGTGAAAACTTCATATTGGCATGGTGTATACCCTACTTCTTAGAATAGGAAATTAATTCTGTACTACCTCATAAATTCATAGGCAATGCAGAAAAATTGAGAGATAAAATTAAACAGATGCTACCAATATAATTTCAATCATAGTGCTTATGGACATCCTTACTCTCTGGCATTTTTGTGTTTCTCTTTCGCCTGGGTAGCATGACTGATGTATAAAGTCTACTAGTTAATGTGGAACATCAATCCCAACCCCTAATTACAGAAAGTTGTATAGGTCTTCTTCAATATTCAATCCATTTGGGGATTTGGAATTAAGATTCAAAATATACATGCTTTCCAGTCTCCTTAAGGCTTTCACCCGGTCCCCCCTCTGCTGTTATATGGCACTGTGTCAATGACAAAAAAACCTGATCTGTGTGATATCACTTTGATGGATTTCGGCACAGTGCCTGGCCACTGGATAGGTTAAATCTATGCTCTATATATATATTCACTGAAAAAGCCAAAGGTTACTCGGACATTATAGTTAGGCTCAGATTCCACTCATACAAAACCAGCCAAATTCAGCAGATATAGTTAGCTGAGCTAACTATAACTTGTGCCCCCGCAATGCACTGCTTATGACCTCACATATTATATCACTTATGACATGGTCAGTGACATCACTGATGATATCTCAAATGACATCACTGAAGACATCATCCAGCGACTGTGCATGTTTTTACAATGTTTGAGTTTTAAATATATATACCAAGTTGTATTGGTGAATCAGTGGGTGTATGAGTGCCTGTATGAATGATTCAGTGGGTGTGTGACTGACTGTATAAGTGAGTGATTAGGTGTCTCAGTGAATGTATGGGTAGGTGACTGGTTGTGTGAATGTTTGTATCAATTGTCAGTTGGTGTCTAAGTGTTTGTATGGGTGTGTGAGTGGCTATATGGGTGATTGATTCATTGTCTGGGTACCTGTATGAGTGTCTGTGTGGGTGGGTGTGGCTGCCTGTATGGATGAGTTGGTGGGTGAGTCAGTGGCTGTATGGGTTAGTGTATGTGTGTGTGAGGGGCTGTATGGGTGAGTGAGTGCGTGTATGACTGTAGGTGAGTGAGTGGATGTGTCAGTGGTATATGGGTGGGTAACTGAGTATGTGAAAGGCAGTATAGGTGAGTGATGGGGTTTATGAGTAACTGCATGAGTGAGAGTGTGAGCATGAGTGAATGTGAGAGTGGCTGTATGGGTGAGTGTGTGCTTGCATCAGTGACTGTATAGGTGAGTGAGTATGTCAGTATATGTATGAATAAGTAAGTAGGTGTGTGTAACTGTATGGGTAAGTGGCTGTGTGATAGACTGTATGGGTGAGTGAGTAGGTGTGCGAGTAGCTCTATGGGTGACTGACTCGGTGTGTGAGTGGCTGTATGGGTGTATGAGTGGATATGTCAGTGGCTGTATTAGTGGATGCATGAGTGGCTGTATGGGTGAATGAGTGGATTTGTGTGTAGATCTATGAATCAGTGAGTGTGTAAGTACTGGTATGGGTCTGTGAATGGTTTTGTGAATGGTTGAGTGGGTGTATAAAAGGTTCTATGGGGAGTGAGTGGGTGCGTTGGTGAGTTTGTGAATGATGTCATTTGAGATGTCATCAGTGATGTCACTGACCATGTCATGAGTGATGTAATATGTGAGGTCTTAAGCAGTGCATTGCGGGGTGCGCGAGTTATAGTTAGCTCAGTGTTGGAAAGTGGATTATTAGTAGGGGCAAATGTATATCTGCCACTGGCAATAAGGCCACTAACACAGTATAGGGCTCAGAATAGGTCTTAGAAAATTATTCCTATGCTCAACCCTTCGCAGCTTGGCTGCGAGCAGGCAGGCTTAACTTCAAAGACATGGTATGTAAAGCATTTAAAAACACCAATTCAGTAAATAATTAAGACAATGCACAATAAAAATCCAACACCAATTTATAAAAATAGGAAATATCTGTATCTTTAAAATGACACCAAAACGACAAAAATCCAATGTAGGGAACCGGAGATATGAATTTTCAAAGATTTAGCATTATCTAGCACATAGAAACCTATAGCGCCTTATCAGGACATCTGGTCACGATAGACCGGGTCAAGGTCAAAGTTTCGGGCTGACCGCGATGGAGCCCTGCGCGTCTACCCCTCGCGGTAGGTCTTGGTCAAAGTTTTTACCTTCTGACTTAGAAACTTTTCTGGAGCTTTTCTTCCTGGGGTCTCTCGAAGCTCTCAGCCAGTCTGGTTTCGGTGAGGGTTCGCCAGATTGCCTTGCGACGAGCTCCCAGTCAAACTTATGGAAGTCCGACCTCCGTAGCGTTCCAGCGGACGAACCAAGGATCCAGGCCTGACTCGCGGTTGAAGGCAGGCGGCCTGGCTCTCGCAGTTGTTCCCGGTCACCATTTCTTCGTTCGGACTTAGAAACTTTTATGGAGCTTTTTCTCACTGGGTCCCTCGATGCTCTTCACCAGGCCGCATTCGGTGAGGGTTCGCAGGACTCTGATTTCGCCGACTCCCGTCAAACTCTGGAAGTCTGACCTACGGAGCTTTTCAGCGGGATGAACCTGAATAGATGGGCGGCTTGCAGTTGAAGGCAGGCGGCTTGGCTGGCCAGGTTGAGTCGGTCCACTTATGGAACTTTTTTCCAAAGTTGCTCCAAAGTTCTCCAAACGTCTGGAACTTCTTCTTGAAGTTCCCTAAAGGGTCCCAAAGTGTCTCAAACTAACTCCAAGGGTCTGGAAGCTCCAAGATGGTCCTTGAAAGTTGAGGACTTCAGTTCCCACAATCCACTTGGACAAAGCCCTTACAAATCCACTGGTAGTGCTCCAGGTTGAGCATTCTTGGTGGTGATGTTCCAGGTGAGCTCTGTTAACCTGTAGCTTGCAGGGAGTCCACTCTTTTGTCCTTTTACACCAAGGTAGTCCACAGGGCTGTAGTTCCAGTTAGTGCAGAAGGCGCAATCTTCAGAGTGCAGGCCTTGGGGAATGCATATCAAACTTCTCAGCATGGCCCTTCTTGCTTTCTTAGGTTTCAAGCAGCAGGTCTGAGAGGCTCTGCCCCTCTCAGATACTTATTCTAAGTTCTCTGGGTCAAGCAGGAGGTCCCTCCCGTCCAATAGGGTGTAGGGTACCGCCCCAAGATATGACCACTTCCTGCAGAGTGTGGCACTATTTTGTCCCAGAGTGCACCAATTCTTCCAAATTCATAATGGCTGATTTTCCAGCAGGGAGAGAAGAGCTGGCTAAACACTCCCCTAGGATGGCTAATCTCCATAGTCTCTCCCCCTTGCATCTGCTCATTCCTTCCTTAAGCCTATCATCTGGCTGGGTTCAAAAGAGTAGAGTTGTAAATGACACTGGTGTCTTCCCTTCCCTTGAAGTCCATTGTTTACTGACTCCTCCCCTGCTCTGGCATTCCTGTGTAACAGAATACTGCACTCCCAACAGAGCTGGTCAACCCCAGGAGCTCTTTATCACCTCTTCAAAGAAGCCTGGCTAATCCACTTAACTCTGACCAATCAGGACAGACCACTAGAAGGCTGAATCTGTGCTTATAGACAAGAAAGTCTTATAACTTCTTGTCTGTACATTTTAGGAGAAATTCAACAATATCATATTGTTGAGTTTACTAATACCATTCTGGGAAGTCTTTGAATGGTATTTTTAGCCTTCTACTATCAAGAGTTAGTAGTTAATAACTTCTTGCCATGTTAACCTATGTAGCAGGGGATTTGCAATGGGAAAAATGACTTGGGCCATTTCTCCAGCACCAGGGCTTATAAAAACATATTTTATAAGTACTCTGCCTATATCTTCAGGACCCCCACCCCTGGAACACCTAGGGGAGACTTAAGGGGTTCTGAATATGTAGAAATATTGCCTGATCCTCCCTCCACAGTGTTCCTAGCACAAAAGTCAATTTTGTGCAGCACTTTATCACAATGTGGGGAGTGAAATGTGCACTTTCACTTAACCCAGGGCATATAAAACTCAATTTATAAGGGTCCGCCTTATAAATACCCGACCCCAAACCCCTGGGACACCACACCTAGGGGAGACCCTGGGGGTACCTAATATGCCCAAACTGTAGGTTATCCATTTTAAGTGCCCCAAACACCAAAGTCGAGTTTGGGCACAATTTACTTTTTAAAAGCAGTCCTGCAACACAGGGCTACTCTTAAACTGACCTCAGGCTAAGCAGTGCACACATGCAAGTGCAGGAAGGGCTGCTGACCTCTAAACTGCCATGCCCTATTATATGCTAGGGACTTGGAGGTAGTTTCAATCCCCCTGCCCTATTATGTACTAGGGCCTTATAGGGTAGGTCATGCCAATCACAGGGGTACCCCAACCCATAGTGTACCCTAGTGTATGTAGGTGTTTTCACTGGATTCTAAGTGTCTTTCAGCATAGCCCTGGGCCTGGTTAGGCAGAGCCCAGGGTCAGTCAGTCAGTTAAAAACCAGTACCAGTCAGCAAAAAGTTGGGGGGTGCCCAGGGCACAGGATGACTTTGCAACACTCAGCTAACTATAACTGCTGAATTTTACTGGTTTTGTACGAGTGACATCTGAGTCCAACTATAATGTCCCTGTAACCTTTGGTTTTTTAAGCAAATTTCTAAGGTTTTTCAAATTCTATTTCCCAACTATAATGTCCCTGTAACCTTTGTTTTTTTCAGTGAATTTCGAAGGTATTTTTTTGAAGTGAAGCAAGATGCCCATCGCAATGCACAGTGGGGATGGGGTTGAATGCAGAGCCTGGCCTGGCATTGTGCTGCCCCCACCCAAGCTCGCTGCTCCTGCCCCCTCCTCCTTGCCATCCATTGTCCATGTCCATGAACCTCTCCCTCATTACAGCCATGTGTGGCAGTTGCTCTGCCACTGCAGTTCCTGCCTGCCCTAAACAGTTAGCTTGCTGCCCCATCTACGTCCTCCCTACTCGGTTGTCCGCGTCCATGCACCATCCCCTCCCTCCTGCGCTGCATGGTCTGATGTGCTGCCACTGCCTTTTATTTAGCTCGATGTCCCTGCCCACTCCTCTTGCCCTCCGTTCCCCAATTCTATGAGGCATCATTGTCCTCCTCCTTAGCCGCTGTGCTTAGCTTGCTTTACCTACTCTCCTTTCACCTGCCTTACGATGTGTGCATGCCCCTGCTCCCTCCTTTCTGCCAACCATATTCCATGGACCTGCCACCCTCCTATCTACTCTGAGTGTTATATTTAACTGCCACTGCCCCTTCCACCTGCCTACCATGATCAGATGGCTGCTGCCTGTCCCTGCCAACTCCACCCTGCCTATCCAAGTTCCATGCCCCTATCTCCTACCACCTGTCATCCATGGTCCATTTTGCTGCGACACCCTTCTGCCCTCCATGCTCAGTTGTGCTGCAACTGCTCCTCCTGTCTGCCCTGCATGGTCTGTTGTGAAGTCCCTTCCTCTGGCCTCATTTGTCTGTGTCCAGCCCCTACCCCTCCCTTCTGTCCTCCATAGTCTTTTGTGCATGCCCCTGCCCCCTCCCTCTTGCCCACCATGGCCGTTGTGCTGCAACTAACCCTACCCTCCCGCTTGCCTTGCATTGTCTTCTGTGCTGCCACAGCCCCTCCCACCTGCCCTGTGTGGTCTGCTTGCTGCCCCTGACCCCCTCCCACCTTCCCTCCATTGTCTCTGTGTATGCCATTATAGTCTCACTGTTGTCATCAATGGTGTGTTGTGCTTCCAGTGCCCATCCCACTTGCCTTCCATGGTCCGCTTGCTGCTCCTGCCCTCCCCCTTGCCCTCCATTGGTCATATGCAGTCCCCTAGCCCCTCCCTCCTGCCTTGTTTGGTCCACTGTCATTACCCTGCCCCCTCACTCCTGCCTTTCATGGTCCGTTATGCTGCAACTGTCCCTTCTGTCTGTCCAATATGGTCAGCTTCCGGCCTTTGCCTCTTTACCCTCTGCTCTCTGTTGTCCATGTGCATGGCCCTGTTCCCTCCCTATTGCTTTCCATAGTCCGTTTGCTGCACTGACCTCCCACTTGCCCTGTGTGATGTATTGTGCTGCTGCAACCCCGGACGCCTGCCCTGTAAGGTCAGTTTGGTGCCCCTGCCCATCTCCCTCCTGCTCTCTCTTATCCGAGTCCTTGTCCCTAGCCCGTTCCTCCTGCCCTCCGTGATCCAATGTACCAAACTTGCCAACATTTTGAACTTGGGAGATTTTGGAAAAAAAACACCTGGGTAATTGATTTTCCCCACTGACATATTGAAAAAGAGGAGATTTTAGGATAAAGGCCTTTTGTGCTTAAAAACATCGGGAGTCTCCTACCTAAATCGGGTCTGTTGGCATGTATGGCTGTACTGCCATTGCCTCTTCCTTCTGCCCTCAATGGTTTTATTTATTGCCACAGCGCCTCTTGCCTGTACTGCATGGTTGGTTTGGTGCCCCTGCCCCCCCTTTTCCCTGCCCGCCATGGTTAGTTGTGCTGCCACTGCCCCTTCCGCCTGCACAGATTGGTCAACTTGTTGCCTCTGCACCCTCCTCCATGAGAGGGTTTTATTCACATAGAAATTATGGTTAGTCCTCTAAATAACTAAAATTAGGACATATTTTCTGAGTTCTCAAATAGCAACAAAGCACTTTTAAATAATTTGCTATCTTTAGTTTTTTTTTTTTTAATCCAGTTGATCACTTGATTATATGTTACACTTAAGTGAGAGGATGTGGAGTTACAGCCAGAGCTGCAGACTTTGCAACCGGGGAACCGGGTTTGAGTTTTGGTGTCAGCTCGACATCCTGGGCAAATCACTTAATCTCCCCATGCCTAAAACCAAAATGAATGTGTCCTTGTGTAATGTAACTGATGCTCATGTAAAGCACTCCTATACCTTTGGGTCAAGTCTGTGCTATATAAAACTGCAAAAAAACAAAACAAAAAAAGTGTTACACACACTTCCGTCATTGGTCTACATTTGGGTGATATTTGTGCTCTTTTTTATCTGGTGGCCATCTTGGGAGACTTATTTGTTATGAAGCTCCATAATTTCATCATTTACTGCAGTATCCTCAGTAGAAAATGCTTTCAGTTTTCTACTTTGATTCCATCAAGATGGCGTTCATATGTGCCACACCTCTGGCATAAATTAAGAATTTTAGAACTCTAGTTGCTCATTAGAACACTGTAGTAAAACTGCTGATCACCAGGGAGTTAACTGGCAGTCTGCTACTGGTGTTGAAAGTGCATTTTTCAGTCTACATGTCAGAATGTTTTAATGAAATAGAAGAGGAAGATATTTGAGAACTCACCTAAAATGTGTCCAAATTTTTCTTTCTACGGTACTAACTACAATTTCTATGACAAACTGAACACCCTAATTTTGTTCCTTTCTAAATTAAATGTTTTAAGTTTTACCAGTTTGATTCAATCAATATGGCTTCAGGTATGCCATACAATTGTGATAAGTAACACCGTTAACGCTCTAGTTGTTCTTTGAACACTCCGGGAGGCTGCAGTAGAAAACAAGGGAATCAACTATCAGACTTCATTTTCATATGGCTGAGAAAAATAGTGTGAATTTACAGAAAATATGCTCTCATTTTAGCTTCTGCCGCACCTTCCATAAACTCTATGGGGAAATCATGAGAAAGCAGTTTTCTTTCAACCATGATTCTTGAAGTCCCAGCAGAAGGTTTTTCCACAGGGTAAATTCACCTTAGAACACACCACAATTTCTAAAATTAGTATGGTACTATCAATAAATGATTTATATAGTAACTAAAATCTGTTATAACCCTTTATACTTTCTCCTTTTTGGGACCCTCATGATCTGCCATATATACATAAATAAATATACACACACATTATATATATATATATATATATATATATATATATATATATATATATGTGTGTGTAGATATGTATATACATGTATATACATATATATATATATATAACACAAATATATATATATAAACATATATATTTATATACACACAAACCCACATGTATACACACATATATATATGTGTGTACACACAAATATATATATATATATATACACACACACACACATATATATATTGTAGGAAACTGTCTCTGTATATGGTATCACCACTAGGTGGTTATACCGTGCACAGAGTCCAGGGGTTCCACAAAAGTGTACAGGGCTAAATGTAAAACCCAAAGTGCTCTATTATTGGTATTGTGGGCGAGCAGCCTTAGGCCTAACGGAGGAGTGTAAGACATTTATTGCACAACAGTGATCAATAATGGACACACAACTCAAGAAAGAGATCTAGACCAATTTTAGGAAAATATACATTGTATTTTATTTTAAGACCAAGATCTTCGCAATAAGGTAAGTTTTTAATTAAAAATACTTTTCACTTTGAAAAAAATCGACACTTAGAAACTTTTCAACACACTTACAATGTTATCCTATGGGGAAAACAATATAGTGGTTAAACAGGTAAGTAATGAACTTACAATCCCAGTCTTCGGAACCAAAGGTCAGCAAGGGTCAGGCGAGTATCAAAACTGCACCACCAGCGGCACAAGGGCAGCTGGGTGCAGAGGTCAAAATCGGAGTTTGACCCAATGCTTTGGGGGTTAGCACCAGAACAAGGGGGGGGGGGGTGCACAAAGCAGCACCAAACATACACCAGCGGCACAGGGGCGGCCAGGTGCAGGGTGCAAAATCAGCATCTTTTGGCAAACAGTCTGCATGCGTTACACCGGAGGTTGCAGGAGGGAGACCAGTGACAGCCATGGTAAGTGGATATATAGGGGGTCGTGTGGGCACCATCGGTTCAGCTCACCAAGGCCCAAGGGCTTTGGGAGCAGGGGTGCCTTTCATCATCGAGTCTTCTTACCGCAGCCGGTCGAGGGGAGCCCCTGGATTCACACTGCAGGCGCTGCGGTGGAGTTCAGGAGCCGTCAACCAATGCTTGACATGAGGTCAGGAGCGCTGGGGAGACCTCACTGCGAAGGTGAGCTACTCAGACTCGGTCATGGGTGTCGGATGCAGAGTGGGCAGGAGACGCGGATCTGCCTGGATCCAGGTTCCTTGGAGTTTGTTTCTTCTTGGATAGGTCCGCTGTCCACGGGAGATTGAAGTCTTTTTTAATGCAGCAGTCATCCCAGGGTTTTCAGAGGTCGCTGGCTGCAAGACTGGTTGCACGTTCGCAGAAGCTGGAGACAGGCTGGTAGGGCTGAGAACAAGGCAGTTATCTTCAACCTTCTCTGTAGGGTCGTCTTCTTGCTTCTTAGGACGTTGCAGATCTAGATTCTAGGTCTGGGGGAGCCACATAAATACTAGATTTAGGGGCGTTTTCTGGGAGTAGCACGTAGGGCCAATGGGCATCTTACCTGGGGTGACTACACCCTCTATTATGCCAACCTCCTGTGGGAGGGGGCATACACTAGCCCTGATTGGAAGGGTCTCCCCATCTTCAAGATGGCGGGGACTGAAAGATGTGCTTCACCTCCCCCCCACCCCCCCCACCTTAGAGGTGGCGTTAACAGAGGTGGGCACATCTCCTATTCGCCTGAGTTTTCCCACCGGTTTCCTGCCCGAAGTAGGGGTGTAAAGCAGGGGCTACCATCTGCTGCTAGCAGCAAAGGCTGGGGGTCGCATTACAAAGGCAGCAGGCCTTTGAAGCTTTACTCTTCGAGCACTGGCCCATCCTCGGGGAGGAGGTGTGACACCTCTGCCCATGATGTGCATTGTTTATGGTCCCAGAGAGCAGAGGCTCTCTACCCCGGGGTCCAGAAACTTGTCCCGTGGTGGCTGGCTGCCTGCAACCGGTCAGAGACCACACCAGGGTTGGTAGGTTTTCAGGGGGCACCTCTGAGGTGCCCTCTGGGTACATGGTACAATAAATCCCACACTGGCATCAATATGGATTTATTGAAAGGAGTAGTTTGGTACCAAACACTCCTCTGTTCAGTGAAGCCATCATGGTGCTGTGGAACTCGAATTGGTCGAGTTTCCAGCCCATGTACTCTCAATGGCTTCCCTGGCACTTACAATATTAAGGAATGGACCCCAGTATTGTAGGGGCATATTTGCTCATGCAGCTATGCCCTCACCTGTGGTATAGTGCACCCTGCCTTAGAGCTGTGAGGCCTGCTAGATGGGTGACTTACCTATGCCTTCAGGCACTGCTGGCTGGCATGGCACCCATGACGATTGTCGTTTTCTCCTTCACAGGGGGCATGCAAGCTGCAAGTGAAGTGGCATGGTCCCAGTGAGGGGGGGGGGGGGTCCCAGGGGACCCTCATCAGCTCCCAGGCCCTAGGTACCCAGTGTACCGTTTACTAGGGACTTACAGGGGGCAGAAGTACCAATTGGGGATTTGTTTTTAAGGAAGCACTGGACCCTGTGCTCTACAATCGAAACCATTCAAAAGAGGGACTCTCTTATATATATATATATATACACACACACACACACACAAACTGGGGTTTGTGGATTCCGGAGAGCTTCCAAATCGCCAGTGGTGCTGGTTTGAGACGATGCCACATCACACCTCTAATTAAGAAAAAATCCCATTGCTCACATGAAGACAGGACCAACACTCAAAACTCTGGAATTTTTCTCTTTAATTCAAAGGCAGCATTCGTAAGGACCTAGAACACGTTTCGGCTGCTGTCAACCTTTGTCAACTATAAAATGCCTCAAACAGATTCGTTTCATTTATTGCTCCCCCACAGGTGTTGCTAATTGCAAAAACATAGAAGAGTTACTTTAGTACTCCTCTTTTTTCAGGTTGGTTTCGTGTTTTCACAGTTACTCAATAACGTTAATTTATTCAAACTCCTGTGGTCTTAATTGCATATATTTTCTTTTCCAGCAGCAAAGTAAAATCACTATTTTAATCATGCGCTCTGCAAAAGTCACCTTGGAAACGTGTGAAAAAATAAAGTCTGTAGTTCACATATTCCATTGCCCCTTCCAAACGCACTGGCAGTCTTTCTCAGATGTTTCGTACATCATGCAAGTAAGTAGTGAGTTTGAATTTCCACCTCATATCTGCCTCAGTCATTTCAATTCACATTAAGGGCAAATTAGCAGAATGTTGCATCAGTGCTCACCTCCGTTTCTCTCATTTGTGCTGCTGGAGCTGGGCATTTTCCCCACTGGTGTTGCCAAATCATAGAAGTGCCCCAGAGAATCACTACTCGGCTATTGCCTTTAGAAGTGCCTGGCTCCGAACATTTCCATTTTGTAACAGGGTTTCCAGTAACATTCAAGTCCCCGCCAAGGGTAGCACAGATGCTCCCAGCGCCGAACACATACTGTTACAGCAGCCCCTCCATCCTTCGTTGTTTACAAGAAATGTCACATCACGCCTCGTCTCAAACCAGCACCACTGGCGATTTGGAAGCTCTCCGGAATCCACAAAACCCAGTTTGCAGTGTTATGAACTGGAGAGCCCCCAGCATTATACATACATACACACATTTACATATGTAAATAGACATATATATATATATATACACACACACACACACACACATACGCATATACATATATATATATATACACACACAACACATATACACACAACATATACATACACAACATATATATACACACACATATTTATAAATAAATAATTACATATGCACACAGAGACACACATCCATCAGTTCTGGCAGACCCCAAGCTTATCACTGAAATATAAAACAAGCAAATCTGGAGATGCTAGCCAGACTCCGGACAGAATCGCTTGACAAATCCAGCAGTAAAGAAGAAATAACTAAAGCAACAAAAGGTCTGTAGGACCAGGCCTGGGCGGTTTTGCCACACTATTTGATTTTTGCAAAAGTTTATGCACTGAGTTTCAGACATTTTGGAACGCCTATTTTCCAAACAACCAGAGACAAATAACCAATACAATGTCTGAGGCAAGAGTCCCAGTGATCCTCAAACCAGGTAAGGCCAGAAGAGAATGTGGATAGCCCGATCTACCTCCTAAATACCGATACAAAGCTGTGAGAAATTGGGTTTAGAGGGGTGTTAGCCCTTCACAAGCAACAGCCACAATCCTTGTCAGGGTGAACCACAAAAGTCACTAAATTAACCTGTGTTTAACTCTCTGGTACTTTGACACAAAAGCAGTCAGGCTTAACTTAGAGACAATGTGTAATTTTGCAGCAAACAAACAAACTGAAAATACCACACAAATCCCATTGCAATTTTAAAAATAGAGTAAAAATAAAAATAAAATGATGATAACCTCGTTAATATCATTTTATTTTTCTTTGCTACGGGGCTGAGGTCACAGGGGGAGGAGTGGTTTGCACACTCCAAGTGTGCATGACTGCTTGGACGGCCGGCCGGCTTGGGCCGGCCAAACAGTCATGCGCACTTCGCATCTTCCCCACCAGGCTGTAATGCACAGCCTGGTGAGGAACATGCACAGGCTACCTGTCCCCATCTGAGCAACGAACCATGGCGCTCAGACCAATCACAAACGCTGCATTGCAGCATTGTGATTGGCTATGGGAAGTATAGTACCTAAAAGCACAAAACGCAACTCACGGTTATTTAGTCATGCGAGGCTGGGGGACAGTTACAAGTTCAGGCCAACTGTGATGGAACGCGGGCCGGACACAAGTACCAGGTTAGTCCTGCTGAAAACATTACCTACTGAAAGTCCGGCGCAAACAATCCAATTCACGGTGGACGAGGCTGCGAGGAAGAGTGTTGCAGAGGGTCGTCACTGTAGCGTGAAGAGCAGGCTGGGCGTTGCAGACGGTTGTCACTATAGCTTGAAGATCCTATTGGGCGTCGCAGACAGTCACTGCTCGAGTTTCATGTTGGCGGTCACCGCAGGCTGTTGATGCTGTAGAGTGAAGTGCAGATCTCGAGTTGCCGTTCTTTGCTGGCAGTCGCTGTAGCACGAAGAGTCGGGTTCAATGGAGCTTCGCATTGGCAGTTGGCACAGGCGGTAAGTTCTTGGCCTGAACAGGTGCGGTCCAGAAGAGCCCAAAACTTCAGGATTTCTTTTCTTCTTTGCGGAGGAGCTCAATTGATGCCATATCAAGGGTCCAGGACCTGGGAGGCACCACTTGGGGATCAGGAACTTGCTCTAGCAGAGGCCAGCAGGGCTCAGGCAAGTCCCGTTGCAGGTCCAGATGCAGCAGGTCAGCTGGGCAGTTGCAGAGAGGCCTCTGGAGCTCTTTGTGTTCCGGAGTCACTTCAGCCTAGGATGAAGAGTGCAGTCCAGTTTAAATTCTCAGCATGCAGGGCAGGCATCAAGCAGCAAGGCATCCTTCTTCTGAAGCAACCACAATTCCAGAAGTGTACTGAAGAGTGGGTTTGAGGGTCCCCTTTTTAGGTCGAGCCTAGGCAGCGCATGCGCTGTCTCTCGACATGTGGTTATCTGCTCTGTGGCCTTTCACCACACCCACTGGTTTTCATTTGTTCCTATGTTTGCCTTTCAGAATTCCTTCCGTTCCTTTGGTGAATAGTTCACATTTGTCCAGCCTTTTGGCTGTTTTGTTCTGCCCTGGAGACTGACCCCGTTACATGGATCAGTTCCCTTCTTGCCATTTATGTAGGTTTGGGCACTACTTTTTATTTGGCCTTGGCACGTAGTGACATCCTCCTACCACCTTTCATCGTGTATAAGGCTTCATCCAACGCATCTTTTTCGAGGTTTCTACGCAGTGCTCTGGAGGGGGGCGCGGAGTATTCACATGCAGCGCCAGTACAGCCAGCAGGAGCAGCGTTTCGGAGGCTGCTGTCCTGGTATCTTTGGCATCGAATTCCAAGCATAACATCAATCGCTCATTAACAGCTTTGTAGAAAGATTAAACTTCTAGCTGAAATATTCCTGATAAAAACTTTCTTTAAAGTTCCATAGAATTAAGTAGTGCAAAGGAAAGAATCGCAAAGGAGAAAAAAAGTTAAACGCGTTCACCTCTTTGGAAAGAGTACAACTAGAAGTGGAATGGCGGATCAGCAGAGTTGTTTAGAAAGACGAAAGCACTTCCACAGGTCTGGGTGAGGCGGTTTACATTTTCCGGGACTGCCGATGTGAGGCTTTTACTAAATATGCCCTTTTGTGAGAGTGCACAATAGTTTAGTTTACAGATAAATTTGGAAATTACTACATCTGGACTTGTAATCTCCCTTTCTTCGCTTTGGTGAAGCAGAAAAGAGGCTGAGTAATGAAATCGTAATTGTGTTTTCATGCCAGTCCTCTGTGCATTCAAGTGTGCGTGTGTTTTAAAACTTGTAAAAATGCCTTGGTTTTTTTCTTCGATTACCCAACACTGCCGAGTACAGACATTCACACTGCTAGCACCCTGCTCACTACAAACTCACAGCAAAGCATCTACTCTGCCATTCTGCTTGAAGCACACCTCATCCTGCACTCACAGTCACACCTCTCACACCAAACTCACAGACATACCTCTCACCCTGAAATCACATGGGCACATCTCTGACCCTGCACTCAACCAGGCACAATGCCCACCAAGCATTCACAGAGGCACAATGCTCACACTACACTTATACTCCACATAATACCAATTAACCCCACATAATTCAACTACACCTGATTACACGCTCAATACCACATAAATACACCCCACATAAATCCACTCTATGCCACATAATCCATATAAATATACTCCTCACCATGCCACATAATTCCAATCAACATTTCACTCAATGCTACACTATTCAACTCCACACCACATAATTCCACAATTCCACTGCACACCACATATATCCAAATCACAACACAATTCATGATACCACAAAATTCAACACCACATAATTAAAATCCACAACACAAATTACCATTCCATATAATTATACACCTTGACACAATCCCACTCCACATAATTCCAATACTCAAACACATAATTACTATCCACATATTACCACTGCATACCATGCCACATAATTCCACTACACAGATCCACTCCACACCACACAATGCCACAACTAACAATTCCAATCCAACCCACATAATTTCAATACACACTACATACATCCACTTCACTCCATATCACATAGATAAGAGACATTTACAACATCAATTGCTCTAACTCTTTCTTTTTTTTTTTTTTTAACACCCAAACACACAGATTTGGAGCTTAGCTCTTACCCATTTGTTTTTTTTCATCACCTATAAGGTAAAGCAAACCACAGAGTTCCACGCCACACATTTCAACTCCACACAGTTCCAATACACATCACATAATCCGACACTAAACCACATAGTACAACTTAACACAATTAAACAACCCACCACATATATCCAATCCACACCACACACTTCCACATTAATTCACAAAATTCAACAGCACACCATATAATGTCCACTACATACCACTCCACAACACAAAATACCATTCCACATAATTACACACCATAACACACAATGCCACTGCACATAATTCCAGTACACTCAATACCATATAATTATCATCCACACAATTCCACAGCACACCATGCCACATAATTCCACACCACACAATTCCACAACTAATCCAATCCATATAACTCCATTACACACCACATACACTCCATAGCACACAAGTAAAATGCAGTGCCATTTACAATTTCATTCGCTCTAACTCAAACAAATGCAAGACCTATTGCATTTCCAATGCTCGTTATACCTGGTGCCCACTTTGAAGTGGGAGAAGCTTCTGGAATTTTCCCCCCAACAGAGGTGTCTGGAATTTCCTGCCTCCCTGCCCCAGTCTGTCTGGGGGCACAATAGGCTAGTGTGACGTTCTTTGTGTGTGTGCTGAGGCAGCCCCATTGAAGTGCTAGCATGGTAGATGACAGCTCTGCCCCCTCATCCTGCCAGTGAAGGCCATCCTGCCAATACCCACCTGCTCCCAGTTAAATATTAACACTTATAAAATGCAATAAGGTAACCCAATGTTATCCTATGGGAGAGGTTGACCTTGCAATAGTGAGAAACGAATTCAAGAGTTTTTTTCACTACCAGGACATGTAAACTTAAAAGTACATGTCCACTTTTTTAAATACAACCCACCCTGCCCTATGGGCTGCTTAGGGCCTACCCTACGGGTGACGTGTATTAAAAAGGAAGGTTTAGGCCTGGCAAACTGTAAAATGGTCATCTAAGAGGGGTACGAAGAAGCTAGTCCTCTGAATACTACTTACAGAGCTACAAACTATTGGACAGATAGAGATGAGCCGACCATCCAATACTATTACAGTTTGCCAAAGGCTTTGGCTAGAGCTGCAAATGGCAAACATGGCTAGTTATATAGCAGGCAGAGATTCAGTAGTCAGTGAAGTGCATTGCTTGATTTCTTTGCGAGAGACATAAGATATCTCCCATGTCCAAGAACATGAAGGGCAATCCAAATCTTACTCTAAAAACAGATTTGAACTTTTTGATCACTTGTCAAGCGACTAGATTTATTTTCTTTTTATATAGCTAGCTTATTGAAATAAAGTCTTATGGAGCATCTTGAGAATGCGAAAAGGGCAGGAGTAGAGATGAAGAGCCAGAGAGTGTAGGCGTTCTTGTTCAATTTATTGTTTGAAAAGGCAATAGAAATTAATGAATGAAAGCAGAATTAGGTCTGGACTGAAAATTAGGACAACATTTTTTTGATTTAAAAGAAACACCTTAATTCCTAGAGAAAAATAATGTACAGTTAAAGCCCATATAAGGCTTTTCAGGAGAAAGTACCTACAGTTGCCAATTCTCCATACAGAGATTATGGCTACCTAAAAGGTAGTCTTTCAAGTTAGCAAATTGAGGTCACAAAATGCTGTAGGGTTTAAAAACATATGTACATGAATGAAACCAAAACCAAGTTCATATCCCATGACGAGAAGGATCTTATCAACATGAAGAAAACCATCAAAATGATGTGGCACTATTTAATTTGCCAATATAAGGTCTTAGATGTGTTCCAATATGCTGCAAAAGTTGTTAAATAATGTTTACAGGAATCATACTTGAGTAGGCCAAAAAGAAGAAAATTAAATGGCTACTTACCTGGAGCAGCAGATTTGAAGCTTGAAGAATTTCATCATCATCTTCAGAATCTTTTTTACACTTGGTGAATTTTACCATTCCTTAGGCTTCCTATTTTCAAGTCACCTCATTTCTGGGTAGGAAGGAGTCTCGCATATAAATCCAGAAAAATAATCCAGAAAATTACTCCAGCTGCAAAACTACTCCTACAGGTAAGCAACCATTTTGTTTCGCAGCATGAATTGTTTCTGGATTCACTTGTTGTGCATAGATTTTGTAGAAGTATTCACTCTCCCTGGGAGGCTGGGTTGTAATTAGGATGCAGTTACGAACTAGTGTTTTACTACTGTCTGTTACACTTGCGCTTACCTGTTGGCTTGAATGTCCACACAATATGTTGAGAAAATATGTATGGATGACCATGTGCCTGTCATGCAGATGTCATCCATTGAAACCCTGGGGATGAATGCTAGTCTGGCTTCCTTATTTACCTCGTAGGAAGCACTTTGGGTTCCCCCCCTCTACGCTGCTCCTGCTGTCTTGTTATAAGTTTGGACTGTTTGCACTATCCATCTTGTAATAGTCCCGCTGGTGAGTAGCAAGCCCTTACTTGCTGAAGCACAGAGAATTAAGAATTGGCTCCCCTTCTTGACTGGTCTTGTTTCTTGCAGGCAACACGATTGTCCTCCAGACATCCAATGTATCTAGGGCCCTTTCTGCTTGGGTCTTTAGCTGTTGGTAAAAGGCTGGCAGTTTTATAGCTTGATTGACACAGGACTGTGAAATAACCTTTGGGAGAAACTGCATTTTCGTTCTCATATTCCTCTGTATATGCAGGTAATGTTCTTGTATTGTGATTGCTTGGAACTCACTGACCTGAGACAGTGAAGTGATGGTAATCAAGAAAGCTGTCTTGAGGGTCAAGTATCCAAGTCCCAGTTTATGCGTGGGCTCAAAGGGTGGCTTCATTATATGTGGTAACACCAGTTTCAGATTCCACATTGGTGTGGGTGCAGACCTTGGCAGTGCCATTCTTTTACTTCTTGTGAGAATCTTTTGATGAGTACTGTATTGAAGAAACTTATTTATTATTTTACCGATTACCTTTTATTCTTACTTGGGACTTTTTCGCAGTCTAGACAAGCTCCTGGGCAGTGGTTGGGCTGGAGCTTCACACTTCGAGTTATATTACCTTGCGACCCAACTACAATGGCTAAGCAAGTGGCTTTCTGGCCTCTCCCTGGATGTGACCTCCTCTGAAACATGACCACTCTGACTTGAACTAAATGGTCTCCTTTTCCAAAGAGCAACATCTCCAATCTCATCCTCGCCTCCTTCGGGTTGCATTGTGGTGCCACTTTTGTGCCTTATGTCTCATCAAAAAGATGACCCAATGCACATTAGCAATCCCCTTCTGTGCCACCCCAGTACAGGTGACTCCCTCGGGCAGAGGCACTTAACCCACTGCAAACATGACACTGGGCGATCTGTTTGAAGACAATTGTCTTTTTCGTTCAAATTACTATTTGCGCAGTTTGATTTTTTTTGATGCACTGCACCACACAACATTCACCAACACTGGGCCATATGTGCCACCGAGCCTGAATCACACTCTCCCATACAAGCCCTCTACACTATGGGTTTGGGTGATAGGCACATCACTGCTCCATGTCACTAATGCTTTTACGAGAGAAATGCAGGGTAATCCATGGAAAGAATGGTCAAAAACTAAAGCTTTTCCGCACCTGTTCTCCCACGACGCTAAATTCAAGTTGATACAGTACTTTATCTTCCACAGGGCTAACTTTTCTCCTGCAGCTATCAATAAATGTTTTCCACAAGCATCACTTGTATTGGCTGCTCAGCGACAACAGCTGACTTCTTCCACATGCTCTGGACAACGGTGTCTCTAGCGCCTTACTGGTCCCAAATCCTAGGCTTACTATCCACTCTCACAGATAAACCCATCCCCAAGATTGGACATTAGTGGCACACGGAATCTACAAACGGTCCAAGAAAGATGGGCCTGCCTCCCGCTTTGCTAACCTTGCCCCTCATCATTGCAAAGTGCGCCATCGCCTCCTCCGTTTGCGGTGGGGCGCCACAACTTCCTCAAATGGGCCTAAGCAGAAAGCAGAGCATTACACTGAGAAGCCAGAGGCCATTGTAGATATCCCATAGTTAGACAGAACCTCGGACATACTTCTGGAGACCCTGAAGACCTCATACACTGGAATTGTTCCAACCCCGCAAATCCTGCTTCCCTGCGACATCTCAGCTCAACATCTTACCCTGAGCAATGCAATTCAAAGTAGCATGACAAACTAGTACAAACCCTGCGCTCTCTGCCTTTCATGGTCACAGAGAAGTGGTCATCCTGCCTATAATATTTGCACCCCATTGGGCTCCTGTTTTGACCAAGGCCCGCCCCCTTCCCTCAGGTTGGTTATTGGTTTTTAGATTTTCATCTCATACTGAGCAAAACATAAATCGGACAGAAACTGCCAGCATTATGTTTGAAACAGTCATTTCAACACCTTTGTCTAGCTGAATAATGTAACTGCAAAAATAGTGCTATGTTTCCTGTTGAGACAATCTCTATACAAAATGTAACCCTCTGCTCTGTTAATGCTGATAACAGAAAAGACAAAAATAAAAAAAAAAGTCTACTGACTTGCGGTCCTGTGTCGTGGACTACTGAGCCCTCAATAAGGTAATGAGGACTGATGCCCATCCATTCCAGAGAGAGGATGAGCTCGAGGTGCTGCAAAGTACTTGAGCATCTTTGATATTAACAGTGGGTTGTGGCAGATTACTTTAGTGCCAAGGAGAAAACTGCATTTCCTACACTAGAGGGGTCACATCAGTTTATGGTAAAGCCCTTTGGGTAAAGAAAGCTCGCTACCTAGATGTAAGACTTGTGGTATTATAGGAAATGTGGCTAGCTAGGGGTGCATGGTTGCCCCACTTACCTCCAAGAAGTAGCCTAGGAAAATCATTTGCACCAAGTGTCAAATGGCACTTGAAGAGCTAGGTGGCCATTGAGAAGTGCTTTGCAATAGTGTGAGCCTTTCGAAAGTTTCACCATTATTTGTTTGGGACTAGGTCTGTAGTACAAATGGATCATAATCCATTTACGTGGTTGGTGGCATTGAAGGGTCAAAATTCCAAGTTGCTGAGATAGCCTATTCCACTACAAGGGTGAGATTTGGTAGTGGAGCTCAGAGCCAGATTAAACCACAAGAATGCAGATGGGATTTCCCGGCTGTTTTGCCGTTCTGACGACCCAACCTCATAGTGACAGACATGCACCTCTGCCCTGAGTGAAACAGCTGCCTGGATAGCTGAAACACTGGCAATTACTTTTGGTCATGGGCTAACATGGATCATGAATGTGCACCATGACCTAGGCCTATCAAGGTAATACAGTCTTGTTAGACAGGGAAGGGCACATTAAGCACTACCCTCAGAGCAGTAGACGACTACTGCCTTGACCTGGAGTTAAGTGACACAGGCACTGTGGTGGAAGCAAACCAGTTTTGTGTTTCATAGTGATCGGAAGTGTGAACAGGCCTTTTTACCTGCATCACAGGAGCGGTGCCTACTGGTCTACTCATGTAAAGTTCCGTGGCTATGTACTTTATTCACCCTTAGCCTACATGGATTGTGTACAGTGCTGGACACCATGTGATACTTGCATGTGCATGCATATATGTATGGTAAATAACAAGGAGGCCTATGGGCTCCATTTTGGAAACAAAGAGCCATGAAAGGCATGGAGAGGGGAGGACTGTAATCCTCAGCATGGAGATGTATTACTTGCGGACATTCTTAAGGGCTGGGTTTGGAGCACACACTGAAGGCAGGGGAGCAGAGCATCCTCTGTGCACATCAATGGTCTATTTGATTCCCGGAAGCTATTGGTCAGTGGGGCCTTGACTGTCAGGGAGTTGTAAGTCCGTTTTTATATAGCGCAGCTACTCACCCTTACAGGTCTCAAGGCGCTGGGGGCCGGAGTGGAAATTAAGTGAGCTATTGCCCAGAGTCACATGGTGCTGAGCTGTGCTGCCGCCTGAGCCAGGGATCGAACCGTGAACCCTGTGCTCCGAAGTCAGCTGCCCTGGCCGCTGCACCACACCTCTCCACCTCGTTGGTGAGACTAAAAATTGGCAGTGTTCCAGGGAATCTTGATGAAGAGGAATGGAGAGAAAGGAAGAGGAAGGCACATTTCAGTGGAGCCTGACAACCAGGTGTGATCCCCAGTTACTCCATTGGCCAGTATTGTGGGTCAGACGGAATGGGACCACTTCTGCTGTGACAGACTGTCCCATTGAAAAAGGGCAGCACAGAGGAGAGAATAATTCAGAGGAGTGGACACAACCTGAATTTCAAAGGTTCAGGCGCTAAATCACATGTCTGGATTTAGACTATAAAGGTGGGCAAGAGTCTCACACTTTGTTCAATAGCACTGTTCAATAGGCGACAAGATCAAAATAACTTCTAGCTGCTGGAACCAGGACAAGGGGCCAGGGTCTACTAGTCTCTCTGCTGTGTGAGTAGTCAGGACCCAGGAGCTCAAGACCACTTGTCCTGCTCCTGGAGCACCAGCTTTCTGCCTACCTCCTAAGACCAAGATCAGTAAGACACTTTGAGGAGAAGGAGAGTGCCTGGAGGGAGCAAGGCTCAGCAGGAATCCTTATGAGTGGATCTCGATGAGCAAAGTGAGAGACCCGGTTCCAGCTGGGACCACTGCACAAAGTCAGCGTTCTCTGTAAGACAGGTGGGGGGGGGGTGTCACTGTGAAGTAAGGATCAACGTCCTTTGTGCAAAACCAGCCGGCGACCCTGTGTGCTATGTAGGCCCCTCATTAAAATAAAGGCTGTCACCCTTATGCAGAGCCAGTTAGCGACCCCCATGTGCTAGGAAGGGGCCAACGTGGAAGCAGGGCAGTTGTCCTGAATCGTCGTGCCCAAGCTGCTGTGAGGAATACTAACCAATTGCTTGGAGCAGCGGAGGAGGATGTCCGACACCGACACAGGCTGTCTGGAGACTGAAGGATGCCAGACGCCTCAACAGGGAAAAACCAAGATTGCGGACCGTTCCCTCCTGCACTTGCAGGCTACCATAAGGTTTGGTAAGCCTGTCGAGGCCAGCAAGCCTGTAGGAGAATTGCAGAAACTTAGCAAGTGATACTGGTGAAGTTACCTTTTAAGGCCCGAAGTTGCACCTTGTCACGTGGGGACTAGTGTGGGCCACATCAGACTGTTACATCTAGTATCAAATGGGGAATAACCAACCGCACAGAGAGGGATGGAGGGACTCTGGCATACTATCCAGGATGACGCTAGCATGCCAGCCTTAACAGACAGGATGTTATCTAGCATTTTGCCTCTATGCTTACATTAAAATATTTGTTTTTCAAAAAATCAAGTATTTGGCTGGACAGTCACTTTACTGTAGTTACTGTTTGTAAGTTGAGTCTTGCGCCTGTGCATGCCTCACACCTACCTCCAACTCGAAGAGCCTTGGATTACTCAATCCACGCTACCGCTGAGCGAAGTGCTGAAAGGAGTAGCATTTGTCCCAGTTATTGCTGCACCGCTCTGCTTCCTCTCCGTTTTTCTGTGTGATTTCTCCTGCTTTTCCCTCATTTTTACTGCTTTCTCATTCCTCTCCCCACCCCCTATTTTTCTGAGAGCTTTCTCCTGCTTTTGCCTCCTTTTTTTCTTTTACTATTTTCTGTCCTTCCTCCCGTTTTTGAGTGCCTTCTCTTGCTTTTGCCTCATTTTTTACTTTCTCCTTTTTCCCATTTTTCGGAGTGCTTTCTCCTGCTCGTCTCATTTTTAGGTCTCGCCTAGCGACGCAGCGCATAAGCTGCTCGCTTGGCGAGATCTATTGTCGTTGATTTTTGTTCGGAAGGGGGACAGGAGATGTGCACGCGCCCGGACAGGCGATGTGCACAGCGTGCATGGCGCGCTTTCACTTTCCTAGTTTCATATTGTGCCAACCTTCAGCCTCCTTTACTCCGTCCACCTCCTCACCAGCACACACAGCGCAGACTCTTCTCCGGTTGCAGTCAGCGCTCTGCTGCTGCCCAAGACCCGCCTTCTTCCACTTTGAGCATTGCAGGCAGGCCATAGACGAGGCGGAGGCAGGACCCGTGAGCTTCCCTCCTTGCAGGCAGGACATGGACGAGGCAGAGGCAGGATCCGTGAGTTTCCCCGGGACGCAGGTTAGGAAAGCAGTTCCCAAAATAATTACTATAGACAGTGGGAAAAGGCTGTTTTTGTTAAAATACTAATGTCTAGTGTTGTAAAGTTATTAGCTGCCGGACTAGAATGCAAGTTAGTGGGCATAATAAACCAGATTAGGGTAGAAAACAGTTTTTAAACAAGCGCTTCTGTTTTCATCCGATCCTAGTTTACTTTGCAAGCCCTTGTGTTTTCAGCTGATCCTCGTTAGTCGCTTGCAAACAAACGAGGATCAGCTGAAAACAAAAGCGCTTGTTTAAAAACTGCTTTCTACCCAAATTTGCTTTAATATGCCCACTAACTTGCATTTGTGAGCTTGTTTTTATTTCTTGCTCTGCATGTGTGCATTTACGGGCAGGAGACTGGCGCTGACCCTGTTGCACTCTTTACAGCTGAAAACAAGCCACTTGAGCAGCTAACAGCAACAGTGGCAGGAAAGCCAAAATAAACATTTGCAATGCAATAGGTCTCGCATTTACGCGAGTTTGAGCTATTTGCATTGTAAATGACAATGCCTTTATTTGTGTTTTGGTTTTAAAACTTAAATAAAAGTCTTTGCCATTTACAATGCAAATAGCTTAAACTCGCAAATGCGAGAACTATTGCTTCCAAATGCTTGTTTTTTTCTGAAGTGCACAGAAAAAAAGATTTTCATTTACTGCGGTTTTTTCCTAGATTGTTTGCATTAGGCTAAATGGTTTTAATAAACCGTAATAAACTAATACCATATTAATTAAATTGCTTATAAATTTTCATCCGGTGTCAGCATAACATCCAAAATCGTGTGTCTCTAGGCAAATCACTGAACTTAAATATAATTACATTGTACTTGTGTATTCGCTACGTTGCTTTCTGCTCAATTTGTACAATATACCAGTACTGCTGTTGTTTATAGCATTGCAGGGAAACTAGTTACATGTAAATCTACGTATATGTAATTGTATATATATTGCAGCCCTCTCAGGTTTACTAATAAAAATGGACATTGCTCTATGTTACAAACGCCTATAGGTGCTACAATGATTGTATTTAATATGGCATTGACAAAAGCCCCCGAACTTTAGCATATATAAAACCCTTCTGTAAAACGCCAAACCAGTTAGCCTATGGGCACTTCATACAATTTTGTAATAAACAGCCAATTCACAAGTTTCATTCAAATCCTTACAATATCTATCCCACAGCGCAACCATATTATTGTTATTTTACTATTTCACAAAAGAAAACTACAACGGGCAAAATACATTCTTATCAACGTCACCATCTATTTAACACTTACTACAGCATACAGTTCCTGACATAACTCACACATACCTTCCAACAACTCATGCAACTCACTCCTAGACATCCCTTTCATCCTCACAACAAAACTTTCACAGGTCATTTACATACAGCTACACATCACCACACCATCTCCACGCATTTCCGAAACCCCACGTGTCGTACTCCTTTATTATTCCAAGAGATAGCTATCTTTTATTACCTACTCGTCTACTTAAACAACAAGCATTTGCAATAGGTCTCGCATTTGCGAGAGTTTGAGCTACTGGCATTGTAAATGACACTGCCTTTTATTTATGTGCTTTTAAAACCTGCAAGCGGTGCGTAAACACGCACTTTGTACTTATAGTCGTTGCTTAGGAGAAGCAAGGCTGGAAGTAATTGCGCCTCTTTTACTGCCAGCCTTGCTTCTTGTAAGCAACGACTATAGTACAAAGTGCGTTTTCAAAACACATAAATAAAAGGCATTGTCATTTACAATGCCAATAGCTCAAACTCTCGCAAATGCGAGACCTATTGCATTGCAAATGCTTGTTTTTACTTCTTTTGTCTTCCTCTCCATTTTTCTGAGTGCTTTCTCCTGCTCTCGCCTCGTTTTTCAGTGTTCTCCATCTCCCGTTTTTCTGAGTGCCATCTCCTACTTCTCTCGTTTTTTCACTGCTTGTTTTTTCTGATCCCGCCTGCTGCCGTATTCCCGCCTAGCCACGTCCACCACCTCCCAGCACCCTTCCCTCCTCCCATGACCTATTTAATGGAGGCTGCAGCATGACCACATTGAGGAGGCCTCAGGCCCAGCTCTCCTTCCTTTCCCCCCCGTTTTTCTGCTTCTTGTTTATTTCCTCATTTTCCGCTCCTGCCTACCGCCCATTTTCCTGCCTAGCCCCGCCCACTACCTCCTAGCGCCGCTTCCCTCCTCCCAGGACCTAGTTAATGGAAACCGCAGCACGAGCCCATTGAGCAGGCCCCAGGCCCAGCTCTCCCATGCTGCTGCACCAGTCTGCTTCCTCCCCATTTTTCTGAGTGCTTTCTCCTGCTTCTCCCTTGTTTTACTGTTCTCCTTCCTCTCCTGTATTGGAGTGCTTTCTCCTGCATTTGGCTGGGTTTTCACTGCTTTGTCCTTCCTTCCCCCCGTTTTTCTGAATGCTTTCGCCTCAGTTTTTACTGCTTTCTCCGTCCTTTCCCCCTGTTTTTCTAAGTGCTTTCGCCTACTCTTGTCTTGTTTTTTGCGGCGTTCTCCTTCCTCTACCGCATTTTTCCGAGTGCTTTCTTCTGCTCATCTGATTTTTTATTACTTCTTTCTCGCCCCATTTTTTTTGAGTGCTTTCTCCTTTCTTTCCCTTGTTTTTCTGAGTGCTTTCTCCTGCTTTTGCCTCGTTTTTTTACTGCTCTTTCCTCTCCCGTCTTTCAGAGTGCTTTTTGTCCTGCTCTCGCCTCGTTTTTCACTGCTTTCTCCTTCCTTTCCCCCCATTTTTCTGAGTGCCTTCTCCTGCTTTGCCTCATTTTTCACTGCTTTCTCCCCCTCGTTTTTCTGAGAGCTTTCTTCTTTTGCCTTGTTTTTCACTGCTTTCACCTTCCTTTACCGTTTTTTTAAGTGCTTTCTACTGCTTTTGCGAAATTTATTTTACTGCTTATTCCATCTCCCCTGTTTTTCTGAGTGCTTTCTCCACCCCCCCCCCTTTTTCTGAGTGCTTTCTCCTGCTTTTGCTTCGTTTTTCACTGCTTTCTCTGCAAATCAGCTAACAACTCCAGCGCCTTGAGACCCTCATGGGTGATTTGCTGCATTTTTAAAATCCTGATTGATTGATAGTAGTTCGGGTCCCGGAACATCAGGAGTAATACACCTCAATCCCCACGGTTGAGGCCAGTACCTCCTGCTTGCCCCGTGGGCCGCAGAATGGAGTTTTGACATTTATGAAGAGAATAATAAGTTCCAACAGGGGTATCAGATGCCTACTGAGTACAATTATAGGTTGGGTGTTGCTAGCAGGTTGGGTGACGTCGGGGAGGGTAGCCAGTACGAGTCGAGTCAAATCTAGAACGTTAATGAATTAATCAAAAACATTAAGTAGGGGATAGTCATGCAGTTTACAAAGCGGTGCTCCATTCATGTGTTAATGTTACTAAAGACCCATCTGCTGGACACTAAATGTGGGTTCTTGGGCACATATGGGTTCTCAAGAGTGCTGCATGCTGATGTCACAGTCTGTGATGAAGTGGAAGGAGTCTGCTATCCCGACTGAGGACTCATGAGGCATTACAGGTATTGTGTGGCTAACTAGGGGTGTATGGTTGCCCCATTGACATTGACCTCCAAGAAGTTGCACAGGAAAAAAGATTTGCACTGTGTGTGAAAGGGCATTTCGAGAGATAGAGGGCCACAGAGGAGTGCTTTGCCAAAGTGTGAGCCTTGCAGAACTTCCACCCTTACCTGTTTGGGACTAGGTTTGTGGTGCAAATGATCATAAGCCATTGAAGTGGTTGGTGGCTTTGAAGGAGCAGGATCCCAAGTTGCTGAGTTTATTAGTCTATTCCACTACAAGGGTGAGTTTTGGTAGTGAAGCACAGATCCAGATTAAACCAAGAGAATTCAGGTGGACTTTCCCGTGTGCTTTGCTGTTCGGACGACTTCACCTCTCCAAGTTAGGAGTTGGTCTGGGGTAGTCTGATCTTAGAGGGGCATATGTTGTGATGAAAAAGTCCTCTGGCTGCCTGGAGGGAGCAGAGCCAACGTGAATTCTTATAAGTGAATCCCGTTGAGCAAAGTCCCTCCTGGGGTAATCCCCAAGCAGGGATCCATTAGGGTGGGGTACCATTGGAAAGGGGCGATCCTCCCTTTTACAGCGATACCTCTCACGTGCGTTACGGGTGCTTGGGGGGCTGAGATAGCCCCACGAGCACCGAAACTTAAGTTTCAGTTTCATTTTCAATGCAATGATGTCAGCGCGCCATGCGTGCGATCGTCATTACATTGGAAACAAAAGCAAAGCCTCGGGAGGTTGGGGAAGCTCTTCCCCACCTCCCGGGCCCAAAAAAAAGGAAATCCTTTTGTTGTTTGCAGCAGAGGGATTTAGTGCTCATGTGCACATGATGGAATGGTTAAGTCATGAGCACACGAGCACTGGTGCCAATGACGGAATTATTCCGTCATCAGCACCCAAGGGGTTAAGGAAGGATTGTTATTACACTGTGCCAAAGCCTGTAGAACAGTATTTTGCTATATGTAATTTCACATATTACCATACTAGGCAAGGGTTTTTGTGTTCGTGACCCGAAAAAAATGCTGGCATAGAAGATATGCACTACAATAATTCTTTTTTAGGCTCTAGTTGCAGTGATTGTATTTTGCTCTGCCAACTGTAATTTTGTATACATTTGCAATTGTTTTGACTGTATGCCAGATGGTTACTTTGTGGGAAAGCTTGTACTCAGTACAGTAAACCCGAGTTAGTTAGGGTGACAAGCCAATGATAGCAGCTATAGGCTTGATTGGTGTGCAGGGAATGTTGTATGCCAGATACTATAGATCTGGCTTGTGTATTAAAAGTTATTACAAAGGCGGCAGGTCTGGTTATATATTGGGAAATGCATATGGTAGATTCTTTAGAGCTCCGACAGTCTCTAGAAAAATATTTGGTTACATAATCTCACAGATTACCATAGTAGGCAAGGGTTTTGGTGTTGGTCACCCACTCTGAGAAAACCAAGGAGCAGAATTTCGCTTTGCTGATTCTGGTTAGGCCTTTTTGAGAGGGGTTCTGTATTGTTTTGCCAAGTGTAATTTTGTACATATTTGTAATTTTACAACTGTATGCATGATGGTTTCCAGTGTATCCACACACCAGTAGGCCTGTGTTGTATATATAGTGTCAAACAATTGATTATATATATGGACACTTGGGAGAGGCACAATAGGTTCACTGGGAAAATTCCTGAGCTGCGACTTGTTAATAAGGAAAGGTTATGGCAAATCAAGTATGCCTTACTTATTGTGAAGAACATGTGTTAAAGGCAACAGGCTTTTAAGGGTGAATTATTGTTACTATTAAATCGTTCTAAAACCTGGAGGCAGGTTTTTGTTAAATGGAATCTCGAATGATTACCTTAGTAGGTAACGGTTTTGGTGTTGGTGACCCACTCGAACAAGCCATGGGGATAGACAATTTGCACTACAGTAATCCTTATTAAGCTCTATTAGTAAGGATTTTATATTGTTTTGACAACTGCATTTTGAACATATTTGTAATTTTATTATGGTATACCTGAATGGTCGTCTTGCAGGAAGACGTATAAAGTATGTCTGGGCTGGCTATAGTGACAAACCAATGATAACAGCTAGAGGCCTGATTGGTTCACAAGGAAAAAAAATAAGCTATAGATCTGATCAGTTCATTATGAAAAGTTATGATAAAAGTAGTAGGCCTGATATATGGATTGTGAAACACGGTATAGCCAATTGGTTTTTAAGGGTGGATTGATATATAGTTGTATTTAAGCCTACAGATGGGTATTTTGTTAAATGAAATGTCACAAATTACCTTTGTTGGGAAAGATTTTGGAGGTGGTTACCGCCGCTAACAAACTCTAGGGGGAGTAGATTTGCACAGTAACAATTCTTGCTAGAATCTCTTCTTAGCTGTCTGCCAGGACCTTGAAACAAAGAAAAGCATATCACGCATATCACCCCCCTCTCTCTCTCTCTCTCTCCATATAGTCCATAGAGGGCATTTGGATCAGCTCTGTTCCGTCATTGGTCTGTGAGTGTCATTTACCCTCTGGTTTCACCCATGACAGCGTACTGCATGGAATAATGGTTCAGTTCATATCTGTCATTGGCGATCTTGCACGGTGTATGATGGCATTTTCTGATCACATATGAAAAGGAGTATGCTTTATGTCAAGACTCGCTGGCCAGTATTTTAGTTTTCTCCTTTTAAAATTCCCTTTCATTTCTTTGCTTCTCTTTTTATTTTAATGTCTTAAGATGATACTACATCTCTCCAGGCATTGCTAATGAGCTGCCTACAGCTCATTTCATTTGCAGTGTACTGCAGCCCACGTGCCCACTTCCTTTACACCGGTAGACCATGAGGGAATGCTGTTGTCCATAGAGTATCATTGTTTTACCAACCAAAAATGGCCAACATAGTTATAAATGTGGCAGCCATGCTGGAACTTTAAAACGATGAGACTATTAACAATACCGCTGGCAAGACTGTCACCTGCTATGTTTCATTTCGTTGAAAGCATATGCCCGCTGTGTTTAGACAGCAGCAGATTTTTTTTCTACTTGTATTCTTTTAATTTATTGTGCATATTTTGTTACATTTATTGTGATTGGTGAAGGCAAGAATGAGGCAGTGGATGGATGAATGGATACATGAGTGTAAAGACGAGTGACAGATTAATCCTCCCCTGGGGCCAAGTGCAAATTGAGGTGTCGTGCTCCTGCTGAAACTAGTGAACTCATTACCTTTGCCTTCCATCTTCGAACTCTCTGGTCCGCCGTGGGTCCCCCATTTGTGCGGAGAGAGTTACTTCTTCTCTTTATCCTACTCCTCAACTGGCCGCCATCTTGTGCTATTGACGGTCTAGCGTTTTCCTACTTCCGCTTGCTGGGGCTACATTAACACATGCAAAACTGAGCGCGCAGCGGATACTGGCACCAGTAAGTTGCAATCTCATTTTTTTAAATACCCTAAGCTTACAGCTACTTCGGCGTTGTTTTAAACATTTTTAACTTTTATACTCGATCAGCATTTTCAATCCTCCCCCGGGGCCAAGTGCAAATTGAGGCGCCGCGCTCCCGCTGAAACTAGTGCACTCATTACCTTTGCCTTCTATCTTCGAACTCTCTGGTCTGCCGTGGGTCCCCCCCGTTTGTGCGGAGAGAGTTACTTCTTCTCTTTCTCCTACTACTCAGCTGGCCGCCCTCTTGTGCAATTGATGGTCCAGCGTTTTCCTACTTCCGCTTGCTGGGGCTACATTAACACATGCAAAACCGAGCGCGCCAAAGGCAAGCCTGTCTGCGCCCGTCCGCGCTAGGGCCGCGCTCAGCGCCAGTCCCCCTGCAAGTCCGAACCCAGAGGGCAACGGTCCCATTACCTATTCTAGGGAAACTTTGCTCTTAATTAATTTCTCAAGAAAGCAATGTGAGGGTCCGCGGTTAGACCCGTACCTCTGCAATGATGGCTTGGTATGTGCGCTATGTAATCTTTCCCTTACAAACATCCATTGTAAATCTTTTAAGGCCACAAAATCACTAGTGGTACCCCCCAAACAGGCTAATATGAAATTTAGCTGCACACTCATTAATGCCAGATCACTTATAAAACATGCACTGGATTTCGCGATTTTCATGGAAAGTCAAAATATTAATCTCACTTTCATCACCGAAACCTGGGCAGATCCGTCGTCTGAACCAGATTTATTATTAGCTCTACCTGCAGGCTTCAGGGTTGTAAGACACGACCGCCCATTAAAAAAAGGTGGAGGCCTTGCAATTATATTCAGAGATCATTTTAAAACTATTTTTAATGTTCTTCCTAATGAGTCTCACTGCGAAGCCTTACTGTTTAAAATATAACTCACCAGCCACTATTCCTTTAATGGACTTATTTATCGACCACCAGGCTCTAGACCAGCCTTTTCCCAATCCGTTGGCAGCCTGATTGTACTTAAAATTGACGCAATGGACTTTACTATCCTTGGCGACTTCCACTATCATATGGACAACCTACTAGATCCAGATTCCATGAATCTACTAGATCAAATGGCTGGTCTTACACAAATTGTCCAGGGCCCCTCACACACAGCCAGCCACTTGCTTGATGGCATTTTTACAGATGATACACAGCTCCACTGGGTATCCTCCCTCCCATTGGCAAGGTCTGACCATAAGGCAATTATGTTTGAGATAAATGGCCCACTTAAAGCAGAAACTCCAAACCCACATACTAGTAATACGATGCACAGCCAATGGAACAGCATAGATGCTAGTCAGTTCAATGCATCTCTTATGGAATCAACCCCTATTGTGGGCCCTGACTTAGACATTGCTGCTCGTAACTACCATCAATCGCTAGATGAACCACTAACCCAGCTAGCTCCAGTAAAAAATTCCCACAGACTTAAGACCAACCCCTCTGAACCTTGGTTCAGCAAGTATCTTAGGCCGAAAAAGCAGGATAGTAGATCAGAGATTAAATGAAGACTCGATCATAAACCAAAAGACAAAGAGGTATACAAAGCCAATCTAAAGACCTATAAAAGAATGATTTTAACGGGGGGAAAAAAGTATTTTGTGACAAAAATAGAAGGTGCCATGAACTCCTCTAAGGAACTATTTGCTACAGTTAAGAAATTATCAAAACTACCAGACCCCAAGAACCCCAATATTAATCAACAATTCTGCAATAAACTAGCATCGCATTTCAAAGACAAAGTCAAACTGGTCTATGACTCCTTCTAAGACACCAATCCAAATACCGATCTAAGCTATAGATCACTGAAGAGCACCCACAACGTCAGCTGTTTATCGCACTTTGGGCCTCTGACGGTGGATCAGACACAAAGGATATTGATGCAGATTAAGTCAGGTTCCCCCGAAGACCCATGCCCAGCCAGAATAATTCACCTAGCCCCAGAAGTGATTACCACATATCTCACGGCCCTGTTTAACAACTTATTCACTGCCGGATATTTTCCCATAGACAGGAAGAAAAGGTCCATTCTCCCACTATTAAAAAAACCCAACCTGGATGCCACTAACCCCAGTAATTATCGCCCAATAACAACTACCGTTTCCAGCCAAATTGGTCGAAAAAATCGTTAATCAGGAATGGACTACTTTTTTTAAACAATACAAAGAGTCTTGATCCTACTCAATTTGGATTTCGTAGTCATCATAGTACCAAACTGGCATTGGTCACACCCACAGAAGAAATTAGGCAGATGGTAGATGGCGGCGGAAATGCAGCTCTGATCCTTTTGGATCTGTCGGCCGCATTTGATACGGTTAACCACGCTGTTCTGGTCGACCGCCTCGAATCAATTTGGATCAAGGACAATGCACTTCAGTCTATCACCTCTTTTTTAGCTGACCGCATCCAGATGGTCTCTCGGTGAATTTACCTCACCAGCCTGCTCTCTGCCAAGTGGGGTCCCTCAGGGCTCATCCCTGAGCCCCACTCTCTTTAATCTCTAGGTTACCCCTCTTGCAGCTCTGATAAGATCATTCGGTTTTTCCTTGGTCTCGTACATGGGCGACACACAAATTGTTGTGTCTGTCACCAACAATCCTGAAGCTATGGCTGCCCAGTTTCATGACTGTATGGCTCATATTGGGAAATGGATGAGTAGTAACTGTCTAAAACGTAATTCCTCAAAGACCGAGGTCCTGCTGTTAGGCAATAATCCCTCTTTCTGGTCGATCAACTGGTGGCCCCAGGAACTGGGGGACTTAACTATCCCCAGTGACAGAGCAAAAAATCTTGGAGTAACCATTGACAACAAACTTTCCTTTGAAGGTCAAATAAATCAGGTCACCTCTGCTTGTTTCTTTATCTTAAGAACCTTAAGTAAAGTGTAGCCTTTTATTCCGTCCAGTCTGCAGAAAACGGTAGTCACTACTCTTATTTCATCTAAAATAGACTACTGCAATGCATTTTTCCATCGATATTCGAAAACAATTTTTACATAAGCTACAAACTCTGCAGAATGCACGCAGCACGGCTACTGTTAGGCATTCCAAAACATAAATCAATATCTCAAGCACTGATCCAACTACACTGGCTTCCTATACACAAACGGATTCAGTATAAGGCACTCTGCATTGCCTTCAGAGCACTTCAAGGCACTGGCCTTGAGTATCTGAAGCAGCGCTTTCAGCGCTACATCCCGGCACGCTCCATGCGTTCATCCACCAGCGGAAATCTCGCAATCCCTAGATTTAAGAAAACCAACTGGGGAGGGAGAGGATTCATTCTAAGTACTTCGAGGCTGTGGAACTCACTTCCAATAGAACTAAAATCCAAGACAAACTTATTGGAATTCAGGAAGAGCCTGAAGAATTGGCTCTTCAATAAATAACCTGACCTTCTCCAGAATCCTCATGCTGTCCGTTCCGCTCAGCGCCTAGATACCTCCGCGTAATTGTCGCGCTTTAGAAATTCTATTTCATTCATTCACGTGTGATGACCTACTGAGTGCCTAAATCCATTAGTGACAAGAGGCACATTCATTCATAAGCCAGACCTATTGGCATTGCCAATGTTTGTTCATACAATATTGTTAGCTGTGAACATAGATATTGTTGATCAAAAATAAATCACTAATTGCGCATCAAAACACCATAAAATCATGGCACCATAATCCAATACTTCATAATCGCATCTTTAGATTACAACAATTACAAGTTCCTGTCAAGTTTGTCATATGTAAGCCTCTGGGGGGGAAAAAAGAACAAAAAGTACTTCACACAGCAATTGCCAACTACTGTTGGGAAAGGATGGTTGCTCTTTCAAGATTTTGAACTTTATAACCTAGAACAAAACATTCTCTTAATATTAGCATCAGTGTTACACATGGAATGGGAATAATGTTTCAATGGAGACTTAACTGGTGCATTCTAGTAGCAGGGCAGTTCCAAAAACCCTCTTTCAAAGGAAATAAAGCGAGGCTACTATGAAAGGATTGCACTTTTAATATTGTCTTCAGGCTTTAAAAAGAACTTGTCGTTTTCTGTACCGAAACTGCATACCGTCTACATAACTGCTCTTTTTTTCCAATGACCCCTTGCATATTTAAGACAGACAATGGCATTCAAAATACTGAAAGAATTATTTAATCTGTAATCATAGCTTCCTTATAAAGAGGTATATTTTCATTTAATGTTAATCTAAAATTTAAAAAGTAAATAAAATTAACATGTTTTATTCAATAGAATTAGAAATATTACTGAATTGATAGGCTAAATCTCCAGAGAGCCTCCTTCACGTCGTCTTCCTTGTACAGAACGTTCTTTCCTTTCTGTAAGCCCCAAGCTTACACCTGATTTCTGCCTTACAACCAACATGCCACATGCATCTGTAGTCGCTAAGTAAACCACCTTTTATTCACCACAACCCACACATCGAGGAACAGTATGGCAATATACAGTATCCTGTACAAATCCAGTTGAAGCTCTTATCGTTTGAAACATTAGGTCTCAATTCTCGCATTACAAAACACGGCTACAAGACACTGCCACGCAAAAGAAAAGTGAGCCTCTACATAACATCCTTTGAATTATCTTTGTGGACCTTCTTATTAACTCTATAGAAGGTTTTAAGTAAACCCCAATATTCGAAGATATTGCAAAGAAGGATGCATAATGTAATTCTTTACTTTATCCAGGTTACTGGAGGTTGACATTTTACGATACTCTAAAGAAGGTGTCATCGAGGACCAGTATAGTACAACTAATAAACTAATGCATCTGTTCATTGGTTGTGCTGTCATCAGTCTGCCTTCTTTACAAAATGAAGTCTTCGGTCACATGAGTCACAGCACAAAATATATACCCTCTCCTTGGGAGAGACACATACCTGCATTGGTAAACAAAAATAATTAACATAGTTAGAGAATTAGATTTTTTTTTACCTCTGTTAACATTGTATCTCAAACTTTATATGCAAAAAGGTTACTTCTAAAACCCTTAACAATGGTACTTTTTTTATTTTTTTTATTTGGGTCTCTTACCAACAATTTTTGATGCTGCAAAACAAGATACAAACTTTCTGCAGAAAAAGGCAGGACACTGACCATTACATTAATTATCTGATTCTAAAATGCCTCATTTATCTAAATATGTTTACCATGATGATATTTTACGTTCTCAGAATTCTGAAAGGCTAAATCAACACTGACCAAAATCTGAAGATCTTCAATGAAAACTACTTTATCCTTTCTAGTACAGTTACTCTGGGCCCGATTACGAGTTTGGTAGACAGGGTTACTCCGTCACAAACGTGATGGATATCCCGTGCGCCATATTACAATTCCATTTTATCCTATGGAACTTGTAATATGGCGGACGGGAAATCAGTCACAATTGTGACTGAGTATCCCATCCGCCAAAGTCGTATTCAGGTCCTATGTCTGTATAAAAACATTTGTACAAAATTAACTCACAAAAGGTTTGTATTCTCTTTACAGAGCAGACTGAAAGAATACATAAAAGACAAGTTACTTACCTTTGATAACAATCTTTCAGGTGGATACTTCAACTAACCGCAGATTCCTCACCTCGTGAGTATACCCCAGTGGTCAGACTGGATTGAGAAAATTCAAAGCAGTACTCCTGCGTGCCGGCAGGTGGTGTGCAGCTCTGTGCAGATGTTGTTGTGCTGCAGAAGTGATGAGTGGAGCTGCACATGAGCGCCATCCAAGAGCGCTGAAGTCAGCAGCTTTCTTAGGCTGTCCGCGCTCTCAGATGCAGCGCCCATCGGCACACTGGCATGACCAGTGTGGAACTCTCTAAATTTAGACCTTTTTAGATGTAGATGAGTGGAGTTCATAGAATGGAGAGGCTTAGGGGGAGTGGCAGAAGAGGGGGAGGGTGGGTCGGTGAGGAATTCGCATTAGAGTGAAAACCAGAAAGATTGCGGTCAAAGGTAAGTAGCTTGTTCTTCTGATGGATACTTCAACCCAAAAATCCTCACCTTGTGAATAGATACCATTGCAGTGCCATGTGGTGAGCCTGAACTGGCTAAGATCAAGTCCTGCTTGATCGAGGAGGCAACATGGCCCTCTCAACGGAATTGACTGCCAACGCAGTAGTGCTTGGTGAACGTATGTACCAATACCCATGTAGCTGCCTGACAAATTATCAGGACAGGTACTCTGTGAGCTAGTGCAGTGGTACCAGCCTCAGCTCTGGTAGAATGAGCTTGGAAACTTTCTGCAGCTTAATGCAATGGGTAATCCATTTTTGCACCATTTTCCCTTCCTCCCTCTAGAGCACTCCCCAAAGAGCTGATCATCCACCTGAGGATCTATGGTGCAATCCATATAAAACCTTAGCACCAGTTTAGGATCTAAACAATAGCGTCTCTCTTCCTCGTTAGTGGGTGGAGCAAAGAATGCCAGACGGGTGACAGCCTGCCCTACATAAAATGGAGTGACTTCTATCTGCAGAAAGGAAGCTCGGGTTCTCAACACCAATTCATCTGGGAAGAATGCTGTATATGGTGGGTTGACAGAAAGAGCATGCAGCTCGCTCACAAGTTTAGCCGATGTTACAGAGATAAGAAAGACAGTCTTCCACATCAGAAGTTTTACTGGAAAACTGTGCACCAGTTCAAAAGGGGTGAACATCAAAAACGTGAGAACTAGTTTCATGTCCCACTGTGGCATCACAAAAGGTTTCAGTGGAAAATAAACGCAGCAACCATTTAAAAGATTGCATCACAGGTGATTTAAATAAAGAAGGCTGATCGGACAACCACAAAAAATCCAAAAGCAAAGAAATAGCCTTTAACAGTGCCCAAAGCAAGTATTTGCTGGGTCAAAACAACCAACAAAATGTCAGTCAGCATGGCTTGTGCTGGATCAATAGGACTGGAAAGGCAGCGGCAGGAAGGCATATAGGAATCCCAAGCTCCATTCCAAAACAAAATGTTCTCCAAGAGAGCCTTCTTGGAAACAACAGGATAAAAAAGTGACGACATGGTTTGTCCCCAGAGGTAGTGAAAAGATTGAGCCAGGACTCTCCCCAACACTGGATGACGTCCTTTGCCACGGCCGAGTACAACTGCCATTCATGATCCACTAAGTGTCGGTGCTTGGTGTTTAAAGATCCTGCCACATGGTTCACCACCAAAGAAATTCTTCGGTGGTCCAGCCACTTCCAGAGGCGTAGAGTCTCCTGACACAGGAACCAAGAATCCACCCCACTCTGCTAGTTGCAGTACCACATAAGAACAATAGTTACTTACCTGTAATCTGTGGTTCTCCAGTATTAGTATCTTTCATAGATTCACATGCTTGAATCATTCCCCGTCGTCGGAGTGGGAGTCCCACGGTACATAAAAATAGCAATATATATATATATATATATATATACCATATCCTAGGTAAATTAGAACCAGGAAGTAACGTAGCTAGAAATTAAAGGAAAAAATTCCTTCACCTTCATGACTCGTCCAAGTCATTATATATAGTCCAAAGTCCAGCCAATCAGGCGACAGCACCACCCAGAATGTTCTCCTCAGAGGCTCAGGCTCTCAGATTTTCCAGCACAAGTGTGATCCAGAATGAAACAGAGCATAGCAAAAGAGCCTCTGAGGGGAGGTGGGCGGGTTGCATGTGAATCTATGAAAGATACTAATACTGGAGAACCACAGATTACAGGTAAGTAACTATTGTTCTTCTCCAGTATTGGGGTATCTTTCATAGATTCACATGCTTGAATCAGAGTAGATAGCAGTAACTCCAGAACAATACTGCTGACATTATCAGCACAACATAAGCATATGCATAACACAGTCAAAGTGTAATCACAAACATATAGCTTATTGTTATATATGTATTCACATATCAAGATATATCTGTATAAATCCATAGTAAAACAATAGCAAGAGGTGGAGGGAAACAGAGGCTCACCTTAGTTAAAAAGATTACGAAGAACCGCCTGTCCCACGGACGTGTCTGCATCATTGGCAGCTTCCAAACAGTAGTGCCTTGTAAAGGTGTGCCTGTTGGACCACGTAGCAGCTCTGCAGATTTGATGAATCGGCACACCAGCAAAGAGAGCAGTAGAGGAAGAGATTGCTCTCGTAGAATGTGCCCTTGGAATTGTCTGTAAAGGTCTGCCTGCCAGCTGATGACAGAAACCAATCGCAGCAGAGATCCAACGGGCAATGGACTGTTTTGATATTGGGTGTCCTGTACGCATCTTTCCATAAGCTAAAAATAGCTGATCAGATTTCCGTATGGAAGATGTCCTTTGTAAATAGAATTTGAGACATCTTTTGAGATCAAGAGTATGTAAAGCCCTTTCCGCAGGTGATTGAGGATTGGGAAAAAAGTTTTTAAAATGACCGGTTCGTTGAGATGGAAGTCCGAAGGTACTTTGGGCATAAAAACGGGGTTAGTGCGTAACACTACGGAATCTCTTGTGAATTGAAGGTACGGCGGTTTTATAGTGAAGGCTTGAATGTCACTGACCCGCCTAGCCGACGTGAGGGCTAATAGTAAAGACACTTTCCATGAAAGAAACTTCAACTCTGTCCGATGAATAGGTTCAAAGGGGTGTCGCATAAGTTGCGATAGCACAACGTTAAGATGCCAGGCTGGAGGTGGATGGCGAATAGGTGGAAACATACGAAATAACCCCTTAAAGAACTGTCGAATGATCCTAGAGGAATAGAGAGAGTTGGAACCATCCTGTCTAAATCTTGAGATAGCTGCTAAGAATACTTTAAGCGTAGAATGTGCAAGGCCTGATCTTGCCAGATGCAGGAAGAAAGGTAAAATTTGTTCCGGCTTTGCATGTACTGGATGTATGTTGTTGGCTTGACACCACAGGCAAAATCGTTTCCATTTAAGCGTGTATGTCTTTATTGTGGAAGGCGCCCTAGCATTGGCCAGAACTTCTCTACAGTTAGAAGGAATATCTAAGTGGGCGAATTCAAGGTGCTCAGGCGCCAGGCTGCTAAGTGCAGAGATGCAGGATCCGGATGGCAGATCTGACCGTTCTGCATGGATAGAAGGTTCGGTATTGGTCTCAACTGAATGGGATGGCATTCGGAGAGAAGGAGTAGTTCGGTGAACCAGAACTGGCGAGGCCACCTGGGAGCTATGAGTATTAGGCGACAAGGTTCCTTCTTCATTTTCCAGAGAACCCTGGGAACCAACGGTATCGGTGGAAAAGCGTAGGCATAAATCTGCGACCAGTTCATCAAAAAAGCATTTCCGCATGATTCGTTGTGGAGACGCCAACTTGCGAAGAATTGGCATTTGCGGTTCAGACTGGTTGCGAACAAGTCCAGGTTGGGCTGACCCCACTCCTGAAAAATTCGATTCAACGTTGGCTGATGGAGCTCCCACTCGTGATTGGATGTTGTCAAGCGGCTGAGGGAATCCGCAAGAACGTTGGACACTCCCGGGACATGAACTGCTGTCAGGGTTATCTGATGTTTGATCGCCCAATCCCACATTTCCTGGGCTTGTTGAGACAACAGTGCGGACCTTGTTCCTCCTTGTTTGTTCAAGTAATGCATACTTGTTGTGTTGTCCGTCCGTATCAACACAGATGCTCCGAGAATGATGGTGCGGAAAGACTTCAGGGCTAGGAAGATCGCCAGTAACTCCAACAGGTTGATATGACAAGTCTTTTGCTGAGCATCCCATCTTCCGCTTGCTGTCAGTCCCTGCAGATGGGCTCCCCATCCTTCTAGGGAGGCATCCGTGGTGATGACGAAGCTTGGAGGTTTCATGAGGAATGAGCAGCCTGCTGCTACATTTGTCTTTGAAGTCCACCATCGTAGAGTGTCCCTTATCTGTGAAGTGACGCGAATGAGATCGTCGAAGGATCCTGAGATTTGCAGCCACTGTTTGTTGAGTTCCTCTTGCAAGGGTCTCATTCTGAAACGGCAATTGGGGACCATAGGAATGCAAGATGACAGCATCCCCAGAAGCGACTTGAACCGTCGAACTGAAACGTACTCTTTTGATCTTATTAGCTGTGCAAGATTGCAAAGTTTCGTTTGTCTTTCGGTTGAGACGCAGACTTTTGTTCTCAACGTGTTTAATGTGGCTCCCAAGAAGGTTCTCTCCTGCGATGGGAGGAGGTGCGATTTGTCGAAATTGATGGAGAGACCCAGAGATTGGAACAGGGATAGACATCTCTGAGTATGGACGTTTGCGCTGTTGAATGAACTCGCCTTGATAAGGCAGTCGTCCAAATAGGGAAAAATCTGGATTCCCTCCAGTCGAAGGTGTGCAGCCACCGGTGCTAAGACCTTGGTAAAGACCCGGGGTGCGGACCGTAGTCCGAAAGGGAGGACTTTGAACTGAAAGTCCCTGCCGGCCACTCTGAACCTCAAGAACCTTCTGTGTCTGGGTAGAATTGGCACATGAAAATAAGCATCTTGGAGGTCGAGGGTGGTCATGTAATCCCCTGCAGTAAGGAGAGGAAGAATTTCTTGCAGAGTTAGCATCCGGAATGACAATTTCTTGAGATATTTGTTGAGGGAGCGAAGATCTAAAATGGGACGCCATTCTCCCGATTTCTTTTTTATGAGAAAAAACCTGGAATAGAACCCCGTTCCTCTTTGCAGTCGAGGGACTACTTCGATGGCTCCCTTTCGCAGCATCAACTTTATTTGGGCAAATAGCTCTGAGAGGCGAGCTGGAGGTGGGCCCTTGGGGGAAAATTTGGAGGAAATTTTACGAATTCTAGAACGTGGCCTCTGGCCACAATGTCCAATACCCATTTGTCTGTTGTTATTTTCGACCAGTTTGAGTAATAACGGGAGATTCTTCCTCCAACTTGTACAGGGGTAAGTGGTCGAGCAGGTGGCAGGTGGCAGTTGTCACTGTTTTTTAGGGTTATCACGTCCTCGGAAAGTAGACTTCCTTCTATTTTGCGAGTAAGAGGTCGCTGGTTGTTGCCTGAATTGTTGTTGGCGCTGGGAAGAGAAGCGCTGATTGCTGTGATAGGGCTGATATTGTCTCTGTTGATTGTATCCTCCTCTAGTAGAGAAGGATCCACGCCCCCTCGCACCCCGAAAGGGCGGTTTACGAAACTGAAGTGTTCCGAGAGAACTTGCTGTCTCAGTATCCTTTTTAATGGTCTGTAGGGCCTCATCCACATGGTTCCCAAAAAGAGACTCGCCATCGAAAGGCATGTCCAATATCTTAGTCTGAACTTCCTGGCGAAAAGAAGTTGATTTTAACCAGCCTTGCCTCCGCAAGACCGCAGCACCTGCCATTTGTCGAAAACCTGTAGAGGCAACATCCACCGATGAGTCTATAATCTCAGCCGAGATTCGTTCCCCTTCTTGAAGGATCTTAAGCGCCTCTGATTTAGAAGGCTCAGTCAACATATTAATGTAGGGAGCAATGTCCGACCACATTTGCCTATCATAGCGTCCTAAGATAGCCAGTGAATTAGCTGCCCGAACTGTTGTCGCTGCCATAGTGGACACCTTCTTCCCAATAGCGTCCAAACGTCTACCGTCCCGATCTGGAGGGGCGGATAATGGAGAGGAGGGATTCCGCGATCGTCGCTGCGCTGCCTGCGCTATAACCGAATCTGCCTTTGGTTGACCGATCAAACATGCAGGCGAGTTGTCCGGAGCCTTGTACTTTTTATCAAGGCGGGGCATGACCGCAGGAATAGAGGCAGGAGCTTTCATAACTTTCAATCCCTCTTGCCAAATGAAGTCAATAATGGGAATGGATCGTATTTGTCTTCTTGGTTGATCCTTAAAATCATAGAGGAAGCAATCATCCTGCTTCGTTTCCATAGAAAGCAGAAAACGCTTAGTAGCTCTCTCCATAAGCAGGTGAAAACCTCCAACGTCAGCAGGAGGGGAGTCGACAGGAGCAGGAGTTAAAGGCGACGGAGTTTGTATCTGATACTCATCCCATTCTGAAAGTAAAGATCTGTCATCTAATTCTCCTTCCTCCCTATCGTCGTCAGAGGTGTGGGCGTCCTGAGAGTGATGCGACAGTACAGGAGAATGAGGCCTGGGTGATCTTAAAGTTGAAGAAGTTTGAGGCATAGGTGTGGGCGGCATAGAGGAAGCCGATTCTGATGGAGGGAAACGGCGATAGTAATCATCTAGCATGTATTGCAGATTGTTCAAAAGAGCCAGAGGCATTTGGGCCGTAGGCAGTGTATCTGAAGGTAAAGGAACCGTTTCCTGACAGACGTCATCCTCTGGATCCTCATCTTGATATTTAATGAGGAGCTCCGAAGGGCTCCTGGCGGTACGGAACATATCACCCTCTTCCGATTGGTCATCGTCATCATCAGAGGTTAGCAACTGGTCCGGCAGTCTGAGGTGAACCTTAGGAGGAGAAATTGTGAGCGGAGAGCGTACATTTAAAGAAGATGCACGTCTTTGTAATAAAGAAGACGCCGTTGTCACCGGAGGCAATGTAGACGGCGTAATCTCCACTGCAGGCGTCGACGACGACCAGACCTGCAGAGCCGTGCATGATGCTAGTGGTAACGTCGACAAGGAAACCGTTGACGAAGTAGTCGTCGACGGTGTAGGCGTCGACGGAAGCATCGTCGACGGGACGGACTTCGTCGACGGGACGGACTTCGTCGACGGGACGGACTTCGTCGACGGGACGGACTTCGTCGACGGGACGGACTTCGTCGACGGGACCTTCGTCGACGGGACGGACTTCGTCGACGGGACCTTCGTCGACGAGACAGTCGACGACGACACTCCTTTAGTCTTCGTCGTCGGAGCATCGACGGTAGATACTAACACCTTCGTCGACGGAACTGGTCTGACTGAGACGGATACCAGCGTCGACGGCGAAGACGCCGACGACATGATCATTTGTGTCTTCGGCGATGAGAATGTTGCCGTCGACGTAGTAGTTGCAGTATAAGAGCTCGTCGACGAAGGAGTCGCCGACGAGCCCGTCGACGAGGAAATCCGTTTCTGAGGCAAATCTTTGTCAGACACTTGTGTAGAAGAGAGAGACTTTTTGACTTTCTCGGGGCGTAGAAGCTATAGATCTAGGCTTAGAAGGTGGAAGAGTCTTTTTTGAAGTAGAAGGCACTTCAGTACTGCTGGAGGGTTGCTTCTTCAACACCTTAGCCCCAGGAGAAGACAAATTTGTGTCAGAAAACCTCTTTCTGGAGGACGTAGACTGAACAGAGGCAATGCTCCCCACCTCAGATAAGGGATTGTCCTGGTCTTTTATCTTCTGTAGCCACAGAAGTAGACGCCCCTCTCTGTCCCTCAGAGTTTTTTGAGGAAAAGTTCTGCAGATCTTGCAGTCTCTCACCTGATGTTCAGGATATAAGCAGTAAATGCACTTCTTGTGGGGATCTTCTGAAAACAGCCGGAGCTTCCCACAAGACTCACAAGGGCGAAAACGAGACTTCTTTGAAGAAGACATCCTAAGAATAATAAATTCAAAGAACTGAGAAGAAAACTGAGCAGAGCTCAGGGAGACTCCCTTCACACGACGTGCGGTAGAAAATCTGAGAGCCTGAGCCTCTGAGGAGAACATTCTGGGTGGTGCTGTCGCCTGATTGGCTGGACTTTGGACTATATATAATGACTTGGACGAGTCATGAAGGTGAAGGAATTTTTCCTTTAATTTCTAGCTACGTTACTTCCTGGTTCTAATTTACCTAGGATATGGTATATATATATATATATATATTGCTATTTTTATGTACCGTGGGACTCCCACTCCGACGACGGGGAATGATTCAAGCATGTGAATCTATGAAAGATACCCCAATACTGGAGAACAGCAGAGTTGTCTATGAGCACCTGCACCAGCCGTCCTCTCCTGGTCGACCGAAGGGCTTCGGCACCAAGATAATCACCCTAAACACCATAAAATTGATGGAGTCAAGTCTCTGCCTGACACCGGAGGCCTCTGATCTTCACCTCTCCTTGATGGACTTCCTAACACAAAAGATAGACATTCGTCACCAGTGTCAGTTCTGGGTGAGACAGGGAGATGGGGTCCGATACTGACCCATTTGCAGTGCAGGAGCCACCACTACAGATCTTTTGCAGTCTCCTCCAAAATCTGGATACAATCTGCCACATTCCTCTGATGCTGTGCCCATTGGGACTTGAGGTCCCACTACAGAGCCCGCATGTGCCACCTGTTATGTTTGGCCAGCAGGATGCAGGAGCCCAACAATCCTAGCAGCCTTACAGTCATCCGTACTGAGATCCAGGACAGAGGGTAAAACATCGGGACCATAGCCCAAATGTCCTGGACTCTCTGAAGGATAGGTACAAAACCGTGTCATACCAAGAATGGCTCATTTAAATGGGGTATCTGCAAAGGAGTCCGGTGTGACTGACATGGTGCCAAACCTCAAAGATGAACTCCATAGATGTTAGGAGGATCCCTGTTGTCTGGAGGTGGTTGACTACTTCCTGTGGCAAGACTGCCTTCAGCAGGCAGTCGATGAGGTATGGAAAGACTGGAACCCCGGACTCCAAATGTGTGCTGCGATCACCACCATCACTTTCATGAACACCCAAGTACCTGTGAGGCCAAAAGGGAGCACTAAGAACTGAAAATGCTCCTGGCCCGTTGTGAAACGCAGGTAGCACCTGCGGGCCTGCAGAACAGGGATATAGAGAAGTGTGCTGCAGGCACAATGCCACCAACTAGCCTCAGGGGCTCAGGGCAGACAGGAACTGGGCTAGTGTGAGCATCTTTAATTGGTCCTTCCGTAGGAAGGCACTGATAGGGTGAAGATCTAAAATAGGACGAATGCCTCCCTCCTTTTTCGGCACAAGAAAGTAGTGGGAGTAACATCTATCTCCTATTTCAGAGGCCAACACCTTCTCTATGGTCACTTCAGCCAAAAAGGTCTACACTTTCTGCTGAAAGAGGGACAGGTGGCCCTCCTTCAGCTGCGGGATGGTGGAGGAAGGTGCAGCAGGATGGAGAGAAATGTGGTATGCAACAGCCAACGGAGGTGGGGCAGGGTACGGAGCTGCGCACTGCACTGCCCCTGCTGATATGGGCGTGGTCTCTGAGAACCTTGGCCTCAGCCACGAATGGGAGGATAGCCTGCTGAGTCGGCATAACTGAAACCCCAACCATAGCCAACAAAGGGTGACATTATGGATAGAATTGTCTGGCAGGGCAGAAAGGCCCTAAGAATGTGCTGTGACCCTGCTTTCCTTAAACTAGTCCTGGGTCGAGTCCACTTTTTCATGAATGAGGCCCAAGCCGTCAAAAGGCAAGTTCATCAGGGATGCTTGGTCATCCCTTGAAAAGCATGCAGACTCATCCAGGCGTGGTGCCTAAGTGCCAAACTGGTAACCACTGTCCCCTGAAGCAGTAGGTCGTGCCCAATCCAAAACACATTATGAATTTCACTGCAACGAGACTACCCTAAATAGCTTGATTGAGGGATGCCTAAAAATAACCCAGAACGGCTGGAGGGAAAGCATGTGCCATCGTGTCCCAAAGGGCATGGGAATAGCGCCCAAGAAGACCTAGCATTCACAGACCTCAGAGGTAGGCTCACAGAAGAGAAACTCTGCTTATCACATGTTGCTACTCATTTTGACAAACGATCAGGCACGTTGTAGGGAAGGTGTTGGGGTTGACTTTACTGGTGGACACCTGTACCACCAAACTGCCCGACACTGGATGTTGTGTAAGAAAGGCTAGATTGTCCGGTGCAGGACAAGAGACCAGGCTATTACTAGATGGCCCCAAGCAGGGTTTCACCCAACAGCTCCAAAGGGTATCCGTGAGAGCCTTGTTAAATTGCATTAAAGGCTCTGTAGGGACCTGACCAGCTGAAGCACTTCAGTCAAAACATTAGTCATTACTTCCATGGTAGGGAGCCATAGGTCTAAGGCTTCTGCAGCCCTTCACACAACAAGGTGCTTTCCTCAATAGAAGGACCGGGTTGAAAACACAAGGCCAACATCTGAAAAAGGGATCTCAGAGTTCTTCCTACCACTTCTCATCATACTGAGGGATGTAATCATCCACTTCATCATAATTGTCATCAACTGAATTAGTGCTGAAAAGATTGGGCCTTACATCGTGGTAAGAGCAAAGTGTGAAAATAGGAAGAAATGTCTGTTTGGCTATGTGCAAGTTGGAGCTAGGCCTGGCCTTGGTCGTGGTGGATTCTGCTCTGAGTCAGCAGGCACAATGGGCTGCAGATCCTCCTATGGCATAGGCAGTGTTGATGAAAGGGGAATTGGCATGGGGGTGGGAGTCGCCAGAACCAAAGTGGTTCATGGAGCACAGGCGGCACCAAGGGTGGACCTGCCAGTTGAAGTCTGACTTGAGGCCCATAAGGATCTTTGGGGCCCAAAGGTGCACCAGAGGGAAATGGTAAAGTGCTAAAAATATGCATCATAGACTCTCTGAAGGCCTCAACATCAGTGACGTACCCAGAAACTTGTGAGGCATCGGAACTAGACTAAATCGGCTCAGAGGGAGATCAGAAGCAAGACCAGGAGGCATGCTGATGCCACTGCGCTCTCTTTACGGAGTACGAGAGGGACGGGAAGGGGCTAATGACAGCTTTGACTTCTTATGCTTTTTCTGGGAGCCACCAGAAGACTTTGGCAAAGAGCTGGTGCAGGAATGACAGAGTGGGAATGAGACCTTCCTTTTGACTTCGACCAGTCGCATATGGAGTCTTCTTTGCCTGGTGACGTTTAGCATTGGGGTCCGTTTGGCCATCAAATTCATATGGACGCACTCATCCCAGGTCCCAGAGTTGTCCTCGGATGCCCAGCACTAAAAAGGCACACTTTGTGAGGGTCTATCACAGACATCTATATGCAACAATCCCTACACTGTTTAAACAAGCATTGGAAATGCAATAGGTCGCGCATTTGTTTGAGTTAGAGCTATTGGCGTTGTAAATGCCAATGTCTTTTATCTATGTGTTATGGAGTGTATGTATGTGGTGTGTAGTGCAAGTATGTGGGTTGAATTGGAATAATTAGTTGTGGAATTGTGTGGAGTGGATTTGTGTTGCGGAATTATGTGGCATTGCTTGTAGTGGAAAAATGTGTATAGTAATTATGTGGTATTGAGTGTACTGGAATTATGTGGAGTGGGATTGCGTGTTATGGAGTGTAATTGTGTTGAATGGTATTTTCTGTTGTTGAGTGCTTTGTCGCAGAGTTTAATTATGTGTTGTGCTGTTGAATTTTGTGACATGATGTGGAATTGTGTGGTGTGCATTGTATATGTGGTGTGTTATGTAATTGTGTTGCAAGGGCCGTTCCAAAGGTGAAGGACGTGATTACATGGCTCGGCCCTGACGTGTCAAGGCAAGATGAACCTTGTGGTAGAGTTAGTGATATATAAAAACACTAAACCAGATTATATGGTTTACCTAGAATGTCAATGTTTTAAAAAAGGATGCGAAATAAAGACACAACAATGTTGGAAAGCCAATGATAAATCTTTGAAGGGCCCTATTAAGAATGAATGGTATAAGCATAATTGCAATTATTATAAATATGCACTTACTCAAATAACTTTGGGAAACGTGCCGAAATGGTGAAGGTATCATGGCTAAATAATTTGAAATTACTAAAGAGGCTGCTCAGTTATGCATCCCCTTATCACAAGGGCAGCTATGAGCAGAGCCCCTGGAATTATGCAACAAGGGAAGCCTTAATTTGGTGGCATGGTTGGCAAAAGTGTGCAAAAAAATGCAAATTATGCGGCATAAAGCGCCACAGGATACGATAGCATGACGTCATACAGCGTGAGAAGTTTTCACCTCATTAGTACAAGAATAACAACGAATTGCAGCAATAAGCAACTGGGAGCATACCATCCAACCTTTTAGAAGGTCCTTCCACTCACTAACGGGTAAAACATTTCCGCATTTTAATAACTTTATATCAGTTTGAGCTAGAATCTGTTTTGGGCTAAAATCTGTTAATTGGACAGGATTTTGGTTTATGTGACAACCCCATTATTATGAACAAAACGCTTGTACCTCAGAATGGCATCATTCTAGTGGCCCTGGCCATGAAGCAGTAGAGTTGGGGCAGTAGAAACTGAGAAGGGTGCTGTTCTATAGAGGGAGCCAACTGTTACAGTTGCATGTGTATTGCACTGGGGAGCCAGTTAGATTTTAAACGCACCTAGTAGAGAATGTGGCTGGCCTGAAAAAGTATTCATAATTAAGGAGAGAACAGTGTGGATTTCAAGACCCTTTGCCCACAGACCGGTCTTCGCTTGATACTAAAAGCCGAATGCCTGCACTGTAGTAATATGGTATATATTGAAAGGTGAAGGGTCCAAAGAACGCAGCTTGTAGCTGAAAGTTACTACTAGGGAAGACCACCTCAGGGAAAAGACAAGATCTGTGGGTCCGTAATGTGCCGGTGCAATCTTATTTCTGACACAACAGAATGATTTTTTTTGTAACGTTATTGGGGAGATAGTTGAACGTGTTTTATATATTTATTTATAACTTGGCCCAGACCAGTAAAGCTTAATTACGAGGTATTAAGTATTTGTGCCACACTCATTACTATAAAGCAAAAGAAAGTCACTAAAAAGCTTACACAGTAGTTACTAAGAAAACCAAACAAAAATGAAACCATGCAAGTGTCCAGATTAGCAGGGGGTACTATTGATGGTGCGCTGCTGCACATTTTTTACAACTTGTTCCCAAATCCGACATGACTGTTGTGTTAACGAGCAAGAAGGAAGTTTACTCTGGTGTTCACATAAATTGTTTTGTATTCCCGTAATTTGTATAATTTGTGCGCAACTAAAGCGCCGCAGTTACCTGCACTTCTATTGCTACGTGTAAAATCACCACTTTGAAAAGTTAAATTATATATATTTTTTAGGGAGGTTCACTTAGTGGGCTCACGCCTTGCAGTCAGTACGTGTAACACGATGGCACGTTTTATTTAGAAAATGCAGACGGGGAAGAGAAGGAAAGCCATGTGTGCATCAAATGTGGCATGCAAGGCAGTACAAACATGATTGCATTTCTGAAATCACCTATATGCACTGGTAAAAACATACAGATAAAAACAAATATTAATCTTTATTTGTAAGGCAACTTGCTCTTACCAGAACACGCTAAACGTGTTTTTAATAAAATGCCGTCCACTCCGATAAAATACACAACATTAAAAAACATGAGACAATATGCTTTGGCGGTAGTGTGCAGCAACAAACAAAAGGCAGGGGGCAAGCTCTGTGTGTCCGTATTGTGCCGGTGCAATCTTATTTGTAACACAACTGAATGCGCTGAATGCGTTTGATTTCTAAAATGCAATTGGGGAGATAGCTGAACGTGCTGTATTTATTGATGTATAACTTGTTCCAGAGCAGACAGGCCACACTTATTACAGTAAAGCAAAGAATACTAGTTCGTTGTTAACAATTTGTTCAATATTAAGCAATTTGGTTGAACTTACCAATGTTTGAGTTCTGTCAATAAAATGCTGGTTACCGCTGCGCCTTAGTTTAAAAGAAGTATTTCTGTGCCACGCCCATGGACAGAACTTCCTGAAGGGGCTAAACATTAACATAGCCTTGTCAGCAGACTGAAATTAACCCCTTGCACGAGGCCGGACGCTGTTCACGCTATGTAGCCGCACAGTAAGCCGGGAAGAAGGTAGTGTGGAACCCAGCAGTACGTCCTGCAGCCTCCGGAAGCAGCTGCGATTATTTAAGATTAGCGCAGCAGCAGTGAGGCTTGCGCTGATCTTGAGCAAATAGTAATAAAAATCGGGCGCATGCATAAAGAATGCATTTTAAAAAAAGTGCAGAGCGCGCTAAGCCACAAAGAAAGTAGTGTGGAACCCGGCAGAAAAAAAAGAAAGCCGTGCAGCCTCCGGAGGCAGCTGCCATGATTTAAGGTTAGCGCGGTGGCCGTGAGGCGGGCGCCGCACTGATCTTAAACAAAATATAACAAGCGGGCGCAGGCATACAAAAATAAAAGCGTGTGCCGCTGAAACATGGAGCGCGGCCCACGAGAAAAGTGATGCGTAGGTTTGCAAATTTATTCTATAAAGAAGAAACAAAAGCGGGCGCCATGCACGTGTAGAAAAAAGTTATGCATGCATGAAAATAAAAGAGGTAGTTCCCAAACAAGCATATGCGCACTTACAGCGTAATGAAATGGTAGTTGGCCAGTGCTCCTGAGCAAAACACGGAAGTGATGCCTCAGGAGTGCCAACCAATGAGGAGCCAACTAAGAAGAGCGATGGAGGAGTGAACCAACTGCAAGCGGCAGGTGGGATTCCACTCAGTGTACTGATTACTGCAGGACTTGCAGACAGATCATGCGCTGATGCTCGACTTAAAAATGGCAAAAATATGAAGTAATACTATTTCAAAATGTGCCGGATTATGCCGCATAATTTGCCTTTTCTTACCACATAATTTACTCACCCGGCCACATAATTTAGCCCTCTCCTGCCGCATAATTGCAGTGGTCCTGATGTTAGGGTAATCAATGGCAGTGATTTTGTTCCTGTTTATATTTCCCATTCTTTACTTAATTTTGCATTCCCCAAGAGTGGCAGCTATTTCCAGCATGTGTGTTTCTGTATTTCATTTCACAGCATATTACTCTTGGATGATGCACCCAAACTAATATAAACTTATTTTGACTTGTACAAAAGTGGATATCTATTTACTTACTTACATACTATTGCGTGACCTCCTCTGATGCGTTGGTAAAACTTACCTTTTGTTCTGAATTATGACCTCCTGTCCTGAATTTTGACCCTTTGTCCTGAATTTTTACACCCACCGTCCTGAATTTGCACCCATGCCAATTGGTCACGCAACACGGCGGGCCAGTACTAGTGATCCTTTAGCCCGCACCACTGTGCATTGTAGTACTTGTGGTTTTGCTTGATGACCACTCAAGCCTTGTTTAATGCTTTCCTATTGCACAAGCTTCATACACACATTTTTAAGTATAAACATTAAAATTCCAGCCGACAACCTGACAGGCCACATCCCAGCAGCGTCACAGGCTTCTAATACATCTGCACTTCTCTCCGGTACTTTTTTTCCACACATTCCTCCTGTTCTGTCACACCACCTCAGACAAACATATACAAACTGCACAATTAACATATTTAGTAACCTATTCCTCCTACTCACAGCTAAACCGCCTGCCACGCTTCCCCGTCTAGATTGGATTCCCGTGTTCCCGCCACAAAATAACCTAACCGTTTGTTACCCCTGGGTGCTGTCAGGAACCTCTTGGTGCCCCGCAGTAAAGCCATGGCAGGCTCCGAGTCCGCAATCAGCCTGACACCACGTACGAGGATTTTCCGCCCTGACCTCACGCTACGGAGGCAGCCATGTTGTCAGGCTTTGCGCTTCCGGTTCACTTGCAGCTCTGGCGGCCATCTCTCAGAAGTAAACGCATCACTGTCAAGCCTTCATAACGGGGAGTTTGGGGTAAATCAACAGAAACGGTTAACTTTTCAATTCGTAGAAAAATACACATTACATTTGAAAAAAATATTTTTGAGGAATTCATTGTAACAATGTTTTGTACGAAATAATTAATCGCTTTTGATGTGTGTTTTTTCTCCATTTTTAATTTGTTCTCGTTAATGGTTTAACATTGCCATGTCTCCGCTCTGTTGGTCAACGGCAGTAACTAATTCCAAAAGGTCGCTTGTGCCCCTTTCCCTATGACCACATCTCCTCCGGAAAGCAGCATCGTTATTGAAAGCCAACACCAATTAAATTATCGTTCGTTTAAATACATTTAAAAATGACGGATATACAGTCCAATCTTTTAGACACGAACTCGACCATTAAGAAAACCAGTGGTGCGCGCGCACCACAGAGGAGCGGTGGGGGGAGGGAGCCTGTCTGTGCCGCGCGCTGATGCGCGTCCTAGACACGGACGGGAATGGGCGGAGAAAAGGCGGGACATGCGCCCGCCTTTGCCCAATTGCGTGCCGTTTTTGCCGTTTACAGCCAATGTGGGCTTCCGAAAGCAAAACCACACGCACGAGCGTGTGGTTAGCTTTCTGAAGCCCATACAAGAGGTCTCGCGCTGCGCGAGCAGTGCTGCACACTGCAACGCTAAGCGCGAGACCTAAAAATGTTGTCTTTGGGGTGACATTTTGCCCTTGCACACTGGAGTAAATGTGACAGTAAATGAGTCTTGAAGACCAAGGAGACACTCCAGATCCGCGTCTGAAGTCACAAAAAAAAAAAAGGAACTGATGTAAGTGTGCATAGGTGGTGCTTAGATGGGGCCCTGCTCGTCACTTCGAGTGAAACTAATTCGGAGTGAAGCTGCACGACACCACCACGCCATTATCCATAAGGACACCATTAAAGTCTCCATACTCGAGCAACTAAGCAATGACATACTGGAAGTCCTTGTTTTCAGAATTGACTTGCTTTCTCAACATAGCTGGAAAGGCGCCCTTGTATACCGGCCCCCAGGTCCCCTCTTAGACTTCTTGCTTCAACTTATGGAACTAATTTCCTCTCATGTCATCTCAACTAGAAACTTTCTGCTTCTAGGTGACCTTAACGTCCACAGTGAAATCACCGCAAATCAAGATGCCTCGACGCTCCTCGCAGATTTAACCACACTCGAGTTAAGCAAGATCAACGACGGCCCTACTCACTCAGCTGGCCACACGTTGGATCTTATTTTTTCTAACTCTCCTAACATTTTCTGTGAAGCTCCCTGTCCACTTACATGGACAGACCATTCATTAATAGAATTTCAAATTAAGGGTCCAAGGGTACGCGAGGTCCCCCACACAACCCCCCTTAGATGGCGCAGACAGTGGCATAAAATCACGCCCGCCCACTTCTGGGATATAATTCCAACACCCCGGAACCCTGACTCAGACAATGTAGAGGAGTGTCTGGCCCGCTAGAATTCTATAATTAAAACCGCCATTGATCACCTGTCTCCCCTGAAACAGTGCCCTAGCTCAGCTGGGCGCCCTCAGACAGCGTGGTTCTCTCCCAACCTTCAGATAGAAAAGAGTTGCTTCAAAAAACTGGAAGGACATTGGCGCCTCTCATGACTCACAGGATAAAGAAAGATACAAAATCGCCTTGGCTCAATATCATAAAAATATAAAAACCGCCCGCAAAGCCCACATTGCACTGCAACTTGATCAGGCAGAGAATGACTCCAGAACCCTTTACCAGATCTTAAAATCCTTCACCAATCCGATGGCGTGCAACAATGAAGAAGCTCCCTCCCAAGCCTTATGTGACAAACTAGCAACTCATTTTACTCAGAAAACTGATTTGATCTACAATAAAATCACCTCAGTCGGAAGCTCTCAGCTAGATACCACGGCAGATCACCTCAGGGCCCCATCAAATGAGCAGATGTTAGAAAATGCCCCCACACTTACGCCCTGGGATGTAGAGTCCCTACTAAATACAGTAAAATCAGGCTCCCCGCTGGATATTATCCCAGCTAAGACCACCTCACTGCTCTCCAAACAACTCGCCACCCCAATTTGCTCAATCCTCAATTGCTCAATGAAAGAGGGTCTTCTCCCGTCTGAATGGAAGGCGGCACAAATAATCCCCATCCGTAAAAATCTTAAGGCCCCCATAGATGATCTATCCAATTATCGTCCTCTCTCACTGTTACCTCTCCTGAGCAGATATTAGAAAAACACATTAATAAACACCTGTCTGATTTCGTCAAAGCCTCGAGCTGCCTCGATCCATCCCAGTCGGGCTTCCGACCCAGGCACAGCACTGAGTCAGCTCTGATTGCTGTCACCGAAAATATTAGACAGTCCCTGGACAATAGACAAGCAGTGCTTCTTGTACTGCTTGATTTGTCGGCAGCTTTCGACACAATCTCTCACCAGACTCTGCTCAGGAGACTCCGAGAAATTGGACTCCAACGGACCGCCTTACAATGGATGTCGAGTTTTCTCTCTAACAGAATTCAGACAATCAATCTAGGCCCTTTCCGATCAAAGACTATGAGACTGACTAAGGGAGTACCCCAGGGATCCTGTCTCAGTCCCACCTTATTCAACATATATGTTGCTCCCTTAGCGGGACTACTCAGGAATTTAGGCTTCGTTCCAATATCATATGTCGATGATTCTCAGCTCCTACTTTTCTTCGACAAAAACAATCCCAACGCCCAGGCTACCTTTTCGGAGGGCATGATGGCTATCGCTAACTGGATGAGGAACAACTTCATCCAGCTTAATGCAGGGAAAACCGAGATCATGTTGTTTGGAGATGCATCAGTGAGGTGGTGGGTCCCCAGGGTGGTGGCCAGTGGAATTGGGCGCCGCTTCAGTTCCCAAACTGGTGGTCAAAAACCTGGGAGTCCACCTGGATCAGAAACTAACAATGAAGGAGCACGCCGCAACCACTGTCGTCGGCGCATGCTTCCATGTGTTAAGTCTCCTCCGTAGGGTATTTCCCTTCCTTCCCCCGACCACTCGGAAAACCCTCATCCAGGCACTGGTGCTAAGCCGCCTGGACTATTGCAATGCTCGGTTGCTCTCAGCTAATGAAGCCTCATTGAATAGACTGCAAGTTGTCCAGAACACCGCAGCTCGCCTGGTCCTCAATGCTGCCCCTCGAACTGCCTCCCTCCCCCTTTTGCAACAACTGCATTGGCTTCCTGTGCAGAAGCGGATCAGATTTAAGATCTGTTGCCTGGTGCACAAATCCCTGAATGGCAAAGGCCCCAGATACTGGCAGATAAATTTACCAAATATCTGCCATCCAGTTCCCTTTGTTCAGGGACCAAATCTCTACTCCTTGTTCCACGCTACAACAAAATCGCACCTAGGTGGAAAAGCCTTCTTCCACCTCGCCCCCGTTTATTGGAACCAACTTCCCATCCATCTACGTCAATGCCCAGATCACTTACAGTTCAGAAGGCTCCTCAAAACTGCACTGTTCTAATCTGTTCCTCTTCTGTGGCCTGCTGTAGCAATTCCATAGCGCGGAGATACCCCTTGGGGGGTGATTCAGGCGCTTTATAAACCAATAAATATCAAATATATCACCTGCCGGCACACACGAGTAGTGCTTTGAATTTTCCAGATCCAGTCCGATACCTGGGAAATATTAGAAGGTGAGGAATCTGTGGGTAGAAGTACCCATCAGAATGGCTAAGTTACATACTGGTTACCTTAATTACTCTGAGTCCTTGTCTTTCTCGTCCCATCTCGAACCCATGGCTACAGTGTTTTTACCTACCACAGTAATAAATCCTAAACAAAAAGTGAAAGATGGTGACTTTCATATGGTGCCTAATTTGAGCGCCACCGCTTCCCCTGGAACTAAAGGCACCTCAATCCAACTACAGCTCCTGTTTAACAAGCACAGACCGGAGGCCCTGAGGGCAACCAAAAGGGGAACTAGGGGGTTCGGAAACTTGAGACAATGAAGATGAGGGCTTAAGCTCAGACTAATGAAGATTATGATAAGCAACTGGGTCATTGCTATCTCATTCCTCTCTCTCATTCCATTCTTAAAAGATTTGTTTAATTGGATGCATTCTACATAAAGAAAGTCACAACATTCTTATATAGTAGCGAATTCAGAAGCTAGAAGATAAATATTACAAATGAGGAAAAAAATAAAAAGAAAGAAGAGGCAAGAAACGAAGGGCAGCACTAAAATAAAATACTAATTAAAGTTTATATGGAATGACCTAAGAATGTGTTCCACCCTCCCTCTTGAGGTCTCCAATCCTGCAATGTCAGCGGGTTGCTAACCAAGCATAGCTTGCCCATGTATAATCCAGCTAATACTGAGTAGCAAGGACGATGTGGAGCAATCAGATGAAGAGGAACCCAGTGTATCAGTTTTGGTGGAGGGAGATGGATATCAATTAGCTTTCTAATCATCTGGAATAGCCGATACACCTACTAATCCCTTCTAACATGCAGTAACTAGCATATCTATAAACTTTGTGTCATGCCCAAATCATCTTTTTAGATACATGAAAAATAGTTACACATCTGCAGGTACTAAAAAGCCTGAACTGAAAGTATGGAGGCAATACTAGAGATAGAATGAAAGACAGGTTCATCACAAAGCAGTCAGACATTGTAGCTGAGTGTATAGCTAGGTTAGTACAAACGAAACAGGATAGAAGCTGGGTAGGGATGTGCCAGAAAAAGGTGTAGTGGTTGTTTTTGGGAATATGGAAGTTGTGTGCATTAAGTACCAAATATGTGCATAAACAGAAGGAGTTTAAAATATATTTAATTTAATAACAGATCAAAAATTCCACAGGCAGATCTCACTTATCAAGTTTACATGACAAAAGAGATTTTAGATTTCACCTCAATTAATGAACCTTCAGCTTCTCCTATGGGACTGCATAAACGAACAAGTTACTTACCTTCGGTAACGATATATCTGTAAGAAACATTAGTTAGTTATAGATTCCTTACCTTAGAATTACCCACAGGCGTCAGACTGGATCCGGCAAGTTTTTTCGTCAGCAGTACCTCTGCGCATCGGAAGGTGACGTCGGTTGGCTCCTCGTCCGTCGTCGTGGTGGTCCACTGGATGACGTCGCGGCAGCTACTTAGACGCCGCCCTCGCGCGCTGACGTCAGTTCGGTACACGACTATCCGCGCCAGAAACGCAGAGCCATGCAAGACACTGACCATTGGTGCACAAAACTAGGGCCCTGAAAGGATGTCCTTAACCCTAGAAATCAGTTCGCAGAACGGGGAGGATGGGTGGGGCGGTAAGGAATCTATAACTAACTAATGTTTCTTATAGATATATCGTTACCAAAGGTAAGTAACTTGTTCATCTGAAAGAAACACGTTAGTTATAAATTCCTTACCTTAGAATAGATACCCCAGCAATACCAACCCCGGTGGTGGGTCTGTGAACCAAGATGACACCAGAAAGTCCTGGAGAACAGAACGGCCAAAGAAGCAGTCTCTCCGGACTTGGCTGACCAGACAGTAGTGTTTCGTAAACGTGTGCAGTGATGCCCATGTAGCTGCCTGACAGATATCATTTAGAGGAACTCCTCTTCCCAAGGCAGTAGTGGCTGCCGTCGCCCTGGTGGAGTGAGCGCGTAGCCCTACTGGAGGCTCTTTTTTAGCCAGAGTGTAACAAGCCTTAATACACAACACGACCCATCGAGATGTTGGTGCGTTTGTGTACGGCCCGACCCTTCTTTGCGCCCACGTAGCCAACAAAAAGTTGATCATCCACCCGCAACTGTTTCGTGCGATCCAGATAGAAGGAGAGCGCACGTTTTGGGTCCAGACGGTGGAGTCTCTCTTCCTCCTTCGAAGGATGTGGAAAGAAGATGGGCAAGGTAATGGTCTGCCCAATGTGGAAGGCAGTGACCACCTTAGGAAGGAAGGATGGACGGGTTCGGAGAACCACCTTGTCCGGATGAACAGACAGGAAAGGAGGTTTTGAAGAAAGGGCCTGGAGCTCACTCACCCTTCTATCAGAAGTGATGGCTACCAGGAAAGCAGTCTTAAGAGTCAAGAGCCGTAAGGGACAGCTATGAAGCGGCTCAAAGGGAGCACACATTAAATAAGTTAGTACAAGATTCAAGTCCCACTGAGGCTTAACGAAGGGGATTGGAGGAGAAAGATGTGTTAAGCCTTTTAAGAAATGGTTAACTACCGGGGACTTGAAAAGAGAAGGCTGATCTGGCAGCCGAAGGAAAGGAGAGATGGCTGACAGATAGCCCTTGACAGTGCCCAGAGCAGAGCCCTGCTGGGCTAAAGAGAGAAGGAACAAGAGTACTTCAGAAAGAGGGGCAGAAAGGGGATCCACAGCCTTTGCTGTGCACCATGCCACAAATTTGTTCCACCAGCAGGCGTATACCGCCTTAGTGGAGGGACGCCTGGCTGCCAAGATTACGTCACAGACTTCGGGAGGCAGGTCGAAAGACATCAACTGCCGCCGCTCAATCTCCACGCAAGGAGGTGGAGACTGGACAGGTTCGGGTGGAGGACCGTCCCCTGCTGCTGCGACAGAAGATCCTCCCGAAGAGGTAGTCTGATCGGAGGATCGATGGCCATGTTGAGCAGCTCGGGATACCAGACTCTTCGTGACCAATCTGGAGCCACAAGAATGACTTGGGTCCAGTCGCGCTTTATCTTCTTCAGCACTCTGGGCAGAAGTGGTATATGCCGAAAGGCGTACAACAGACCGCAACTCCACTTGCGACGAAAGGCGTCGCTTAGCGAGTGCCGTCTTGGAAATTCCAACGCGCAGAATTGCTGACATTGCGCGTTCTCTTCGGTGGCGAATGGATCTAACCAAGGCTCTCCCCCATTGTTGAAAGAGACCTTGCACCACCTCCGAGTGGAGACACCATTCGTGATCCATCGTGCACCTGCGGCTGAGTTCGTCCGCCCTGGCGTTCAGGGAACCTGCCAGGTGTTGAACCACCAGGGATATGCCCTGATGTTCCAGCCATGTCCAGAGGCGGAGGGCCTCTTGACAGAGGGTCCACGACCCCACCCCGCCGTGTTTGTGCAGTACCACATGGCGGTGGTGTTGTCCGTGAACACCTGCACTACTCTTCCCCGGACAGAGGGAAGGAATGCCTTGAGTGCAAGACGAATCGCCCGGAGCTCCAGAAGGTTGATGTGGAGCCCGGACTCCGCCGGAGACCAGAGGCCTCTTCTCTCCGCCTCTCCCATGTGGCCACCCCATCCCAGAAGGGACGCGTCCGTCATCACAGTGTGGTCTGGTTGGGGAAGGGAGAGGGATGTGCCATTGACCCAATCCTGGTTTGTGAGCAGCCACTGCAGTTGACGAGCAGTGCCCTCCGAGATCTAGACGTAATCGGACAGATTCCCCTGATGCTGCGCCCACTGGAACTTCAGGTCCCACTGCAGAGCCCGCATATGCCAACTGGCATGATCGACCAGCAGGATGCAGGAGGCTATGAGGCCCAGCAGCCTCAGAGTCACTCTGACCGAAACCCGGGATAGAGGCTGAAAGATCGGAATCATAGCCTGAATATCCCGGACTCGCTGCTCGGGAGGAGAGACCCGAAACCACGTCGTGTCCAGAACCGCTCCGATGAAGGAGCTTCCGAGAGCAAATCAGGTGTGACTTCGGCACATTGATGGAAACCCCCAGCGAATGCAGGAGGTCGGCTGTAGTCTGGAGGTGGGAGACGACTGCCTGGGGCGAGCCCGCCTTCAACAGCCAGTCGTCGAGATAGGGGAAGACTGAAACCCCTGATCTGCGCAGATGAGCTGCGACCACCGCCATCACTTTCGTGAACACCCGAGGGGCGCTGGTAAGGCCAAAGGGGAGCACGGTAAATTGAAAATGCTCGTGGCCTACCGTGGACCGTAGGTAACGCCGGTGGGCCGGCAGGACGGGGATGTGAAAATAAGCGTCATGCAAGTCCAACGCTACCATCCAGTCTTGCGGGATGAGGGCAGACAAGACCTGAGCAAGCGTCAACAACTTGAACTTCTCCTTCCGGAGGAAGCGGTTGACGTCCCGGAGATCCAAGATAGGACGCAGGCCCTTGTCCTTCTTGGGGACCAGAAAGTAGTGGGAGTAACAACCACGACCTACTTCTGGGACAGGAACACGCTCGATGGCTCCATTGGCAAAGACAGCAGTAACTTCCTGCTGGAGAAGGGCCAGATGATCCACTGACATGCGGTGATCTCGGTGGCATGGCTGGAGGGGTAGTCTCGAAGGGGAGGGAGTAGCCACTTCAGACTATCTGCAAAACCCACCTGTCCGACATGATGGTGCGCCAGTGGGGGAGGTGATGACGAATCCTGCCGCCCACTGGCGTTTGATGGGCCTGAGAGGTCGGACTAGGAGGGTTTGGAGGCTGCTGCGGAGGGGGGGGTTGGTGGACTGGTCCGCCCGCTGGCCCCCGGAACCACAACGGTTGTTCCCACGTCCCCGGCCACGCGAAGGTTGGGTAACTTGCTGCGGCCTGTGGCTCTGGGCGGGACGTAGCGGGGCACCCCTTCTGTAGCCACGAAAGGGGCGAAAAGCAGACTGCGCAGGGCGGGTGGAGAGGCCCATGGACTTGGCCGTAGGCCCGTGAGTCCTTGAAACGCTCTAGAGCGTTGTCTGCTTTGTCGCCAAAAAGGCGACGGCCATCAAAGGGCATGTCCATCAAGGTGTTCTGGACATCCCCTGAAAAGCCAGTCGACCTCATCCAGGCGTAGCGACGAAGCGCTACCGACATTGAAATGGTCCTGCCCAGAGAGTCGGCGGTGTCCAGCCCACAGCGTATGGCAAACTTTGCTGCATCTCTCCCGGCGGCCACAGCCTGGGAGAGCACTGCCCGGGCCTCCTCCAGACACGGAGGCAGCACCTGCGCCACCGTATCCCACACAGAGTGGGAATAACGGCCCAAGAGACATGCGGTGTTTACAGACCGCAGTCCTAAGCTGGCGGAAGAGAAAATCATCTTCCCAAGGTGGTCCAGCTTCTTGGATTCCCTTTCTGGGGAGCGGTAGGGACTGCGCTTTTGGAAGTGGAGGCTTGGACTACCAAGCTCTCCGGGGTGGGGTATTGGGAGAGGAAAGTGGGGTCGCCTGAAGCCGGGTGGTGGCGTCGGGCAATCATCCTATCCACGGGAGCCCCCGTGTTGGGCCTGGACCAGGTGCCCAAAAGGACGTCGGTGAGGGCCTCATTGAACGGCAGCAAGGACTCCGAAGAGCTCGCAGCCGGTTGAAGCACCTCTGTCAGGAGGTTAGTCCTGACCGTAGGAAGCTCGAGGTTGAGAGCATCGGCCACCTTGCGCAACACCACTGCGTACGACGCTCCCTCCTCCGTAGCGACGGTAGGGGGAGACAATATGCCAAGGTCAGGGGAGGTGTCAAGACCACTGGCATCCCCCAGTTCCTCTCTCCAGTCCTGTTCACTGTCCAACTGGCCAGTCAGAGGGTCACCTGACCCCACCCAGTCCTCCTCCTCATCCTCTGGTTGCCACTCAGGTTGAAAAGGGGCCCCAGGAGTGAACAGGGGCACAAAAACCCCTCTCGGGCCGGATCCGGCAACGTCGGGGCCGGATCCGGCGTCGTCGGTCCGGATCCGTGTCCACGTCGGAATGGAGGCCGGGGTCGACGCCGGCCGGGGGGCCGACCGGCGTCGGACGCGGTAGTGGTGCCGTCGGAAGTGGCGCCGGTGGAGGCGTAACAAGGTCAACCGGCGACGATCCGGATCCAGGCCTGGATCCAAGGGGGGCCTGCGGCGCCGGAGCCGCCGGCAGAGAAGGCCTCGACCCCCCAACCGAGTACGCGGGGCCCGAAGGCGCACCAGCGGGGGTCGGTCCGCCCAAAGATGGCATGCATCGCCTCGTAGAACGTACGAAGCTGGGCGGGAGTCGCTCCGGGTCCCGCAAAGGGAGGGAAACGCAGAGTCGACTCTTCAGGCTCCGCGCGCAGAGCCACAGGAGGGGCACAAACTGCGTGCCTCGTCGGATCGGCTGACCGACGAGGAGAAGTCGAAGAGCGACGATGCTTCTCCGACTTCTTCTTATGCTTCGACTTACCCGACCCAGAGTGCGAAGACTTCGAAGATTTCGAACCGGAATGGTGATGGCTCCGTGACCGGTCCCTCGACCTCCCTCTCGACCGGGACCTCGAACGGCGCGGAGCAGACTACTGGTGCTCAAGCAGCTTTCGGGACCGCTCCCGCAAAGCCTTCGGCGCCATCGACCGGCAGTCGGAGCACGACTTGGGGTCATGGTCGCGCTCCAGGCAAAAAAGACACACGTGGTGCGGATCCGTCACCGACATCATGCGATGACAGGAGCCGCAGGCCTTGAAACCGGGCATCCCTCGTGCACTTTCGGAGTCGAAGACTCGAAAAAGACGTCGACAAAAGTCGAGAAAAAGTTTGCCAAAAATTGACTGAGGTACCACTCTTCCCGGATCTGTGCTGGCTGGCACGGAAAATTAAAGAACTGACGTCAGCGCGCGAGGGCGGCGTCCAAGTAGCTGCCGCGACGTCATCCGGGCGACCACGATGCCAACGACGGACGCGGAGCCGACCGACGCCACCTTCCGACGCGCAGAGGTACTGCTGACGAAAAAAACTTTCCGGATCCAGTCTGACGCCTGGGGGTAATTCTAAGGTAAGGAATCTATAACTAACGTGTTTCTTTCAGATACTACAATTAGAGGGGTGATGTCCTTTACAATCACTAGGTATAAGTGATATAGGTTTATTTATTATCATCTAAGGGCATCCTAAATAGTGGCAGAAAGTGAGCTTGCATGCTCTAAACGTACACACCCTGAGCACTATGATAACACTTGTAGATTTTCTATATTGAAGTGTCTAGTGTTTATATGAGCTTGTTTATGAACAGTTTTGACTCAATCGTTTTGAAGAAGAGTGGTCGCCTTAGCCATCACTACATATACCATGAGTGTTCAAACAACCACTCATTTCTTGTTTCTTTGCTGTAATAAGGATGATAGTGTTAAGAAGTTCTGTATGAGGAGGATCTTTTAAGGACTAGATCTCGATTGTGTGTGATCCCCCTTTTTGGCCTAGTTAGTGACTTTTGAGTTACACCTGATCAACTTATAAGCAATGGTTATATTGCATTTCCCTTAATAATAACTAATCAAAGATGGTGGCCGATTACTTATTCCTCTAGTAGTGTGTTGGTATGTAAGGCATATTTGGTCATTACACTGATCTTACTTTGCTTGAGAGTTATAGTATAGCTATATTGGGATATAAATCTTCCTCTTGGTATTTAAAAACTAAATATTTCGAAATAATTAGAAAAAACAGGCCCAGTCATTTTTGTGTCCATGGTACTAAAGTTAACGCGCATGATGACTTGTTGGGACACCAGCGCACACAATACGGAAGTGTGGTGTTCGGAGCTCTTGGGTAAAGTTGCACTCCTATTGGAAATGTTATACTTGTGTATGACCGGCTCTTTAAGACGGAGGATTTGCTCTGCAACTTTTTTTTTATAGTGATTACAGATTAATGAGCCCACTCTAAGGCCATGTATCAATATTTTGATTGGCGATGACTCAAAATGAATAGTGAGTAGTGAGTTTTTGTTTGATGATCTAATGGTGATTACTGAGTTAAAGCACATGGAATTGGGTGTATGGTTGCTAATTGCTCAAAGCGTAAGCTTTTTTGCTGATTGATGTTTCACAAATAAGATCTTTGTGATATAAGATTATTAGAGCATATTGTATGGACTTGTGGACAGAAGAACTGATCGCCCAGTTAATATAGAAATATATATTTCTATATAATTTAGTTTTGATAGCTTTGGGACCACACTGTTCCCCAAGTAAGGGTTACTTTTAAATATCTTAGCATTGTTTTTTATTAAGGTATGTTTTTCTTTGCCAAATACACAAAACTGGCACAAACCGTTTCTGTTCATCATAGTTGGGCTTACTCACCTGCTTTTCTTCTTTGGAACTTTTTGATTAATTTTTGGCACTCAGTTCTAATTCCTGGTGAAACAAGGAGACCACTCATTCGTCTGAATGGATTCTTAGAGAATATGAATACATGCTTTATGTAGAATTTATTTGGTTGGAATCATGAGGCAGGTTAATTTTGTTTGTGGCAACATTGTGTCTGAAAGATGGCTTACCACATTATAATGATAACTGTGTTTTCATTATGTCACCATAAGACTGTGGTGATGGTTAATTGATATACCGTATGGCAATTAATTGTACGCTTTACACACTATTCTAGCCCTGAAGAAGTTGAGGCATATTGGCCTGTACAAAACACGTATTGGCTAGAAGTGAGTTTGTGCATTTGAGAAAATAAAGAACTACCTATGTACACTTCAACAAAGAGAATCAAGTGTTATACTCCATAGTGCTCACAGTGAATGTAATCAATTTGGACTGTGTTTTGGAATTTCAAAGGGGTTTAAGGTGGCCACCCCTTTCACCAGTTGGAGAACAATGAAGACTTTTGTTGGAAAAATTTGAATTCTGGTGTGTTTTGCGCTGGCATATCGGCTCTGGCTGCCTTTTGATCTACGGTATCTATCCAAGTACGCCTAATGCATCAGATTCTCTCTACCTGAATGCTACTCAAACAAATAAGGGACAGGACTGTGAACAGGGTTCACCAAAATTGTTTAAAACATTTTGAGAATGAGAGTATAGATGAAATTCGTACCATAAAATTAATAGAGCAGTGAGCAAGGAATCATATCCTGGCTATTCGAGACAGACAGTACTATTATAAGCGACAAATAACTCATTATTTCTACTGCCTGTCGGCCCTCTGAGGGCCTGTGCCTTGGAACGCCTGCCGCTTTGACGGTAGAGGGGACCTTGACCTGCCGCCTGTCTTCCTTCCCCCCTGTGGCCCTGGATTGCAGCCTTGCTGAGCCCAGATTGGGATAGAGGGGGGGGCCCCGGCCCTGAACAGCTGAGCCCAGGCGCGCTGGTGGATTTCCTGACCCAGACCACACGCTCAACTGGATGGGGGTGTGGAGTGCGCCCCGAGGCGCGGCCCCCTTATGCAGAGGACCTGAGATCAAAGCAGCCCCCCGGGGACACTGTGTTTGCTGCTTCTCCCCTACTACTCAGCTACTCAGCCCATGTCAGAGGTGGCTACTATACTCCAGGCCATACAGTCATCCAGGGAGGCACTTGAAAATAAAATCAGAGAGGTGCGCTCCGAGGTTACGTTGCTGCGGCAGGATCTTCGGAACGTCTCAGAGCGAGTCACGTTAGCGGAGTCCCGGGTCTCGGAGGTGGAGGATGCGGTCATGGACTTACAAGAAGCTGTGGCGCAAATGGTGACCTGCGGTGGCGCGTGGACGACGCAGAAAACAGGGCGCACAGAAACAATCTCCGTTTTGTGTGATTTCCGGAAAGGGTGGAGGGAAAGGACCTGCCTGTTTTCTTGACCAACTGGCCGAAAAACATTATCTTACCCAAACACTTCTCTACCTGTTTTGTTCTTGAACGGGCACACAGGGCGCTGAATGCTAAGCCTCCGCCTGGCGCTCCCACGAGGCCGATCAGTGCAAAAATACTTAATTTCATGGACCGGGACATGATCCTGCGCGGGACATGATCCTGCGCGAGGCACGCAGGATGGGGGAAATTAGAAACGAGAACTCTAAGATCATGATTTTCCCAGACTACAGCAGAGACGTGCAGAAGCAAAGGAAGATTTTTGATTCTGCTAAAGCTAAACTAAGGTCACTACAAATTCAATACATGCTGTTATTCCCTGCAAAGCTGAAGGTTATATACAACGGCAGGGCGCAGTTTTTCCAGACCCCGGAGGAAGTATGGGCATGAATTGAGTAGAGGTCGATCCTTCGCCCCCCGGAGGAGCAAACCAGGGGAGAGGGCAGAATTTGGAATGCCAGATCAACAGATAAACAGTGCAGGACCAGGAGAAGTCGGAGCGGTTCAAAGAGGGTGGGCCCGGCGACACCCTGCTTGGGGGTGTGAAAGGGATTGTTAATCTATTTGTTTATGTTGTCTGCACGGGACCTAGCCCTGACACTTACCTACCCTGGGATACCCACATTTGGAGGAGGGGCCGCACCTCCGATATCATGACACCCATGTTCCCACACATAGAAGACCAGACTGTCTCAGTCCTAACCTGGAATGTTAATGGCCTGAGAGAGAAGATCAAACTAGGGCTGGTCACCCAATATATAAAGCGCCTACGCCCAGACGTAATCTTATTACAAGAAACACACCTACTGGGTACACAATGTAAGTTCCTCGGGAGGGCACAATACACGGTTTTGGCACATGCCGGCTTTACATCTGGCTCAAGGGGCGTCGCTATTTTGATAAAAAAATCTCCCACCTTTGAAACGACATGCAAATGGATAGACCCAGATGGGAGGTTCGTTGGGGTAACGGGAACCTGGGACAGAGGCAATATAACTATCATCTGTGCATACACACCGCCTCGATTGCAATCCCCCGTACTCCTTAAAATCGCTGACATCCTCCTTGAGTCTCCCATGTCCTTCCATGTCATAGGGGGGGACTTCAACGATATCAGTATGGGGATAAATCAGTCCAGTGGGTCAGAGGGAAACACCGACACTACCCCCTTGTACTGCTTCTCAGACTTCCTGGGGCTTACCGACGTATGGAGATCCCAACATCCGAATGCCCGACAATACTCTTACTTCTCTGGGGCCCATGGAGTATACTCCAGATTGGACTACGTGCTTGTTCCCAGGGGGGAGATGGGGGTGGTCGGTCGGGCAGAATATCTGGCTTGGGGCCTTTCGGACCATTTGCCACTATTGTTTTTGCTGGGGCAACAGATCCGAACCTCTAGGCTCACCTGGAGGCTTAATGCGGGGGGCCTACAGAAGGAAGTAATCCTAAAGGGGCTTCGGACTGACACAAATAGTTTTTCAAGAAAATCTGGGCACAGTTGACTCGGGGGTCACATTTTGGGAGGCATACACAGTGCTGCGGGATGGGGCACAAAAACGGATAGCATGGGCGATAAAGAAAGAACGGGAACACATAGAACGGATAGAGGGTAAATTATTAACCCTAGAGAAGAAAGTCTTCGATAGGCCTGACCCATTGACTGCCCAGCAAATAGAAGCCCTAAGAGTTCAATTCAATTCGATAAATCTTTATTCGGATATAAAATATCCATAAAAGCACAGGTTAAAGTACCAGCAGAAATACATACATTTAAAAACAATACACAATTTAAAAGACAATAAGCACACAGGGGCTTGTGGGATGCAACAAGGACAACAATAAAAATACATATATTATAAAAGGATAAATTGTGCAAAGCAGCCACTTCTTAAAGCTTATGGCAAAATTGCCCATGACATGTAGCAGCATAATATAATAAAGTGCAATTAGATGATTAACAGATAGCAGCATAATATAATAAGAGTGCGGTCAAATGTAAACAAATCGCAGCATAGCATATTAAAGTGCAATCAAGTAGCCCTAAGAGTCGAATATCGCAAACTGGCTCAAGAAGAAGCAAGGAAGCAGAGGTTAGCGACGCTACATCGTCTATATGAGGTTGGGGACAAGGCCGGGAAGTTACTGGCCTGGCTTAGCAAAAAGGAAACTGATGCCAGATGGGTTGATTCCATTTTAGATGACAGGGGGATGACTTACAACACGGACGAACAGATGCTGTCTGCATTTGCCCAACATTATGCAGACGTCAATGACCAGAAAACACTCAGTACCACTGAAGAGATCAACAATTACCTCATAGATGCTACTACCCCCAGGCTAGAAGAAGACGATGTCCAGATACTAGAGGAAGATGCAACACTGACAGAGGTTGGGGACACAATAAATAGGCTAAGATTTGGTAAAACTCCTGGACCGAATGGACTCCCAGCCAAATTTTTTAAGGCCCTTACGTCCTGGCTCTATGTAGGGATGCCTACACAGAGTGGATTCTCCCAGTCGATCTTCGCACTGCCACAATTATGGTCATCCATAAGAAGGGCAAACCCAGGGACAAATGCGACTCATACCGCCCAATCTCCCTCCTGAATATGGAGGTTAAAATCCTCGCGACAATTCTAGCGATGCGGCTACTGAAAGGCGTAACTATCCTTATTCACTGTGACCAATCCGGCTTTATGCCGGGCGACCCGGTGGTATCTTCGAAGAGCCCACAACTGGGTGATGGCTGTCAGGAACCGTACTACCCCATATGCCTTTCTGGCGCTAGACGCAGAGAAGGCCTTTGACGCTGTGCACTGGCCTTTTCTTGAGGCCGTCCTCGCCAAATTCGGCTTTGGCCCGAAGTTTAGGAAATGGGTGGCATTATTGTACACGGAACCAAGGGCAAAAGTAAGGGTCAACGGTAGGCTTTCACCTGAGTTCCAAATCTCCCGTGGGACCAGACAGGGATGCCCATTGTCCCCACTGCTATTCGCACTAGTGATAGAACCCCTAGCATGCATAATCAGACTACAACCGAAAGTAACAGGTTTCCGGATTACACCCGATGACCGGGAAGAAGAAAGAATTTCGCTATATGCGGAAGATATCCTTCTGTTTATCACGCACATAGCAATCACAATCCCCACTGTGTTCTCGATCCTCGAGGAATATGGTCGGTTCTCGGGATATAAAATTAACTATCACAAGTCCATACTATACAGCCCAATGCCAGATATGGAATGGCCACCGATACCCGGAGACTTATGCATAGCTGCAGAGGGATTTCAGTATCTTGGGATTTTTCTCACCCTCAACCCCATAACATGTAGTATGCATAACATACATCGGGTTCTCGCAAAATGCGGATAGAGAGAATTGCCACTCACCATAATGGGCTGTGCAGCAATTTACAAAATGATCTCACTACCCCAATTTTTAGGTCTCGCCTAGGCAGCGCGCATGCGCTGCTCTAGGAGGGCCTTTAGCCATCGGTCTTCACTTTTCAAGCACTGCACTCGTGCTTGTGGCAGCATCCACCTTGCGGGAGCGAGCAGCGGCGCAGCCACGTTAATTACAAACATATGGCCGCTGCTCGCTCCCGCAAGGTGGATGCCGCCACAAGCACGAGTGCAGTGCTTGAAAAGTGTCCCTTTCCCAGCCCGTCACAACTTGTGAAGGCTTTTAAATCGCACGCCCATGCCCAGTTAGTGCAGATCCATTTTGAGGAGTACGTCCAGTGTTTATTCTGCTAGCCTGTTTCTTTTGGTTTAAGTATCCTTAGGTTGGTGCACCTAAAGCTGGATAGTTTGGTTTCAGAAATCTGCGTTTAACCCAATTGTTTGACCCTGCGCAAATTATTTACTCGCCCTGAGCCTCGGTCCCTGTATCTGCAAAAATTATGATCATTGTTCATTTACCAATATATGTGTATTATATTGTTGTATGCGTGAGAGTAAATTATGGCATTCCAAAAGGGAAAAGGTATTGCGAGTTGCAAATATGTTGGATTTGCATTTTTTAACGGAATTGTGTCCTTAAGGATCAGTAGGTGTGAGTTATCTGCGTCACAAATCTGTGATGTTGCGCAAATCCTTTTTATCGCAGTGTCTCTGCTTTTTGCACTTGCAAAACAACAAGTCAGTAAATCTTACTTTACTTTACATAACCCCTCTCTGCAACAGAATCGTCCGAAAAAAGAACAAAATGTCAGTCTCCAACTGATATAGCGCATTTCATTGGGGGTTATCGTACTTCTACGCGCCTTTAGTGTTTGTTAAATTTGGAAACCTACCGGAACCTACAACGTTCCCACATTTCTTTCCAACGCAAAAGCCTACAGCCACTACCGTTAGGGTGGATAACGCCTACAGATGCTTTCCACCTTTATTTAGCCCCCCCCCCATTGCATACACCACTTGTGAGCACCACCCAAGCTGCACACCAGAGCCCCCACGGATCAGAGCCATCTCCCTCCCTGCGGGCAGTCCCTTGCGCAAATACGCTATTATTACTGTGCTTATTTAAAAGGATAAAAAATAACATTGAAAATAACGTTTATTCGGAAGAATGTCCCGGTAACCCACTATCCTAGACTAAACCCTAGACGCCAAACTTGTGCTTCAATTTCTACAATGATTAACAAGCATTGGCATAGCCAATAGGTCTTGCCTTTGGGACCTTATAAGTGTTTAGTTATCCAGCACAATATCCTTGGTGCAACAACATCAACTGTTGCATGGCTAAACACTTTTAAGGTCCCAAAGGCGAGACCTATTGGCTATGCCAATACTTGTTATATGTGTTGCAGAACACGTACCACCACCTCCCTTGATCAATATTCAGGGAAGTCGATTCCGAACTCCACACACTCCTCTGGTGGAAGGGCCACCCCAGAATTGCATTAACGTCTCTGCAACGTAACCAGTACATTGGGGGACTTGCGCTCCCAGACAGAGGCTTACTATTGAGCAGCCCACCTTACCCCCATTAATGACTGGATACACACTCCCGGGACCACCCCACTTATAGACTGGAAAGGGAAATACTTATCCAGAAAACATTCACACACTATTTATATGGAGGGAAAGGGACCCACAGACTACTCCCTGCAGCTAGTTGTGAGAAGTTGGCCTGGCATATGCTGTCCACTAATTATAGTGGGCACCTTGCACCAGTCCAAATCGACTCTTATGGTAGGTAGGTTAAAGACAACCTTATTGAAAGCTATCCTAGTGGTAGCTGTGGAGAGCAGCCTTCAGGCTAAGTCTTGAAGGAATGTAAAGCAGCTTGTTTTACCAGTCTATAATCTCTTGAGTGACCAAATGAAAGAGCACCACACCAGGTATATATTCAAAATATATGTATTTATTACTAAACACACCCCTCTAGTCTCTTTATGAGGCTAGAGTTCGAAGTACATAGGTTATAAGATCTTAAATCACAGTAATAGCACAAATACACGTTTGGGCCCTAGGGGCGTACCAAACCATATACCAATAAAGTGGTATGCGAACCACGACTGAACTAGACACTAGGCCTAGAGCCTCTAGAAGTGCTTGGACCACAAGGAACCACCCAAGGTAGTGACACAGGGGACCCACGGGAGACGCGTGCAGTGTAAATACACAACCGCGATACGCCGTTAACTTCTATGGAGAAAGTCGGGATCGGGAAAATAGAGGAAAGGGACACTTTAAAGAGGACTAGGACAAAACCCTTTGAGATCTAGGACTTTGAAGAGTCTCTACCCACGGGAGCACCGGAGTACTCGTGTTACCTCACCCAGGGAAGCCGGGTGCATAGGTGCCTTTCGGGGTCGGGTTTCGTCGTCGGTTCTTATGGCGATCTGCTGCAAAGTGCTGCTGGCGACCAGGAGAAAAGTGTCCGGGTGGATCCAAGAGTGGATCGGAGTTCTGAAGAACCTGAAAGCAGAGGGGACAGAGTCTGGGTCACTAGCCAGTGACCAGGGAGGCGATGGACAGATGCCCACCGCTGTCGAGTGCTTCAGGTGCGTTGACGGTCGTCTCGTTTCTGCAGCCACGAGGTCCAGGAGGCGTTGTCGGCGACCAGGAGCAGGATTCGGGCTGGTACACGATGTCTGTCGAGTGCTGCGGTGTCGGCGACCAGATTGGACCCAACAAGCCTTGGCAACGGCAAGTCTCGATGTAGCTGAAGATCGTCGATGGTGCAGACCAGCAAGGTCTGGGGAACTCACCCAGCAAGGGTAAGTGAGGGAAGGCCTGGAGCAACCAGACTGCCAAGTAAAGAAAAGATTGGCCTTCGGTAAGGGCTACTAGCCAACGGGCTAGCGACCGCGAAGGAGCCTCGTGACGCCGCACGTGGAGCTGGCTTACAGGACACTCGTGGAGTGGGGGCCAGTGATCTTCGGTGCAGGTGGTACTGGAGGCTAGGGCTACTCGGAGCCCAAAGCACGACTTCTTGGGAGACCCAGAAGATGGTGCACTTGCAAATGTGCTCGGTGTCCAGGGGTCACGGTCTCAAGTCACCCACGATAGCCACGGGCCTCAGCTTTGCTGGGGACTCAGGGTAGCCTCGGGGAAGTCTGAGAATCCACCTCTGGTGATGCGATGACTTCGGCGTCCGACGGGAGCTTCAGTGATGCGAACCGGACAGATGCTTCTTTGGTGCCTGCCAAGCAGGGGAGTCACTCCTTGACCCCAAGGGAGATTCTTCAGTCCTCTAATCTTGTCGTAGAGCGTCGAAGGTCCAGGATTCCGTGTCAGAGTTTCGTCCAGGTATAATCTAACCTTGCTGTGGCAAGGGTTCCCCATTTTATCCAGTAAAACAGGGAGGGACTAACTATGACCCCACCTATGGGAGGGTCAAGGGAGGGGTGGCTACACCCACTTCCCTTTGTCCAGTTTCGCGCCAGAGCAGGGGCAGGTAGCCCCTGAGCTGGTTTGAACTGGCATATGCACAGAGGAGCCTTTGCTCCCCCAGTGCAGGACTTCAAAGCACTCTAAGAGTGCACCCACCCAGCCCCAATACACATTATCCTGTCTGGGGAGGTGGTCACACCTCCCTGCAACAGGAAACCTATTGTCCAGGCCTCCCCTGCCAGAGTTTCGTCCAGCAGCAGGAGGCCAGACTTGTGTCTGTGGCAGCAGCATCCATTTTGTGATGCCAGGGCTTCAGAAGGAAGTTACCGGGTTAGTCAGAGTTAACATGTCTTTCCCTCTAGAAGGGTGGAATGCTACCCCCGCCGCCAGGATTGGCGGGGGGGTAGTATTCCAAGATGTTTGACACCAAACACGACATGTTTAGGTGCAGCCATTCCAAAGTTAGCATTTTACCGCGAGGATATAATGCGCTTAAGAGTATATGGTCAGGCTGCACTACAAACAGCATCAGAGATGGTCTCCGAATGCTGCAGAGGGGCCCTGCTCATGCAGGGGCACCCTCTCACATAGGAACCATGCACTCTGCCTTTAGGATTGATAAGGCCTGCCTTAGGAGTGACTTATAGGTTTATATGTGTGTATGTATTTAGTGATATAGGTAACCTATATCACAGTAAGAGGTGCATGCACCACCTTACCCAGGCTGCAGTAGCAGACCTGTGGTGTCAGTTTGGATGGCCTTCCAGGGGTGGCACAATACGTGCTGCAGCCCCTGGTAGGCCTCTGAGGTACCTATGCCCTTGGTACATAGTATACCATATACTAGGGACTTATAAGGGCACTCCAGATTCCAATCAGAGATGTGCCTAAGGCACATGGAAACCATTTTACAGAGAAAGCAGATAGACTGGGGCCCTGAATAGCAGGATCCCAGTCCAACTAAGTCATAAACCAGCAAAACACCATAAAAAAAGTGGGGGCAACCATATAGTCAGATTCCACCTTCCTACACTAGTCACTATAGAGGTGTGGAACAGAGCCAATAAGACGCTGGGCTGGGCACACAAAATAACTAGGTCCACCCCTCTGTGGAAAGGAAATTGGTTTAAAGAACTGAATAAGCTCCAGGGATTTTAAACGTGGGACCTGCTTGGGATCTCCACGGTGGGAGATATCACGGCCAAAGGCAACCTTAAACCCTTCCCAGCCCTTCAGGCGGAATTTCTACTTCATGCCTCCCAATGTTTTTTAAAAACACCCAGCTGCGCCATGCTTGGAGTGCAGAAGGAATAGAGGCCTCTGAACTCCCCGAGTTCGCACCACTGGAAGGGAGATTACTCCAGGAAGAACTAAGAACGAAGGCAGTTTCTGCCACTTATAAAACGATAAACAATATGCCCGGCACCCTGGTTAAACTGAGGGGGGCATGGGAGATCTGGGGGAAATGGTGGACAGACTGGGAGGCAGCCCTGATGCACCCCAGGGAGGTTGCAATTAAAGCCAGGCTCCGCCTTATCAAGTTTAAAATTCTACACCGGGCCTACTACGACAGAGACAAATTACACAAAATGGGACGCGCCGAGTCGTCTCAGTGCTTGCGTTGTCAGACAGGCACAGGCAATTTTCTCCATACGCTTTGGGAGTGTCCACAAATAGGTGTCTATTGACAGATGATAATCGCAGAGTTTAACGCAATGCAGGGAATTTCCCTCCCATTGGACCCTAGATTCATCCTGTTAGGGATCCCAGGTGACGTAGATGTTCCCCGACCCAAACTTCTCTTCAGCGCACTGGGCCTGGTGGTGGCCAAGCGAGATATTGCTCGTCACTGGGGCGCACAAGAAACCCCTACACTACAAGAATGGAAAGGGGGTATGGATCTGTACATGGCAGCAGAGAGGGTGATATACAAAAGTAGAGGTTGCCCCAAAAAGTTCAAGAAAATATGAGGTGGTTGGATGAGACACTATGGTCTGAGTCTGGGCGACGGGGACACCCAATCCATTGCAACTGGGTTATCGGCCCAATAGTACCTTGCTGGACCCGGGAGTGGGGGTAGGTTGTGGGAGGCGACCCTGCCGTGATGTGTACCAGAGTCTTAGATGTAACTATGTTTGTACTTTAATTTGTGTCCCTCCGATGCTCACCAGAAGGGGGAATTACCAGGTGGCTGAATGTGGTCTAAGTGCAATTTTGTTGTTGCAGTTATGTCAATGTTTACAGTTGATGCAAAAGAAAAAAAAAAATATATATATATATATATATATATATTCACTGAAAAAACCATAGGTTTCAGGGACGTTATAGTTACAAATTAGCATTTAAAAACCTTTGAAATTCACTGAAAAAAACATAGGTTTTAGGGACAGTTATAGTTAGTTGGACATTGCACTCGTACAAAACCCGTGAAATTCCCCCGTTATAGTTAGTCCAGCTAACTATAACTCGCGCCCCCGCAATGCACTGCTGATGACGTCACATATTACATCACTCATGACATGGTCAGTGACATCACTGATGACATCACTGATGACATCATCCAGTGACTGTGTTTCTGTAAAGTTTAAATATTTTTAATATATATAGGAAAAGACGTATTGAAGAATGAGTGGGTGTGTAAGTGTCTGTATGGATGATTTAGTAGGTGCGTGACTGACTATAAGTGAGTGATTTAACGTATCTTACTGAATGCATGGGTTAGTGACTAAACTGGGTGAATGTCTGTATCCGTCTGTTTGTTGCTGTGTAAGTGGCTGCATGCGTTTGTGACTAGCTACATGAGTGTCTATATGAGTTATTGAATGCTTGTCTGAGTATCTGTATGGGTGCCTGAGTGTTTGTGTGGGAGGGGTGTGTGCAACTCTGTGCATAGATGTGTGAGTGGGTGATTCACTGGGTGGATGGTTTCAAGAGTGCATCTGTGATAGACTGTATGGGTGGGTAAGTGTGTGTAAGAGTGTGTTAGTGAGTGAATGTATGTCCCAGTGGTACATGTGTGAGTAACTACATATGTGAAAGGCAGTATATATGTGTGTTGGAGTATATAAATAGCTATAAGCGAGAGTGAGTGATTGTGATAGTGGCTGTATGGATGAGTGTGTGCTTGTATCAGTGATTGTATAAGAGCGTAAGCATGTGCTACTATTTGTATGAGTAAGTGAGCTGGTGTGTGTATAACTGTATAGGTGAGTAAATGGTAGTGTGTTTAATTATTTGCATGACTGACTAGGTGTGTGAGTACCTCTATGGATGAGTGGCGGTGTTTGAGTGTCTATATAGGAGTATGAGTGCATATGATAGTCCTGTACTGAGTGACCGTAAGTATGAGTGACTGTACGGGTGAGTGAGTGGATGTGTGCGTAGACCTAAGAATCAGTGAGTGGGTATGTAGTTATTGGTGTTGGAGGGTCTATGGTTTTGCGAATGGCAGTCTGTAATTTAGAGTGGGTGTATCAAAGGTTATATTGGGGTGTGAGGAGGTGCATCAGATTATCACGTGGATGATGTCATCAGTGATGTCATCAGTGATGTCATCAGTGATGTCACTGACCATGTCATGAGTGATGTAATATGTGACGTCATCAGCAGTGCATTGCGGGGGCGCGAGTTATAGTTAGCTGGACTAACTATAACGGGGGAATTTCACGGGTTTTGTACGAGTGCAATGTCCAACTAACTATAACTGTCCCTAAAACCTATGGTTTTTTCAGTGAATTTCAAAGGTTTTTTAAATGCTAATTTGAAACGATAACGTCCCTGAAACCTATGGTTTTTTCAGTGAATTTCAAAGGTTTTTTAAATGCTAATTTGTAACTATAACATGTCTGAAACCTACGGTTTTTTCAGTGAATTTCAAAGGTTTTGTAAATGACAATTTTTAAATGTATTAATTGTTATATAAATTTTTTCATACTGATTTCCAAATTTTTTAGAATTTTTTTTTAAATATTTTATTTTTTTAAATTACATTGTAATTACATTATACATTACATTACAAAAATACTTTCTCAGAATGAATTACTTTAGTTTAAATACTTTGCACATAGGCAATAGACTTTTAAGTACAGTAGTTACAGTTGTTGCAATGGGCAACACATTTTGAAACACAATGCAACATTCAGCTCAATGTGAATTTCTAGTTAAATGCAATTAGTTACTTTATGGATTACTTTTTCTAACCACAGGACTGGATCCTAGATTCAGTCCTGGGACATCTCCTGTAAACAGTTGAGTAAAAGCGTTTTGGTTACAGTCGTGATTTTTAAGGAATATTATTGTACTTTAAAAGTTCACACTTAGAAACTTTTTCTCATCGAATCACCAATGTTATCCTATGGAAGGAAATTCACTTAGAAGGTAAAAACTGTTATCGTTACTTTTTCTTACTCAGTGTTGGATCCTGGATCCAGCACTGGTGCATCTCCTGTAAACAGTTGAAAGAATGCGTTTAAGTCATACAGGCGATTTTTTAGGAATATTTGTAGTTTGTGAAAATCGACACTTTGAAACTTTTCTGCTGAAAACCAGACAATGGATTCCTATGGAAGAAAATATAAGTTACTGGTAAGTACGGTTAAAATTACTTTTCAGGGTCAGTGCTGGGCTAAAAGATGCAGCACTGGGTTCTCTCCTGATAACAGGTGAGTAAATTGGAATTCGTACTTTGGTTGATTTTAGAGGAATATTATAAAGTTCCAAAACTCCACACTTAGAAGAATTTCCAAGTGAAACCAGTCAATGTTAGCCTATGGAAGGAAATTCAAGTTACTGGTAAGTACGGTTAAAATTACTTTTCAGGATTAGTACTGGGCTGAAAGATACAGCACTGAGGTCTCTCCTGATAACAGGTGAGTAAATCGGAATTCGTATTTCGGCTGATTTTACAGGAATATTTGTATGTTTCAAAAATCAACACAAACTTTTTCAGCAAAAAGCAGGCAATGATATCCTATGGAAGGAAATTCAAGTTACTGGTAAGTACGGTTAAAATTACTTTTCAGGACCAGTACTGGGCTGAAAGATGCAGCACTGAGGTCTCTCCTTATAACAGGTGAGTAAATCGGAATTCGTATTTCGGATGATTTTAGAAGAATATTTGCACAATGGTGAAGGGAGGGGGCGGGGCTTCAGGTGACATCTGTGCAAACGCACCCCGTGGCGCGTTTTAAGTTGGGGGATTAAGTCCCCTTGAATACTGAGGGTCCCTAGGGGCCAACTAGCCCACCAGGAACCTCCAATATGCGCTAGGGGCTGCGTTGCAGAGACGTGTAGAGAGGCCACACCCCTTTTTACACCTCTCTGCAACGCAGCTCTGTGGCGCTTCTGGATGTACCTGTTGGGCTAGTTGGCCCTCAGGGACCCTCAGGATTGAAGGGGATTTAATTCCCCATCTTAAAACGCGCCACGGGGCCTGTTTGCACACATGTCACCTGAAGCCCCGCCCTCCCTTCACCACTGTGCAAACGCGCCCGTGGCGCGTTTTAAGTTGGGGAATTAAGTCCCCTTGAATCCTGAGGGTCCCCGGAGTCCAACTAGCCCACCATATACCTCCAAAAGCGCCACAGAGCTGCGTTGCAGAGAGGTGTAAAAAGGGCGTGGCCTCTGTACACCTCTCTGCAAGACAGCCCCTGGCGCATACTGGAGGTTCCTGGTGGGCTAGTTGGCCCCCAGGGACCCCCAGTATTCAAGGGGAATTCGCTTCCCCTCTGCAAACGCGTTTGCAGAGTGGTGAAGGAAGGGGCGGGGCCTGCGGGCCCGATCGTTTTTTTTTTTTTGTCCCCTGAAGGGGGGCTGTGTAGCCCCCTTCCTTTTTCATGTTTTTGGGCCCTGGGGACCCCATCCCCAGGGCCTTACCCTCTTTTGTAATTAAAATAAAAAACAAAAACGGGAAGGGGGCCGCGTGGCCCCCCTTCCCTGGGCCTGTATTGGCCCCGGGGACCCCATCCCCCGGGGCATGGCCTTTTTTATTTTTTCTTTGGAGGGGGGCTGCGTGGCCCCCCTCCTCAGGCCATTTAAGGCCCCGGGGACCCCATCCCCCGGGGCTGGCCCTCTCCGTTGGGGACTGTGGGGGGGTCCCCAATCCCCCCACAGTCCCGCCGGCTCCCCGCGTCCCTTGGGAGCCGGCATTGCTTTTACACATGGGGAGCAGCTAACATGCTGCTCCCCATGTGGAAAGCAATCGGCTTTGGATATTGGAAGAGAGAGCAGGTTTCCCTGCTCTCTTCCAATACCTAAAGCAAGTTTGCAATGGCAGGACGGGAGCCGCGAGGCTCCCGTCCTGCCATAGCAAACTACAATGTCCCGGGGGTAGGCACCCCGGGACACTGCAGGAGCCGGCCCTGGGGGGTGGCGGTCCTCAGGGCCATCAAGGGCTTCAGAATGGGGCCGCGCGGCCCCCCTCCCTTAAGCTGCACAGCCCCGGGAGGTGGTGGTCCCCGGGGCTATGGGGGTCCGTAATGGACCCCCACATTTATTTTGTAAGTGCCCCGGGAGGTGGTGGTCCCCGGGCGTGTGGGGTGGCTGGAGCCCCCACACCTTATTTAACATAAAAAAGAAGCCCCGGGGGTGGCGGTCCCGGGGCTGCGGGAGGGCAGAAGAGCCCTCCCGCACCATTTTTATATAAAGCCGCGGGGGTGGCGGTCCCTCGGGCTTGGGGGCCCTTGAGGCCCCCCACACATAAAATTACCCCCTCACCATGCCCCCGGGACTTGGGCCGCCCGGGGGCAAATGCAATCGAGCGCGGGAGACCGCGCTTCGATTTTTTTTTTCAGCAGGATTCGCGCACCCTGAGCGCATCCTGCCGATTTTTAATTTTTTTAAATTTTTTGCCCAGGGGTCCTTGTGGGACCCCCTGAGCAAACCTAGGGGTCAGGGTGTTTCTACCCTGCCCCCTTTGTGCGCTTTGCGCACTTGTTTCTGTCCCTCGGTTCTACCGAGGGATAAAATGGCTGCCAACATTTCCTGAATCGGAATGTTGACAGCCAGCTGACAGCCAATTAACATGCAGCTCGTGATCGGGAGGGTACGCGGACCCTACTCGGCCATAGATATCACTATCTTTTTACTTTTGATTTTCTCAGCAACTACTGAACGGATTTACACCATTTAACAAAAGGGTTCTTTCTGAACCAAGAACTACCTCTTTGCCAAATTTGGTGTAATTCCGCTTCAGCAGTTCGGGCTGTAGCCGTGTCTAAAGTTTCCTATGGAAAATTGCATGGGGAAAACGCGTTTTGGGACCCCCTTTTTTCTCGGCCCCCGCTTGACGAATCCCCCCCGAGACTTTCAGGGTAGGAGCGGACCGGAGCGCCCCACAAAGTTTGAAAATTTTGCGAAGATACGTCAACCGGCAAGAGAGTTATTTCAAATAGAATGTTGCGGATTTCCTATGGATAATAGGTTGTAACTATAACTATCTACTGGCGACCGTGTATATATATATATATATATATATTCTCCATTCCATTCAGAAGAAGTAGAGGCCACTCAGGGGACACGCTGGAAGACCTTTAATAAGACAGCTCGGGCATAATGCATTTCGGCCTTACGGCCTTCTTCGGATGCCGCTGATTACAAGGTACTGCTCCACCCCCACCTTTAAATATCTAGGCTCTCTCCCATTGGCGGTAGTCCGCTTGACCTCAGGTCACATGGTCGCAACTCCACTGTAGCTTACAACAAAACTACAGCTCCCAGAATGCATATATATATATACACACACACACACACACACACACACACACCCCCATACACACCCCCCCATACACACACCCCCTCCCTCCCCCCCACGTATTCTCATAATGTATCATCGGTCACATAACTAGAGGTTAAAATCCCTACATATTTGATTGAACTATTCCAGCTTAATTGTGAAGCATTATGGAAGTACACAACGACAAGTTTGCAGAAATAGAGCAGACCCCCATCAGGGATTCATGGCAGATGCAATGTCATCAAAATGAAAATGTTACCTAAATGAATAAGTTACTTACCTTTGGTAAACCTCTTTCTGGTAGAGACTATCTAGCCACAGATGCCTTATCTTTGAACTATTCCTCACGTAGCTGACTGAACCAGGAAACTTTACTGCAGTACTTCTGCGCACTGCTAGGTGGCGCTGTGCAGCAGCACACTGGCGCAGTTTCCACCCGGAAATGACATGCAGAGCCTACATAGACGCAAATTCCGTGCACGGATATCAGTTGCTTTCTAGAGTGTATGCGGCCCCAGGCGCAGAGGATCAAATGCAAATTGGTTGTGACCAGTGTGCAGATTCCTAGACTTTTGATTTTATTAATAGATAGAGTACCTATTTGGAGGTGGGTCTGTGGATGAACTTAAACCAGAAACTCATGCTGGACTAAGCGGGGAAAATTCCCCTTTTGGCGAACCGGATTGCCCAGACAATTGTACTCTGTCAACCTGGGGTGAGGCAGCCACGTAGCCACCTGGCAAAAGACCAGGACAAGGACTCCACAAGCCAACGCAGTGGTAGCAGCTTTGACCTTGGTAAATTGAGCTTGAAGTTCCTTCAGAAGCTGCTTATTAGCCAGTGTAGCAGATGTTAATCCAGCAGGAGAATGTTCTTTTGCACAGCCTTCTTTTGTTCGCTCCAGAGAACCCCACAAAGAGCCGATAGATCACCCGGTATTCACGGTACTATCTATATAAAAGCTAAGCGCTCTCTTGCAGACCAAGGGATAGAGTCTCACCCCCTCCTTAAAGGGTTGAGGTGGAGCATAGAACGCTGCCATGTGATGTGATCAACATGGAACAGTGTCATAACATTAGGCAGAAAGGAGGCCAGTGTCCCTAAACCAGCGTGTCTGGGAAGAAGGTGGTATATGGTGGGTTGAAACACAGTTTGAAGCTCATTTGCACGCCGCACCAATGTTATGGCAAAGGGGAACACTGTCTAGAGGGTGAAAAGTGGTACGGAGCAGCTGTCTAGCAGCTCGACGGGAGTGTGCATCAGAAACATAAGGAGCAAGTTAAGATTCCACTGTGGCATAACAAAGGGAGAGTGAGGAAACAAATGCTGTAAACCTTGCCGAGCCACGGACAAAACAAATAATAAAACGTGAGATAACTTTTGCCTATAGGGGGTCTATCTGCCAAATACCACACAGAGCCACATATTTGCCTCAACGACAGGCGTGTACAGTTTTTGCCCACGGACGCTTGGCTGCCAAGATTACATCAACTACCTCCAGAGGAAGGTTGAAGTCGTTCACCTGTCACTGTTCAATCTCTAAGCATGAAGGTGGAGATTGAGCTTGGGTTCTCCCCATTCGTGGAAGAGATTTTGCACCATCTCCAGGAGCAACTGACACTCATGATCCGTTAGACTGTGATGGCTGAGGTCATCCGCCCTGGCATTCAAAGATCCTGCCAGGTGGATCACCACCAGGAAAATTCCTTGGTGGACCAGCTATTTCCAGATGTTAAAGGCCTACTGGCACAGGGTCGGTGAATCCACCCCAATCTGCTTGATGCAGTACCACATGGTGGTGGTGTCCGTGAACACATGTACCAGCCTCCACTTGATGGATGGAAGAACAGCTTTCAACACCAAACGGATGGCCCTCCAGAAGGATGATATGGAGCCAGGATTCTGCCAGGGACCAGAGGTGTCTGATCTACACCTCTCCCAGGTGGTCACCCCAACCCAGAAGCGATGCATCAGTCACAACTGTCAGCTCTGGGTGGGGAAGAGAGAAAGGTCTGTCGCCGAGCCAATCGCAGTCCGATACCCACCACTGCAGATCTTTCGCAGTCTACTCCAAAATCTGAACGTGGTCGGAGTGGTCACAGACTTCAGATCCCACTACAGACCCTGCATATGCCACCAGGTGTGTTCGACCAGCAGCCACCAATGCCATCACTTTCATGAACACCAGAGGGGCAGTGGTGAGGTCAAATGGGAGCACAGCAACCTGAAAATGCTCCAGTCCCACCACAGACATTACAGATGGGCCAGCAGGACAGGTACATGCAAATGTGTCTCCTGCAGATCCAACGCCACCATCCAGTCTCATGGGACAAGGGCAGACAAGACCTGGGCCAGTGTGAGCATTTTGAATTTCACCTTCCAGAGGAAGGCGTTGAGAGGGCACAGGTATAAAATAGAGCAAAGGCCTCCGCAGTGCGTGGACACCAGAAAGTAGCAGGAATAACAACCATGTCCCATTTCTGGTGCAGGCACCCTCTAGATAGCACTTCCTGTCACAAAATGGAGAGATGGTCTTTCACACAAGCGTGGGATGGGGGCTGGGTTTGGGAGGCCAGGGGTGAAGGTGCGACGGCAAGAGAATGGAGGTAGGGCATATCCTTGCTGAACAATTTGCAGGACTCACCTGTCCAATGTAATTGCCTGCCAACCTGGCAAGAATCGTCAGATCCTTCCTCCCACCGGGATGCTGTGCTCCACTAATGGCACGTTACTGAGGTTTGGCAGCTGGGACTACAGAGAGTGCAGTGGGCTGTGCGGCCCGTTGACCTTGACTGCGGGGTCTGTGGGAAACCCGACCACGAAACTGCTGGGCATCTCATAAAGGTTGGATTGGCTGACGGTACGGGATGCCTCTAGGGCTGATGTGATTTGTGAGGCCCCAGAGACCGGGCCAAGGCGCTACTCTCCTTGAACCGCGGAATCTGTCTCGTCCCCAAATAGAAGAGCCCCGTCAAAGAGCATGTCCATGTGGGACAACTAGACATTGCCTGAAAAAACAGTGAACCGCAGCCAACCATGGTAGTGAATGGCTACACTGGTGTCAATGGCCCACCTGATGGAATCTGTGGTGTCCAAAGCCACCGCAAATTGTGAAACTGGCCATGTCATAACCTTCCTGTATTGCCTGGGTAAGGACAGGTCTTGGATCTTTAGGAACACATGGAAGAACCTGAGTCACAGAATATCAGGGCATGGGAATAGTGCCCCAGGAAGCAGCTGTCATTCACAAACCTAAGAGCCAAGCTGGCAGATGAGTAGACTCTCTTTCCAAACATCTCAATCCGTTTTGTCTCACTATCAGAGGCATTAGTTGGAAATGTGTTTGGGTTTGTCCTGTTTATAGATGCCCGCACCACCAACCTTTCAGGAGAAAGGTGCTGAGATAAAAAGGCAGGTTGGCCCAGGGCAGAGTGGTGGCGTCTTGTGATCTAGTGGCTAACTGGGAAGGGCAAAGCAAGGTTTGTTCCATGATTGAGATGAAGACCAAACCCTGGAACGACTTCTGCAACATCTGGAACAGGACCGGGACCAAACGTTCAACTTGGTTTGGGCTCGTTGCAAAGTCTTCCAGTGCTTGGCAATGTAAAGTTTTGCATTGTGGTCTCGTACAGCCTTCGGGTTCATCGATGTGAAATCACTGAGGCCTTCGAGTCATGACTCGATCCCAGGCAGATGGGATTAGGATCTGTCACAGACATTTGTTTGTGTCGCTTCTTGCAGGGTTTAAAGAACAAGTTACTTGTCTTCGGTAACGCCTTGTGTGGTAGAGACTCCATTCTAGTCACAGATTCCTTACCTTAGAATATTCCCCAGGATTCGAACTGGATGCAGAATATTCGGAGCAGCACCCCCGTGTGCCGGTAGGTGACATCGTACAGATCCACATCAGTGGCACCAGAAGTGACGTGTGCGGTGCCTATATTGGCACTGCCCCAGTGCGCTGACGTCAGTTTCTTTTCGCGACTTTCCACGCCAGAAGCATGGAGCCACGAAGAATGCCGACATACTGGTGTGTATTGCTAAGGCCCTGAGAAGGGTGACCCTATGAAAACAGTTTGCAGGAAGGATGGCAGGGTCTATAAGGAATCTCTGGCTAGATAGAGTCTCTACCAGATAAGGCGTTACCGAAGGTAAATAAATTGTTCATCTGAAAGAGACTTCTAACTGCAGATTCCTTACATAGATACCCAAACAATGCGTCCCCAGAAGTGGGTCTGCGAAATAGATTAAACCATAAAGTCCTGCAGGGCCAAACGGGCAAAGTGCTGGTCACGACGAACCTGACCACCCAGGTATTAATGTTTGGCAAACGTGTGTAGTGACGCCCATGTTGCTGCCTGACAGATGACTAGAACAGGGACTCCGTGAGCTAGTGCAGTGGTCACAGCTTTGGCTCTGGTAGAACCAGCAAGCAAGCCCTCAAGGGGCTGCTTCTTTGCTAAAGCAGAACAGATCTTTATGCAGAGAACTATCCATCGTGAGAAAGTCATTTTCTACACAGCCTTCCCATTCTTGGCCCGGACAAATCCTACGAGTTAATCGTCTATCAACTCTTTTGTGCGATTTAGGTAGAACGACAACGCTCTTTTTGTGTCTAGACGGGGGAGTATCTCCTCTTGTTTAGAAGGGTGTGTGGAGCAAAGAAGGTAGGCAAGGCGAAGTTTTGACCTACATGAAATGGTGTCATAACCTTCGGGTGGAAGGAAGCAACAGTCTTAGAACCAGCAGGTGTGTATAAAAGGTGGCATATAGAGTGCACAAAGAATGCCTGCAGTTCACTGACCCTCCTAGCCGATGTTATGGCATTAAAAAAGCCATCTTGATGTGTACAGATGTACAGTTGTGCAGACGCCTGAAAGGTGCACAAATATGAAAGGTCAGGACTAGATTGAAATCCGATTGGGGCATGATGAATGGCCAGTGAGGAAACAGGTGTCAAAGACCTTTGAGGACTCTAGTCATAACCGGTTACCTGAACAAAGGTAGGTTCACCAAATGCAAGAACGCCGAAATGGCGGACAAATAACAGTGCCCAAAGGAGAGTCCTGCTGGGCCAGAGAAAGAACAAACAGAACCTGGGATAAGAGCACAAAAAGGAGGATCAATATCCTTGGATGAACACCATGGCGCACACTTGTCCAACAGCAGGCGTACACCAACTTGGTGGAGGGATGCCTGGCTGTCAGAATAACTTTACAGCCTTTAAGAAAGGTTGTAAGCTGTTAACTGTTGCCGCTCAGTCTCCAAGCATGAAGGCGGAGAGTGCGCAGGTTCAGTTTCAGAACCCTGCCCTGCTGTTGCGACAGAAGACCTTCCTCAAGGGGCAGCCTGAATGGTCATGCTCAGGAACTCAGGATACCAGACTCTATTTTCCCAATCCAGAGCCACAAGAATGACTTGGGCCTGGTCGTTCCTGATCTTCTTACTCTGGACAGGAATGGTATCGGCATAAAGGCATACAGGAGGAAGAAGTTTCAATCGAGATAAAAGCGTCTCCGAACGAGAGCCAATTTGGAAATTCCAATGCGCAAAACTGGTGACACTGCGCGTTCTCAGTGCTGCAAACCCCACTCTAAAAAAGAGAGCTTGCACCACCTCTGGATGGACACGCCATCCGTGATTAGCTAGGCATTGACGGCTAAGTTAGTCTGCCTCTGGCATTCAGAGAGCCCACCAGGGGTTGAACCACCAGAGAAATGCCCTGGAGTTCCAGCCATGTCCAGAGGCTCAGGTCCTCTTGACAAAAAACCTAAAATCCCAAAACCCCATCCTGCCCTGTTTGTTGCAGTACCACATGATCGTGGTATTGTCCGTGAACACCTGTACCATCCTTCCCTGGATTAAAGGAAGGTTTTCATTGCTAAACAAATCGCCCAGAGCTCCAATAGGTTGATGTGAAGCCCGGAGAACACCAGAGACCAGACTCTTGATTTCCACCCCTCCCAGACAGACGCCCCAGCCAAGGAGTGAAGCATCTGTCACTACAGTCGGCTCTGGTTTGGGAAGGGAGAGGGGTCTGCCGCTAACCCAATCACGGTTCGTCAGTCACCACAGCAGGTCTTTTATAGTTCCTTCTGAGATCTGGACCAAGTCAGAGAGATTCACCTGATGCTGTGCTCCTGGAACTTTAGGTCCCACTGCAGAGCCCACATTTGCCAACGGGCATGTGTCACTAGAAGGACGCAGGAAGCCATGAGGCTAAACAGCCTCAGAGTCAGTCTCACTGAAATCCAGGATAGAGGCTGAAACATCGGTTTCATAAACTGAATATCCTGACTCGTCATTCAGGATAGGCCCAATTCTTTACTGTGTCCAGAAAGGGAGGGAGCTTCAGAGAGGCAGTCAGGTGTGACTTTGGCATGTTGATAGTGTACCCCAGCGAATGCAGGAGGTTCGCTGTAATCTGAAGGCGGGAGACGACCGCCTGGGTCGCGCCTGCCTTAAACAGCCAATCGTCAAGGTAGGGGAAGACTGGAACTCTTGCCCTCCGCAGATGTGCTACAACCACCGCCATCACCTTGGTGAACACTCAAGAGGTGCTGGTGAGGCCAAAGAGGAGCCGGGAAAACTGAAAGTGCTCTTGGCCCACCGTGAATCGCAGGTAACACCTGTGGGCGGGCATGTTGGGGATATGGAATTATGGTTTTGCCGGTCCAACGCTACCATTCAGTCTCCAGGATTCAGAGCAGACAGGACCTGAGCTAAGGTGAGCGTCTTGAACTTCTCCTTTTTAAGGAAGGAGTTGAGAAGGTGCAGGCCTAGGATAGGACGTAGGCCTATGTCCTTTTTGGGCACCAGAAGGTAGCACAGACTTCTTCAGATGCTGGTACCCTCTCTATGGCCCCTTTGGCTAAAAGGGCCGATACTTCCTGGCAGAGCAAGGAGGGATGGTCCTCCATCACCCGGTCGTAAGTGGGTGGCATGTGTAGTGGAGTCTCCAGAAAAGGGTGAATAGCCCCTCTGGACTACTTGTAAAATCCACTTGTGGTGTGATGGACTGGCAGTGGGGCAGGTGATAATGGATCCTGCCTCAAACTGGGTGCTCTTGCTCGTAAGACGGATAAGCTAAAGAGGACTGGAGCCTGTGGATGCTTGGGGGAGGGTGTTAACTGACCAGACCTCTGGCTTGTGGTCCCACGCGGTCTGTGGGAACTGCATCCATAGCCATGAGAAAGGCTGGGAAGCCTGTTGGCCTAGTTGGCTGGACGGGAAGGGACGTGGTACGTAGCCTCTACCAAAGCAATGGATGGGGCGAAAGGTGGACTTGGGTTGGCGAGGGGCCATGGATAGACCCAAGGACCTAGATGCAGCTCTGCTGTCCTTATATCGTTTCAGAGCTTAGTCCGACTTTTCAAGAAAGAAGTGAGAGCCATCAAAGGGCATGTCCATGAGCGAAACTTGGAAATTCCCTGAGAAGCCAGAGGTTCTCAGCCAGGCTAGGCGTCTCAGTGCCACTGATGATAAAATTGCTCTGCCCAGCAAATCGGTAATGTCAAGTTCTCCTCACCTTTTAGCACCGTTACATGAATGTGGCATATCCTGATACTTTGTGTGATTCTTCTTAGTGGCGCCGTTTTACCTAAACCTAATACCACTGTCCGGGGTTTCAAGTCCACATCTGATGGTGAATTTTGCTGCATCTCTCCTGTTAGCAATAGCTTCGGAGAGTATGGCTCGGGCCTCCTCCAAGACCCTAGGCAGCACTTGTGGAACCGAATCCACAAGTGCTGCAGTGGTCACCGACCGCAGCACTAGGCTGGCAGAACAGAAAATCCTCTTACTGAGGGTATACAGCCTTAAGGATTCCCTTTCCGGTGGAATGGTAGGAAATGCACCAGGATTGATTAGGAAGTGGAGGACTGGACTACCAAATTCTCTGGGGTGGGGTGCTGGGTGAGGAAACTGGGGTCCCCAAGTGCAAGGCTTGGAGCAGGCATTCAAGGAGGACATTAGTAAGGGCTTCACTGAATGGGAGTGAAGGTTCCCGGCTGAAGCACCTGTCAAGTCGTTTGTCTTGACTGTCACTGTTGGCAACTGAAGGTCTAAGACCTCAGCTGCCCTCCGCACCATTACTGTGAATGAGGCACCCTCCTTCGTAGCCACAGTAGGTGGAGAGACCAGAGTCTGGTGAGGTGGTCAAACCCTGGCATCTGCCAGTTCCTTGTGCCAGTTGTTCTTTGTGTCATCAAGGGGATGGTGGTAACCATAAGGGTCCTCTGCCCTCTCCCAATCATTAATCACCCTTTCCGGGCCTGTCAAGGGAAAAAGGCCCCGGCTCTGGTGCGGAAGGCATGGTACTGGTCAGCGCTGGAGTCGGACAACGCCCATCCGACTCATGTCGGAGCCGGGTATGACGATGGGATCTATGCCGCCGCTGGGCGGTGACATCGGGAGTGATGGCACTTGAGCAAGCACCTGAGAAGGTCACAGTCTTGCGGACAGTGCTGCTCCGGATCCAAGGGGTCTGCTTGGCACCAACAGAGGACCCACTGCCCGAAAACCAGTAGAGACCCCTCCGACACCTGTGGGACCCGAAGGCGGTCCAGATGGGTCGGACTGCCCTAATATGAGGTGCATAGCGCCTCATAAAACTGAGTTGGGCGGAGGTCACTCCAGCTCCAGGAAACTCAGGGCGAGGGCTAGAGTGCTGATGCTCCCACACCAGGTCTGATGATTTGGGCTGGGGCAGGAAAGCCAAAGACCGCTTCAACTTCTTCCTATTGTGGGACTTACTCAACGACTTGGATCGTGATGAAAATCATCAGGAACGGCTCAACGAGGGGTCCCGGGACCTTCCATGCGATCTGGATTGAAAGCACCGCAAGGTCGTCCGATGTCAGGTGGCGTGGAGCTTCAGGGACCGTTCCCTCAGTGCCTTCGGATTAATGGTGCAGCAGTGCTCGCAGGTTTTGGAGTCAATGTCCCGCTCCAAGCACCATAGGCAAACCAAAAAAGTGTCTTTTATAGACATGTGCCTGTTACAGGCACCACATGGTTTAAAGCCGGTTGGCTTTTCTGGGACATCCCTGACATACCAGGAAATGAAAATCTAAAAAAAGCTTCAACAAAAAGTAGAGGAAAAAGTCAGGCAAAAGATGACTGGGGTAGCTCTCTCGGGATCTGCGCTGACTGGCGCGGAAAGAAAATAACTGATGTCAGTGCACTGGGATGGAGTATATATAGGCACTGTGCACATCACTTATGGCACAGACGGTACAGAGACAGTCAGACGCTGCCACCTCCTGGCATCCAGCAGATTTGCTTGAAACTTTCTGGACCTAGTCTGATGCTTGGGGAATAGTCTAAGGTAAGGACTCTAAGGCTTGAAGTCTCGATAAGATACCAGACATTTTGTCAGGTGCGGAGCAGCACAGTGCCTCCTACCGATGCACAGAGGTACTGCTGAAAAGTTTCCAGATCCAGTCTGATGCCTGGGTAAGGTTCACAAGATTAGGAATCTGCAGCTAAAAGTCTCTATCAGAATATTATTTACTAAGGTATCTAAAAACACTGTCTGCGGTCAGGGCGGGTCTCAATCTGTTAGGACTGAGGCCAGGAAGATGGGCCAAGAGGTAATGGCACACTCCACTTGCTCCTTTAAATAAAACCTACATGCAGGAGTGATCTTTCAAGGAACAGAAATGTGGCAATTATGTGTGTTTTGACTGTACCAACAAAAAATATAACTTTTTCAATTTTGAACGATTAAAGAAAAAATACTCACAATTGTCTTGGATATCAACTCAGGACTGTAGTTATTTATGATGTGAAGGTCTTGCTAAAGCAGCTTCCATTCTGCTCTGTTTTAGACCCTGTTAAATAGAGAAGAAATGGTTTTTACTTTAGCAGCCTTACCCTCTGCAGAGGCATGAAGCTCTTTAAAAATACAAAAGCCCAAAGTCCAACAAGTCAATCTAGCAATCTAGATCGACAATTTTCCTCTTTGCTGCTAATTAGCCTCAATCACTTTAAACAGAGGAGTTGAATTAAACGACTCCACTAGGACGGTTAGCACACCTCCCTGAAACTTGCATATCAACTGCTTATTCTTACTCCTTCTGCCAGAAGGCAGCTAATAGCATTTATCTTCCATTTTGAATATCGTATCCTTTGTGAGTTTCCCCCAGAAAATCTTGTTCATCCTGAACTCTTCTACAGTATTTTTATCCAGTGAGAACCTTTAAGTTCCTCATATCTCCTTTCTTTTCTCTTTTCCAGCCTACAAAGATTTAAGGCAGTCGATTCCTAAGCAAACCTTATATCATCTTGGTAACTCTATTCTGGCCTGACCATCATGAATAAGCCAGCCGTCGTCCCACCCTCACTGTCTGAAGCTCAACACTGACAAGACCAAAGTGCTGATATTTGGCAACAGAGGTGGCCCGCTGAGCTTGGACCAACACCCACACCGACAGATCACGCCCGCAACATCAGCATCATCCTGAAAAGCAAACTCATCATGAGAAGATAGGTCCATGCAATCTCCTCTGCCTGCTTCCACACACTCCACATGCTCCGAAGACTCTTCAAATGGCTCCCCATTGGCACGAGGAAAACCATCACTCAAGCCCTAGTCACTAGCCGGCTGGACTACGGCAACACACTGTACGGAGAAACCACCACCGAACTCATGAGGAGATTACAGACGATTCAGAACTCAGCGGCCAGACTTATCCTCAACCTGCACAAACTGACCCAAATCACCTCACACCTTAGGAACCTCAACTGGCTCCCCATCTAGAAAAGATGCCAATTCAAGTTATTGACACACACCTACAAAGCCCTCCACAACATCAACCACCGCCTGAACTTCCACCAACCAGCCAGAGACCTTCGCTCCGCCTCCCTGTCCCTCGTACAGACACCGCGCATTTGCTGAAGACACAGCGGAGGTTGTTACTTCTCTTACCTCGTCGCCTAGTCCTGGCACGACCTTCACCGCCAGCTCCGGACATCACCCTCGCAGGCAGAATTCAGGAAGAGACTCGCCTGTATTTCGACTGAGCTCAGCAACCTATCACCTGGATACCCTAACCGGTGATTAGCAGCCCTATACAAATCCCGATTGATTGATCGTGTTGCTGCAAAATTGATCACTATTTGTTGATTTACTCTTCCACCACAGTAGTTCAGGGCTATGACCAACTGGACTTAATCAGCCCATGCGGCAGCCTATTGCAGAACAGGGCATTATCAAGCTGGGTCGGAACAGCAAGAAGAGAGAAATGGCCCCCAAGAGAGTTGAATATATGCAGCTGATCAAGCTGTCTCCACAGATCAGACCGCCAATCATTATGCTATAAGGGATCAATCAATTTCAGTCCAATAAGGAAACAGAAATTTGCTACAGCTATGGATGTGGCAAGCCATTTTCTCTAGTGGTTTGTCTGGTTACTAATGCCTGAAATGTCCTGAATGATCTAGACCTAGAGGGTTGGAAAGCATAGCGCTTGATCTCTCTCTTAGTGATCCAGATTTCTGACTAATAGTCAGTTTGGGATAGGACCACAAAATGTGTACAAGAACAAAGGTTTGGTGATTTACACATTCCAAAACAGTAACTCTGGTCTTAAACCATCCGATTTAAATCAAACCCTTAAAATATACTATCATGGGGTCTGAACAGTCCACCACGTCATAATCTTGTAACAGGAGTCTGCCAATTTGGATACTATACACACTAGAGACTGAATCCCTGTATCAACAAAGTTTTCAGAAAAGCAAATATTGGAGAAATTGTCAAAAGTATTGGTCACAGACAGAGTCCGCAGAGCAACGTGCCTCGAATGAGAGTAGGTGGTGTCATGTGAAAGGAGTAGACATCAGTTGCACCCAGAGCACACCTTCCACTACAGTAAGAATAAAAGGTCTGAAATGTTATTTGGAAGGATAGAAGATAGTCCACTATGTGTGAGCAGAGGAGAAATCGATTCAGGAATTAAACATTCCATGAGAGTTACCAATATCTAGATGGAAGTCTAAAAATGAAATTGTATGTCATGAAGGAAATGCCCCCATATAGGGCATTAAGTGTTTCACCAAAGTAAGAGGGTTTAGGAAATATTAGTTGGCCCATTTGGAAGGCTATGTACACAGTTACGCAACAGTAATAGTGCTCAATTCTAGGTAAGAGAAAAACCCTTAAGACTTATCGGCGAGGATGAGTAAGTATCAGCTGAGGAAGGTGGAACTACTTCAACAAAAGTAGAAAGTCAAGAGTATTGCAGAGCCACAGGTGAGCAACCAACATAAGAGAAAGGAAAATGATTAAGTATATGGTGAGGTGGATCCAAAAGAGCAAGTTCAAGTGACTTCTGTATGAGTAAACGTGAATGTAACTCAGAGGTGCTAGTTCCAGTCACAGAACATCTGCCAGCATTTCTTTCTAATCAGAATTAGAACATTGGAATGTTGAGCACTCCATTATAGACACTGGGGTGCTCTGGCCTTCTACTGGCTGGTACAAGCCCAGAGAGCAACATTCTAATGTTGTTTTCCTTTTGCAGCTGGTGCTGCGAACAAAGGCCTCTCGGAGCCCGAGGGGTTTAAACCCCCTCGGGCACCGAGATGCCTTTGTTTTTACTAGTTAGAACATTCTACCCTCTAGGGCTCACTTGTTAAAGGCCTTTGGCTCGGGCCTTTAACGCTGGAGCAGGCCTTTAATGGCCGGTAGAGCCCGCTAGGTCGGGTTCTACCGGCTATATAAGATAATGAATGGAGTGGGTGATGATCCTTATTCTTCAGATGAAATTGTTATTAGTCTGTCTCTTGCTCCAATATTATTTTTCTGATCCTCCTGGTTAGATCGATTTTAAGGGGCTGGGGTGTTTTGAGAGCTCTAAGTTTGGAGAGTGTCCCAGAGTCCTGTTTGGGACTCTTGCAGTTGATGTCACTATATCTCGGAGGCATTCATTTTTGTGCTTCAAGGGAATCCAAGTTGTCCAGGATAAAAGTATTCCTTAATTTTGCCATGACTGTGATGACTGTAGCTGGGCCTAGCAAGCCAAATGTCCCTTTTTCTGTAGGTCGGTCAACTGGGCAGGAACAAATTCTCAGAAATGCCCTTTGCAAGAATCAGAATGATTGTGGCTTGCAAGATCATTTGTCTTTATATAGAAAATATTCCATTGCTATGTTCACCGATTGTCTTGCCTGTTAGTGTTGAAAGAAGTATATTATGATGGAATGGGGTGTGTTTGTTGGTGGAGTCTCATGCTCGATTCTGTGCACCCTCTGGAATCCACAGGTGTAGTAAGTTTAATACCACAAGTTTGAAGGAAGCCTGTTAGAAATTTTACCATGTACACCTTTTTGGTGTTCAGAAGCACTCCATAAATGTGTACATTCCCACAACCCCACACTTCAAATTGCCAACTGAAGATTGCAAATGCATGTGTTTCACAAGTCTGGCCACCAGTCAAGTGTGGCATGGCGTGGAGATTATCCTTGACATCAATCCTATTCACTGCAGTAACCGGTCTCAACCAGAATGGTGAGATGCCAGAACAGATAAATGCTGTCTCTCTGGAGACCTCAGATGCGTAGCCTCTACTGTCCCCATATATGCAAGTTCTTAGCAGGGTGTTGTAGAGTGTGACATGTGCCTGCCTGACAATGCTTCTGAAAAAAGTAGTAGCCTAAAAACTTTAGACATCAACATCTGTTAAGGGTGCATGAGTTTTTCCAGTTGTCCCAAAAAAACATACAAACTGCTTAATTCCATTTGAGAAGGCACCTGGTTCACTACAACCCTGTCCGATGCCGATGGGCATTCATGGACAGTTAAGGTACAGCACAAATGCTAACTAGGTCAGTAAGCACCTCCCCTTAATTAGGCAAAGGAAAAAGTCAGGACAGACAGCTAGCAGGGTGTAAAAGGCGATTGCCAGGTGTCAGCACCAGTCAACAATAGTTCAAATAGCCATTCATAGCAAACGAAAGGAGACAGAAGATTATTGGAAGGACACCTGAACTTCCCCAACAATTATAATAACAAACTGAGGAGAGGCTTTCAGTTGAAGACTCACATGAAACCTATTACATTCACGAGATTTAAAAAAGTCCTCATTTTCTAAAAGTATTTTCGCCCATGTTTCATGTTTCATCATAGAGTCCTTACCCTAGAGAGTGGCCCTAGGAAGATTACCTGAGCACAGTACTCCAAGACACGCCTGGGGGGTGGCGGGAGGGTAGAGAGGGTGGAGTTGCCACTTGGCGGAGGATTAGTTTTCTTTTTGAACTGCTTGTCAACGTGGGATGTGAGATTTTTATTTGCAAATGCATCCCCTGACGGACTATTGACTGCATATGGCTGTTTATACAGCAGTGATGAGATGCATGTACATCGACAGGGGATCCGTATTAGTCCACCTGCTCATTCAAATGTCTATATTGTATTGGTATATGTCTCGTAAATGCCTAATAAAGTTTGTTTAAAAAAATCATAGAGTCATTACCCAGTAAATCATACATTACCAGGCGGGCTCTACCTCACTTTTGGAGGGAGCAGTTTAATGTTGATTTTAAGGATTCTGGAGGGATCTGGAAGGAAATTAAAATAGCCTGCAGGTAAATCCCTATAAAATTTTTATTTAGGGTACTTTTTGCAATTTAAAAACAGAGCGGGACGTATGGGGAGAAATTACCAACTCCAACATCGACTGGTCAACAGTTTTCAGCTGATCATGCTCAGCCCCAAGGGTCATCTGGCTTTCATCAGTATCACACGATTCCTATTTCTTATCCAGATCCCTGTGTCACACCTATTCCAAAAGATCGCTCGGCAGAAGCACCTAATTACGGCCCGTAAATCCTGCATGTAGCTCCTGCACAAAAGGGTTACTGGGCAGCAATTATGTGCTTCTGCCGGGCTATCCTTTGGAGTAGGAGTGAAGCAAGTGTCTAGCCTGCCTATAAACGTCCTATGAGGAAAAATCTGCCCTTTCCTAAATTCAGTTGCCTGGTAAAGCCCAGGCGTCCCGTGATGTAACACACCAGATTTTTATGAGGAGGGAGAGAGGCGTGTGAGTGTGTATTCTATATGGGCATGAATAGCCCACGCTGTGGGGACAGACTCGGTCCTCACAGCGTGGGTTAACATTGTCAGAACCTGATAAACACTATCTTTCTAAGAACCAGTGCGTTGTAAGGACCGGTCACAGTAGTGTGTTTAGGTACTTTCGAGCTAGTGTATCAAAAAACTAAAAGTGCAGATAGATTTGCATCGGTTCGCTTTATAACCCTCCCTACTATCAAAGCGTGTGTGAATTTAGAATAGTAATTACACACTTCATTACAGTCAATGGCCGGTCCTCATAATAATAGGTATGTTATGGTGTGTGTGTGTAGTATGGGAAAGTAGGTTATCCACGATTGGTCATGAGAATTTCCCATACACTAAGTCTCAATAAATACATATGGAATAGGGATCGGTGTGGTCCTCATGAAAGCCGGATGAAACATACTGATCAGTGGAAGTAGAAAGTAAATAGTTTATCCCTCTCAGTTTTTAAATTGCCAAAGGTAAACAAAAGACAGTTGATGGGGATTTACTTGCAGGCCATTTAAATTATCTTATATATCCCTCCAGGATCCTTAAAATAAACATGGAAGTGCTCCCTGTGAGTTGGAGCCCGCCCAGTAATGTTAGATGTATTAGGCGATGACTCCATGTGGGAGCATTTCAAACAGTGCGGGTGAGAGTACTTTAAAAAAAATAAGGACTATTTATTATCTTCAAACGACCATTCAGGCAGCTGTCAGCATCACAGCATGATGAGAATAGGATGTGGATTGTTCAAAGGCTAAGGCACGTCCGTACAATGCCAGGAGTCATGCAGTTATATATTGCTGGTGTCAGATGAAAGGTAGTAGCACCAATAAGCCTGTTTTAGGCCTGATGCACGCCTTGCCTTTAGACAGATACGGACAATCTCCATCATCTCATCAATGTGACATCTCATCAGTGCATGTTTACTGGTGTTTAAGCTTGCTTTCAGCAGTCACATCAAAACATTCTTGTATCTACTTAGATGACCTAATCGGAAGACCGAGCAACATCCCGATTACATGCTTCAGGATAGCATTACAGATCAATCAATTTCCAATTCAAGGAACGTATCAGCAACCCTTGAGGGTGGAAAAAAGCCTCCAGCTGGCATGTAGATACTCGAGATTGCACATGGTGTCAGAAGTTGTTGATCATCATTGAGGCTGATCCAAGACAGCTGCTGTATTATTCTTGCCTAGTTTGAAGATGGCACGAGCACCTTGACCAACTATTTGAAAAAAAGTGACTCAGCACCCACTCAGTTTATGTATGAAATTAAATCATGGTTGAAATACATAATGCAGACTCCAAGAAATATTTTCCTGAAAAGTTAATTTCTTTATTCATGATCTTCTCATTTTTGTTTAAAACGTCTTCTTTCATTTTGCCGTAGCCTAAAATAAACATTGGCAAAAAGCTAAAATATTTCATCTAAAAAGCAAACATTTTTCATAGTTACTGGCACTGAAGGGAACTATCTGGTGAGTGGACATGGTTCTTGTGAAAGAGAAGAGTGCTATCACTCACAGTTAGCCAGTGGCTGCAGTGGGCTGACCCAATGCTAAATGCTGAAGCAGGTGGAAGATATACGTGAATGGCACAAAATTGACCATGGAATGAAGGTTGGCTAAAACCCCCCAATATGTAGCTATACTACATACATAATTTTAGTAAAATCAAAAGTCTTCTTAAAATGCACTTTATTCACTAGATATCAGGTGTTTCCAGCAGATTTAAATATAGAAAACCTAAGAATTTAATTACGTAACTTTTAGAAAGCGAAGAGCTTTAACATAGTAGGTGTGATCCATCATCCAGTGAAATCTTTAGTTTCAGGAGTAAACTGCAAAGGAAAACAGACCTGAAGGACACCCTACTTCACATCAAAGTCTACCTATGACTGCTCCATGATTATATCCTTTAATTGTAATCAAAAAGCTAATCCCTTGTTTTCATCAACATCTCAGCTACTGTCTATTGGCTGTCCCACTGAAGAATAGGCTCCAGATTTTAAAGCTAAATTATCATAAAACTGAGATATTGGTCATTGGCAGAAATTGTTCATTCTGGGACAGAATCCAATGTTTCTTTTGTGTTAGAACCTACTCACCCGCAAAACAAAGGTAAAACTCTAAGAGCAGACGTAGATCTAGAGCTTTCCCCAAATCAAAATATTACTGATAGAGCTACTTCTTGTTTTGTTGAACTTCAAATTCTCTGAAAAGATCCTTTTTCAGCTAACCATCAAAGAGCATTGGTCATGGCCTTTTGAATTCAATCAAAAGTGGACTAAAACAATGGCCTTTAATTGGGTCTTCCAGAGTAACCATTAGCCAACCTTCAGCAAATTCACAACTTCTCAAGCATGTGGTCTCAGCCAAACATTTCATCAAGTCTGTGAAACTCGTAGGTTGCTGCAATGTCTCTTCATTGGACTACGAATTTGTCTTAAAGATCTCTGACTGTGTAAGAGAGCCTATTACAAACGTGGACCTTTTTCACCAACACCACTCCAAATACAGTCCTGTGTGAGTTCTCTGCTCAGAGTCTCCTCAGTTAGGTCTCCTCTTTTAGACATGGCTGGTGCAAAGGCCAATGCTTGATCCAAACCAGCACTGAATTTCTCTTCCCCCTTCATCTTCTGCAAACAAGTGACCATCTTGATTTAAAAAAAGCCTTGCCCTTAGGTTAAAAATTTAGCTTCATGGCGGTCTAGTCCAGCTCATCTTCCCAGTTTCTAGTTAGAGATTTCAAAAGCGTATTAGCACTTAAATCAATCACTTAACTTGGAGAATGTGCAAATAAATTTGTGAAGTAATTGCTCTGAAGACATACAAATGCTGGTCCTAGCACTAGGAAAAACCAACAACCACCAACGGTTCAATCCCCACATTAGAATGGAAAAGGGACTGCAACTTAAGTATGTACAGAATCTTAACAAAAAGCAATATCTGTCACCTACCAGGTAGTAACCAGTGTGATAGCCACTCATGTACCAGGCAATTAACATACTGCCCAAAGCATCATCATCTTCACTGGAATCTGGTCCTAGGGGAGGCGGAGGAGGTATCATCTACAAAAAGAGACATTGTTTATCTGAAATGTCCATCTTACAGGGTGAAATGTATCTTATAAATGAGATGAAAAGCTATGATGAGAGATTGTGTTTTAAAGAATTTTGTCTAAGCAATTAAAAAGCGTATCAGCACTCAGAGGACCAGTCTGACTGACATTAGCTAGCTCAATCTAAAAAATTACTAACATTTTAAGGAAACAACAAAGCAACAGAAAAAACCCAGCTTATAAGGCTGTGGACAATTTCAAGAAGAATGGCTGTTTTTAAGCTAACAAAATGAAGTGAACACCTACCTCACTGAACAACATAATCCTCTATTTATTCTTAACACTTGTCACACACATGTAAAACGCACCATTATATTCAGGGAGCAGTTCTGCATTCAATGTATTACACATCAGTTGCAATGAGCTTTATGGAGATCCTGAAGCCCAGTGTTGGTGCCAGAGACCAGGGCCTGGATGAGGTGGGCAACAAGCAGTATACAGTGGGTGGGGAGCAGAGAGGATCAACAGATATTGTAGTACCCCAACAGTCCATTAGGAGGACAGGAAAAAAGGGCAAAATGAGGCAGAGGATATGGTTAGACCACAAACCAGAATGAAAACGGTTGCAGGAACAGTCATTTAAGCCCACCAGTACGTCAGGATGGTGTCCGCCAGTTAATCAGGAAGCGGAAAAACAAAAACTAAATTGTTACTCACCGGTAGGAGTAGTTCTGCGGCTTGGAGAATTTTCAGAATACACATGCAGTGCGTTATTCTGCATCTAGTGGCTGGGCCCAGAATTCTCCTATTATAGCCCTTTTTTTTTGTTGCTGGGCGTCATCTATTACCATTTGGTGCTTTATCCACCCCTTTACTGGAGTGAGACGCCAGCCCTGTAAGTCCCTGTTCCTGGTTGGTTGCCATCTTCAGATTCTTTTTTTCGACAGCCACTTGGTTTTTCATCTTACTTTAAAACCTGCCTCCCTTTTTGGGATTGTCTTGTAGCTTTTTCCTTGTCTGCTATGTTTCACCTCAATTCCAGGGGAGACGGGTGGGTCGAATGTCAATTCAGAAAATTCTTCAAGCTGCAAAATTACTCCTACCAGCGGGATTCTTTTCTGAATTCACATGCTGTACAATGACTTTGTAGCAGTATTTCTTTTCATTGTAGTGGCTGGGTTTGAAAAGAGCTTGAACTTGCAAATAAATGTTTTAGTATCTTCTATTCCACATGTGATTCACTATTCACCTGGATATTTACACAATAGTATTTTGTGAACATACATCTGGACTGATGACCAGACAGCTGACATGCATAATTCACTTGATTGGACGTTTGCCAGGAAGACTAAGGTGGCTCCCTTCTTCCTTGTGGCATGTGATCTAGGCTTAGTTTCCAGTTGAATGCCAGCTTCTAGCAACAAATTTGTATTGTCCAAGCTATCCATCACACTCCCTTGTTCTTGTCTGCGAAGGATACAAAGAACTGGCGTCCTTTCCGGATTACTTTTGTTTTTTCTAGGTAGTAAATTATTGCCCTGCGTAAATCCAGTGTGTGCCAGGCCCTTTCAGCTCAGGATAGCTTGCTTCACGTAAAACTGTGATATAACCTTAGATGGGAAATGTGGGTTGGTTTTCAGGACTACCCTGTCCTTGTGTATCTGCAAGTATTGTTCCTAGGTAGTAAGTGCTTGTAACTCGCTTACCCTGCGTATTGATGTCATTGCAATTAGGAAGGCTGCTTTTAGCGAGACAAATTTGTGTTTTGCTCTATGGAGCGGTTCAAAGGGATCTCTCATCAGTTGTGTTAGCACCACGTTTAGGTTTCACATGGGTGCTGGTGTGCATCTTGGTGGGCTATTCTCTTCGCCTCTTCGAGGAACGTTTTGACTTTGTGAAGACACTTCTCTGCCTAAGTGAGCCTTTGTGTAGGCTGCTATCGCTGCCAAGTGAACCTTCAGAGAGGCGTAGGTCAGTCTGTTGTCCAGTAAATGAGTTGTGTATCTAACAACTGTAGTATCCAGTTTTTGAATAGGTCATACCTTTGGCACCACCTCCTTACCTTTCCCATTTGTCAGTATAGCATTTTCTTGTAGTTGGACTTCCCTTAGGACATCTATAGCTCTTTACAGAAGACCTAACAGTCTGAATTCTATGTACTCCGGAGACATGATGCTAAGCTCAAAGTGTTTCTTCTTTTGTCTGAATAGCAAGTCACATGAGACTGGCAGTCTTTCTATGTAGTCCTGTGCCATCTCTATTAGGTCTGAAAACCCCGTTAGCCTGGACCTTTGGGGGGCAATCAGGATTAGTGTCATGTACGACTGTTTGCACTTGTTTATTAACATCGGTATTAGTGGGATTGGTGGAAAAGCCTATGCAAATTCCCCTGACCGGTCTATTGTCAGGGCGTTGCAGGTGCCTGGACATGAAGTTTTGGCATTTTGCGGTGTTGCAAACAAGTCCATCTCTAGTGCACCTCCCCCCATACCTGAAACTCTTTCAACAACTCTGGCCCACCTCCAGGTTTCCAGTGGCATTTCTGATAGGGCCAAGGATTTCATACTCCCCTGTTTGATTAAACATAGTTGTAGTGTTGTCTGTATTTGTATCAACTTTCTTCATACTTGTGTCTAAAATGCTTTTAGGGCTAAAAATACATACTTTATTTTCAGTATATTTATGCGCGGAGTTTCTTTTTCTTGTTTATAGACTCTTTTGTTGTTGAGGCTTCCCAATCGTGCTGCACATCCCGTGTGCGAGGTGTCCGTGGTGATATTCACCGTCAGAGTTAGCAATGCAAACAGTCTTTCCCACGACTATGTTTTCCCAACTCCCAGTTTCTTGTGACCACTGGCTCTGAACCCATTATAGGATTGGTCTTGTGTAGTCCCACATACGGAATTAAAGGGACGCAGGAAGCCATCATGCCTAGCATGTTCCCCACTGTCCTCAGAACTTTTCTGTGTTATTGCTTAGATTGTCTTGTCGCTGGGGAATACTTTTGCTTCCACTGTATTTATTCTTGCTCCCAAAAAGATTTTTTTCCTTCTCCAGTACTGATGATGATTTTTCTATGTTTATTGAGAAACCCAGTCTGTGAAGTGTTTCCATCAGTGATTTGATGCTGCTTCTGCACCTGGAGAACGACCTTGCCTTTACCAGTCAGTAATTTAGATTGGGGTACAAGTGTATCCCCTTTCTCCCTCAAGTATACCGCTATGGCAGCTAAAAAGTTTGAGAATACCCTGGGTACTGATATTATTCTAAAATGTAGTACTCTTAATTGGTAGTGTGCTATGTCCACTACAAAGAGTAGGAATTTCTCGGGTCTGCATCTTAGCAGTATGTGCAATCTAGCGTCTTTTAGGTCTACAGTTGAATGTAGTCTCCCATTTGCAGTTGTGGGAGGACCTCGAGCGTTGTCATTTTTAATTTTTTGTCCGACATGACCATATTCTTCTCCCCCACTGGTGTTATGTGTATTGGGCTCTATATTAGGGAGTCCCTGGTTTATGGGGCCTGTCCTCTGCATGGTTGTCCCCTACCTCTCGCTCACGAAAGGACTGTTATTTTAGACTTTGCATTGTCACTGCTGTGCTGTTCCCTGCAGTTGGCTTGTTTGCTGTACAAGCTTGTGCTAACTTTTGGATTGCAAGCTACCTCTTTCCTGTTGGTATTCTTGTGGGGTCAGCCCTCTTCTCTGATGGCACCTAAACTATAAAGCCCCCATGGACGCAACGGTTTCATTGTACTTTTTTTTTTTTAAACTGTTAGTGTGTCATCCACTGCACTGCCAAACAGGTGCTCCCCATTAAAGGGGGTGTTGATTATGTTTGCCTCTACCTCATTTCTGGAACCCAACACCTGCAGACAGGCATGCCTTCTTAGTGTTGTTCCGGTCACCAGCTGCGTCCAGTGCCGACTTTAAGCATGTTTTGGTTATAGACTGTCCCTCTTCTATGAGCCCGTTTGCTCTCCTTTGATACTGCTGTGGCAGGGTTTTCACATGGAGAGGGAGAGAGAGGGAGAGAGAGGGAGAGGGAGAGAGAGGGAGAGGGAGAGAGAGGGAGAGAGAGGGAGAGAGAGGGAGAGAGAGGGAGAGAGAGGGAGAGAGAGAGAGAGGGAGAGAGGGAGAGAGAGAGAGAGAGACAGAGAGAGAGAGAGAGAGAGACGGAGAGAGAGAGAGAGAGAGAGAGAGAGAGATAAACAATGTTGTATTGCAATTAATTTATTCATTGCAAATCATTAAAAAATTTCCAGCTTTTCTTTTGTTAGCATAATAAAGATCCAGTGCTCACAACTGGGTGAGGAGACGTGCAGTGATAACTGAGTGATAGAGAAAAGTGCATCATACAAAAACAAAAAAAAAGTTTGACTTCTTTAGTTATTTTTATATAGTACAATAGGAGTCGGTATATGTATACAGTTGACAGCGTTTAGACTTCTGGTAATGTGAGGTCATCATCAGGACGGGGTGTGCGAGGACCCAGTAACTGGAAGGAGGATAGTGCAAATGAATCAGACGAAAAGTTTATCCCAGGTGGCAGAACCAAAGGAGTAGGGGCAACCAATTGGCCCTGCACATGAGTAGGTATGCTCATGGGTGCGGAAGGGGGGCCAAGAGATAAGCCGTGCAGAGTCTGAATCTGTGTGGTAGGCTTCGTCGAGCACGAACCTTGACAGTGTAACAGCCGCTACACTAACTATGGATCAGTTAGAGTTAGTAGCTCCTAGTGTGATATATGCACACAAGACCCAGTGGAGAGGTTAAATGGAATTAAGCATGGGAGCTGCTGTAATTATTTTTGCTGCAGTCTGCGAATGTAAGAGGCCAGTGGCACGTCAGCCTACTGGAGAAGGCCACTTAATGGGGACAACGGTCAGCGGGGCAACATGCAGGCTTGGTTGCAGGAGTCGGCGGCAGATCCTTCTCCCACCTCGCCGCCAAGACCTGGAACACCCTTCCACTAAGCCTACGACAGACCCAAGACCTGCTGACCTTCAGGAGGCTACTCAAGACCTGGTTGTTCGACCAGTAGCAGCACCCCCCCCCCTTTTTTTCTCCCCCAGCGCCTTGAGACCCTCGCGGGTAAGTAGTGCGCTTTACAAATTCTGTGATTGATTGATTGATTGATTGTGGCAGGTGTTTCCGCAATTCTCCCACCTCTTCCCCGCGTTGGTGGGCATACCTATTTAGCAGGGTGTTGGAGTTGCGGTGCGCCAATGCTTCGCGGCTCCACTTTCAAGGCTTCACTTCATATCAATCCTTCTGCTGTCCTTTTCATGAGGTGGCCCTGATGACGTTGGAACAATGGCCCTTTTCCTTTCAGAAGCACAATAATTGAGTTTGCTGTAGCATTACCTCATAAATAGGCAGGATTCCTTTAAGAGTGTTTTTCTACTGCTAGTGTCGCCAGTTTGCAGGTTCCCCGTTCCTTGAGCGCCTCTATTGCCTGGCTCAAAGTGCTGGGTAGCATGGGTGGGTAATGGTGCTTGCTTTGCAAGGGAAGAAAGGTTTTGAGTAAGAAGATGTTTGTGTCTTCTTCTCTAACTGGACCACATACTTATCTTCTGTTCTCTTGGCCACCTTCTTATACATGGAAATGTTGTCCAGAGGTGAAGGCTTTGAGAGATATGTGTCACCTCCTACTTCTGATAAGTTGGCGTTGAGAACCTGCCACTGATTTTCCATGTCCTCAGTGTCATGGGATAGCCCCTAAACCTCAGGGTCTTCATCATAGAACATTTTGTGCTCTTCTTGGGGCTCTGGTGTCATTGGGGGTTCCAGCACAGTGTCCATAGGCCTGCATGTGTTCTTTGTGGTTCTTTTCCATCGATGCTTTCAACAGAATTTGAAATTCCTGAAGGGAGGCATCCAAATCCTTATTCTGAAGGATTTCTACCATCTCTGCTTCAAGCCGTCTCATTTTCCACTCTACCTCAAACACTCTCTTCAGTGTTGAGCCCACTCAACGGCCTTTTCTTCAGCGACTGTTTTGACTGCCAGCTTCTTCATTCTCGCCCGCTCTTGGTCGTCTGCTGATGGTTCTTCAGAGGAGCGCCCTCCTGCAGTGTCCATGTTATGGGGTCCGAAGGGTTCTTTCTTTCTTCTACTTGCATTCATTGACTAGTGTTTCAGCACCAGGATATCCTTTGAGGGTTTCAAATCAAATTCTTGGCTTGATTAACCTGTTTTTTAATGAGTTACTTGTATGCGTTTCTCTGTTTTTTTTGCATCTGCTCCCGGTCGACTTTGATGGTCTCCACCTTGGGGTCGGAGCCTTCTTCTTCAGCCCCCATGGCAACTTTATCCTCCTCCTTGCTCGACAACTTGAGGTCCTTCGGTGGAGAGCTGCCACAAGAGGAGAATTCCGGACCAAACTACTAGATAGTGGAATGATGCAAAGCATGTCAATCCTAAAAAGATTCACACTGCAAAAGTAATGCTCAAAGGCCTGTGCAAAAAGGCAAGACAAGCCATATGAGTATTAGCACCTTCCCAGTCCTAAAAAAAAAAGGACCCTACTAAAAACAGAATACTGGGGCTACAGATCACAGAGATTTTAAGTGAAGAAAGACTCTGACCTGACCCCAGCATGTGGGAAAGGGGTCTGAGCGCAGTCTTTCAGTAGCCAGATAAATAGTAGGCCCGGGAAGGGGTTCGCGGAGTTGCGCTAAGCGGATCTGCACAAAGTGGCACAAAAACTCTCCTTCACTACGTGGAGTTCCGCGGGCGGAGCTGCTTGCTGCGCCCGTTTGCGTGACGTTATACGACTACGTGCGTAATTGCGGGCATATGGCACCACACGGTTCGCATGGGCGCCGCCATCTCGTTGTTGCTCTGCTTATGGTGCTGGGCCTACTTTTCAATCCTTCTCTACTCCTCCCCCTATCAAACTTATCTACTGCTCATATTTATTATATTAGTGTGCGCCTTTGTTTATTTTATGTTTGTGGTAATTTTTTTGTGACTTTTGTACTTTTTCCATTTTTCACTTTACTTCCTAATTTTTATCCTTCCTTTTTCTGAACTTCCCAGCGCCTGGCAGAGCAGGGGAGCGGCAGCTGCAGGCCCCCCCCAAAGCACCTGCAGCACCACCCGCCTACCTTGCTGCTCGCCTGCCGCATTGAAAAAAATGCAGACTGAATTGCCTGGCCATAGGGGGCTGAGTTTGAGAATGAGTTTAGAAGCAAAGATCATTCGTTGCAATTTATTAGTAGTTCAAAGTGTAGTTTAGGAAATTTGGAATAGGGTTAGGTTTAGTTATATTAGGAATAGGTCCACTCTATACTAGGCGATCTGATTTTCGAAAAGTAAAATGTTATTTTTACCTGTCAAAATATTTGTGAGGAGATTTACTGTACCACTAATCTTTTTTATTTTATATCTTTTCTTACATCAGCATCCAGGGGCAAAAAGAGGTCCACAGAGAGGGATTAGGAAGCCAGGGGTGCCTCGACAAGTGTTGCGGCCGATGGACCTGCTGGCCCCAGTAAGTCCTCCTGTTAATATAAATACTTCCCTAACTTTTATCACTCAACATTTAAAATAATTTTTCTTTTTATTGATTTTTTACTGTGCCTGTCTCCTAATTTTTTCCAGCTCCTCTTCATTCCATCTAATCGTTACTAATTTATTCTTATCCCAGCATTATCCTATTTACTTATTTTCTATATTTTAAGTTTCTGTACTTGACTTCAAACTGACTGTGCTAGTTTGTCTGTAGCTTCCTTTCTTCTGTTTTGTCAGTAAACTTTCCCTCTCCCCTTATATATCTTGTGGACTGGAAGTGCAAGACTCAGAGAACCCATTTTAGGTCAGGTATTCTACTGTGAAGATTGCATGCCCAAATAAGGTATTCTACACATGTTTGTTGAGAAGGCTTTCTTTTTCATGCTCAAACAGTAATGTAACCCAACGTTGTGAATGTATTATTATCATAGTATACCAGCAGTTGATGACAGTGCATTATGGCTGGAAGTATGAGGGCGGCCCGACTTAATTTGCCAATCAAGACCATTTGTCCTTCATTGACCAATTGTTCCACACCTTCATTGCGCTTCAATGATCCAGATTCATCATAGCTCTGCCCCTCCATTACAAAAAGTTTTTGGTTGGCTCGACTACTTGGCTTTTCAAACATTGCCAACTAAAAAAAATGACCAATGTGATATTGCCTGGGCCGAGAGCGGCAGCGGTCGAAGGGGGGAGTCCCAGCCGTGGCAAGTCTCATTGCTCGCTTATTGACAATTAGTAATATACTCACTACAAAGGCGTTGACTCATGAACACCCCGCTTAAGCAGGTACAGCGGGGGTTGAGTAGGTAATGGCCTCTTCTATCTGCAACTCAGCAGATGCTAAGGGAAAAAGGATGGAAGAAGAAAGGATGGGTGAAATGTAATATGAATGAAAGGATGCATAGGTGAGTGATAGGATGCATGGGTGGGTGAAGGATGGATTAAAGAGGTTATGGGTGAAAAGATGCCTGCATGGGTGAAAGGAATGCTCGGGTGGGTTAAAGCAGGATGGGCGAAGGATGAGTGATGGGTAAATGGATGTTGGGTAAATGGATGTTGGTGAAAGGTTCGTTGAGAGCAGTGTTTGGCTGGATGGATATATATGGATGGATGGTTTTCAATGGTAAAATACTGGATGAGAGAATGGAAAGTTTAAATGGTGTGAATCAAAGCCAAGGGTGAAGAATACTACAACAATGAAATGATGAACGCATAATTGCTTGGATGAAGAAGCAAGGGAGCTCTTCTAGGACATGCTCATCTACTTCGCTTGCTTGGAATGTTTATTATCAAAGCTTTGATTCAAAGGGTTGGGGTGGTATTCCTGTCGAGTGAGGCAGATATTATGTGTCCCACCCATCATCACCTCCCTCCCTACCCATGGCATTTCGCCAGTGCCATCCATGATGACCTAACTGCTGCTTCGGCACTGCAGAGTTGGCTGTGCAATGTGCGTCTGCTTCAGTTAATGTGGCATTTACAAAGTTTTCAATGCATGGCAATGCGAAAACAAGGTGCGTTTCCCTTCTCTCCCAATGCCCACTCAGTCACTTCCTAGTACTTCACTCCTTTATTCTTTCCTAACTTCTGTCCAAATCGTCCCAAAAATTTGAAAAACCCATTCTTGACATGCACCATATTTTTTGGGCCAAGTGATATATTTCATAACGGATTTTCGCCAGTTCAAATTTCTCTCATTCAAGATCAACATTTGTCTACCACAGTGACTTACTACCAGCCAAAGCTCAGGCACATGATGATCAGTGACATCCCAGTATTCTGTAGTGAAACGTTTACTACTTACCCCGCCTAATCCATCTAACTTACCCTGCAGTAGAGTAACTCAAGTTTACTTTCCTTACTGACAAGCAAATGTATTTGTTGGAAATAATTATAAAGTGTGGTAGAAAGAGAGGGTAGGGAGTAAAATGGGACTAAGTGCCTTGATTTTTGCGGATGGGATACTCTGTAACGAATGTGCCAAATACAATCTATATCCCATTCCTTAATCCTTTACCTGTACTGCAGTGCATCGTTTTTCCCACGTCTACTTAAGGCAGACAAGATATCTGCATGATTTTTTATGTGACGTCTATCATTCAGTATTATTCATCTGCCTTGTATTCAGGGTAAAACTGAAAGGCAGTTTGGAGAAGGGCAGGGCCACTGGAATAAGATAACTGTCCATTAGAGTTGCCCCAGCTGCAGACTGCAGAGTGTGGCAAAGTGCGTCTAACGACTAGGGCGCCAGATAGCACGCCTCTATTCATTTGGCACAACAAGAATACTTGTACTCCATAGTGCATAATGCCTCACTCGTTGAGAGGTAAGTTATTTTTATTTTTGCACACAAAGTCTGTTTAGTTTTTACTAGGAAATCCTTCAAAAGAAAAAAAAAACCTTTTTTTTTTTTTAAAGTGGTGTGCTGTTTATTCTACCTTAATTCCTTTCTGACAGTTAGTGCATTTGCCATTAGTTTTTTCGTGAGGAATTTGGTGGAAATGGCTGGGACTCTAATGGCATCAAATCGAATGGCCCTAGGGGACCAGCAATGTACTGATACTGTGCCACTATATAATTTTAAAGTCTTTTGTACAAAGCACTGTTTACAATTTATCTTTTTACTTTCTTAATATAGCTACTCCAGCTGGTCATCCTTCAAGGCTGGATATAGCAGCCCGGCTCAGCAGCAGAAGCTGGAGGCCATACAGGCTGAATATCAGCGCCTGGTGGGCCGGGAGTAGGATGCAGCAGCCCAGGGCCCTAGCCAGCCGCCAGCGACTACAGCTTCCCAACAACGTCAGTGCCGCAGTCGGTTGGCAGACGCCCACAGCACCAGCACCACCACCACTGCTGCCTCCCAGCCCCCCGGTTACAGACAGCACTTTTCAGCACCGCATCTTCCTGAGACTGGCACGCATTGAAGGCAGGCAGGCAAAGATGGAAGGACAACTCAAAAAGATTCTGGCCCGTATTTAGTGCCCTCTTCTTTACCCCACCCCCTTTTTAATTTGTTTTAGTGGGACTTGTTGTTGGAGGAGAGGGTGGGAATTATGGGAGTGGAGTTTGGGAATGGTATTTGGAATTTTTTGTTGGACGTTTTGGTCATTGGCTGGGGACAGGGAGATTTGTTTGGAGAGAGGGGTGGGCCAGTTGTGGGTGGAGGGGGGGGGGGTTTATTATATTGTTAAAAGGGGGGGAGGTTATTATATTGTTAAAAAGGGGTATAAATATTTTTTTACTTTATTTCTACCTCAAATCTTTTTTGGGGGTGTTTTACTTTGCACTGGTGCCTTTTTGTGCAGCCTGTTTTTAACACCTGCTTAAAAAGTGTACAACAATTAATTATACGGTACCTTAGTCCTACTACTCTCTAGTCTCTGCAGTGTGAAACTATACTGACCACTAAAGTGGGGGGGACATTGCAATCTTACTGCAGGGTTTCTCAAGGAGCCATTTTATCGTGATGGTAGTAGTAGCAAGATAGCGCACTAACAGTGAAGGAATCAGAAGTGAGGTCCCACAGAGAGATGATGTGGCGCAGTGGCCAGAGCTGCAGACTCTGGAGCTAGGGATCTGGGTTTGAGTCTCGGTGTCGGAGCAACATCCTGCGATTCTGGGCAAATCACTTACTCTTCCCTTGCCCATGGACAGCGCCTGGATACCCTCACGGGTAATAAGCAGCGCTATATAAATCCACAAACACCCCCACCTAGCGGAACCCAATTGTATGATTAATCGGAAGGATTATTCATCGCAGACAACAAAACTGAAATAAAAACACTAACTTAGTGGGTTATTATATCATGGCCTTACAAAGAATTAAGACCAGACTACTACACAACAAAGAATACCTGATAGTGATAATATAACACAAAATAGCAATAGTAACTTCTTCTGAGCAATGGTGAGCTAGTATTTTAATTAAAACTAAAGTTACGAAATCCTCGAGTCATTAAGTGGACTCAGTCTGGAGTGGACATGGTTAAGTGTTTACACAACAATGCCTGAATGAGGGTGCTGATGAATGATGTTCTTCTATATCTAAAATATGGATCACTTTTTATGCATGGGTGGGTAAATGGGGCCAGTGAGGGCTATTGTTAAGGTAAAAGATCCTGCACTGAGTTGGTGTTGCCATCACCTCATCCGCCCCACCAAGTGTGTGATCAATTTATGGTGTAAATTAAGCCACACCTTGATAAATCACACAGCCCAGGGGGAAGAGGGTTAGATGTTTGACGAATGGATGGATGGGAAAGGGGATTTGGGGAAAGGTGCGACAAAGACAAACATTACACAAAAACAATATTCATCTGGGCGATTAGCAGCACACCATCATCTATCTGTTGTGGAAGGAAACGAAAGAATGAGCATTATACAGTTAACTGTATTGCAAACAGTCCGTCGGCACCAGAGACTCAAGTTTTTATATATATCTAAATGTTCAGTCACCTAGGTTTGAAAAATAGTAAATATAAATTATGGAGCAAATTATACAGTTCTAAAAAATGATTCTTAAAAGGAAAATGTTACTGTATTGCCAAATTGGGCGGCACATCCGCATTCTTCTTGGATTGTACGCCAATCTTGGGTGCCTGGCTGGTTGAAGCAGTCTGGTAAGGTAAGCATGAGTGTTAAGGTGCTTTTGCATTTTGTGCAGGAGAAGAGAAGGCCTGCGGATTGTAAAACAGAAACGGTATTGTAGAATCAAGGAGAAGGACAGAAGGCAAGCTTTATGAGTAGTGTACCCAGAAGAAAATGAATGATTGCAGAGGACTATGTTCTGAGCATAGCCAGCTGCAATAATTCATTTTTATGACTTCTGTGCGATCAATTAAGTGAGAGCAATTACAACAACCAACAATCACAGACAAGTGGCTGCATGTACAGGGCTGATCAAACTCGCAACTGTCACCTAATGCGTGCATGTGACATCATCACATCTATCTACAGTTACCTACAACAGGCCCCCCAGCCAACCACATAGTTTCAAATTTGAGCCTGCCAGCACACACTCAGCAACATTGCATTTCCCAAATCAATGCACGTCTCACCAGTTCACAGAGTTGATTAGGCCTCTTAAAGTCATCATCATCATCAACACGTTGGTTTCCCTGAATTTGATAACTTCCTTCTTCTGGCAGTTGTTGAGGTAGTCCCGTCCTGAGGCCTTCCATCATCCTCCTGACTCCGAGTAACAAATATGTGCAACTCCGTTCCGACTCCTGACCCAAAGGAGAGAGATCGACCTGTAGTGCAATGCTGTTGATGAAGACAAGAAAAACAGAGTAATTGTTTTGTATAGATTTGTGTTTGTTTGCAAAACGGACTGGAACGGTCTTTGAGGAATGTGAACCAGAAAACAAAGCAGTGTGGACCCGGCACACAAATCTCGTTAACTGTCATATGGAAAGGAAAAAAAATCACTTTCAGGAAAAAAAATGATACCCATTATGCCACCAACATTGTAAATCATCGCAAACACAATCAGGCTTACAAATTATAGTTGAACGCCGTCACCCACCCTCACTGTCTGCCAGCATATTAATCATCTCAACACTCACAATCACTCATCACACTCATTGGTGTATTACTTACCTGTTCCTATTCAAGCATGGTGGTACATTGACTCCTTTTTGATTCACGCAACCCACATTGACCAGTCTTGTAAATCAAATATTCTGGGGCAGTCCTGCTAGGGGATGAAAAAAATGATAGCCATTGGATAGAGGCAGGCATGGTCTCTGCAATGTCATGGAAAAGGGGATGGTGGGTGGGTGGGGGGGGTCCATCACTGCACATTGGTCCAACTACAAATCCGGACATACAAGCATCTAAAATGGTGGGGCTGCATTAGTCAATCAGACACAAACAAAATAATATAATTTTCCCTTAGCTATATCCTTTTTCCTCTTTTCTTAAAGCAGTTCAGCGACGAAAAGTGCTATGGTGGCCAAGGCCTACTCAGTAGTCCGGGAAGTAGAGTTGGTCCTCAAACTCAGGTGGTTTGCCCAGAAGTTGGTCAGCTAACACACTACCATGAACTGAGTCTGACCAATTACCCTCATCCTCCTCCAGTCATACTTCAGGTATGGTTAATTCTGTGGTACACATTTTGGGGTGAGAGACTGGTCCTTCCCACCAGCTGCACTGAATGCACGCTCAGCAGACACACTGGCTACCAGACAAGCTAGATCATTTATTGCCAACCTGCTGAGCACTGGCCACAGACACCTCCTCCCATACCAATACATCATTAGGTTTTGATCCAGATAGACCTCTGTTGGGTCATTCAGATAGGCCTGGACCATCCTCTTAATAGTCATTGGTGCTCCAACTTGCTTGACCTCTTTTGCCTTTGCCCCTGTACTGGACTTAAGCCCTGTCTTTAGAAACCAATCAAATGCAGATTTTGGGACCGATGTTCCTGTTGTTGGTTTTGGCTGCTGTGAGCCAACAGCACTACCCTCAGGCTCTATGGAATTTGAAGGCTGCACCCCAGAACTTATGCCCAAGAGTGGGCCTCTAATTCCCCGTCGTTCTTTTTTTAGGTCGTTGGCTTTCTCAGCAATCCACGTCTTGTAGTTTGAAACATCCCCGTCTTTAAAAGGAATGAAAGTGGCCAGTAATTGTTTGTACTGCGGATCAAGAATTGTGGCACAGATGTAATGTCTGGATGCCATACTGTTTCTCTGCAGCCTTGCACTAACAGGCAAGCGAAGGATTAAGCTCTCCACCAACTCATGTGAATCTTTTTTTTGTCCACTACTGCGTACATTTCAGACACCTCGTTTAGCTGTTCCTGCAGCATATGCAACAACAGTTAGCTTGGCACATCGTACTGTCTCCTTGCCTACTTAACATGTGAAAACCTCAAAAGGAAGCAGCATCTGTCAGGCATTTGACTAGGCCCCATTCGTTCATCTCAATGATCATGCCTTTCACAGTTGCATCCCCTCTTTGCACGACACATTCCTTGATCGGTCTGTACTGCTCAAACAGACGTTGCAACATGTAATAAGTCAAGTTCCAACGTGTTGGCACATCCTGTATGAGGGCTTTAAATGGCATTCTATTATCAAGCTGAATGATCCTCAATTGCTTCCAGGCTTTAAAAGAATGGCTGAAATGAGCACAGATTCTTCTGCAAGTGGACAGTAAGTTCCTGACTGGGTCTTCTTTTTTGGGAAAGTCCTGTAAAATGATGTTCATGCAGTGTGCCAAACACAGCACCCTGAAATAGCCACCATCTGACATGGCATTGACTATATCATTGCCATTGTCCGTGGTAACAAATCCAAGGTTAAGCCCTCTGGGTCGCAGCCATTCAAAGACCTTGTTGTTAAATTCATCCAAGATGTTTGCAGCTGTATGCGAGTCCTCCATGGCGAACATGGTTACTGTGGCATGCTTCTGAGCGGCTTTCAAAATTTCAGCAGGGTCAACACCTGCAGATATAATTTCTCTAACTCCTACAAAAGAGATCCAGTGTGCAGTGATGCACATTTAATCAGTGGGTTGGCAACTGCTCCAGATGTCTGTCGTCAGGTGTATAGTGTGAACAGCACTCTGCTGCAAAGCGTGTCCAACCAATTCCAGCACATCGCGATGTAGTGCTGGGACAGCAACCCTGGCAAAATAGGTCTAGCTGGGAACCTTCCATTTCGGGCAGATGCCGTCCACAAATTCTAGAAAACACACTCCTTCCACAAAAGAAAAAGGGAGGAGGTCCAGTGCTAACATTTTGGTCAGCTTCCTGTTGTACAAACATGCAGTTGGGTGGCTGTGTTTGGTGCCACGGACGCTGGCAACTTCTAGACAGAAGATGATGGTAGAATCAATGTGCATATCAGCAGGGAAGTCACTGTATGCTCTTGCCTTTGTGTCTTGACCTAACTCAGAGTCTTGTGCCATTGTTATGTTGCCGATGTGGGCGATACTGCTGCACTGCTTGGGACAGGGCCGATTTACTTAACAAAAATGTCACCCTCTTCTTCACCTTTCACAGTGATGGCGCAGATTCAGATTTCCTGCTCTAACCACCTTCCCCAAAACCACTTGCAGTTTTTTATGCCAAGGTGCGCCTCCCAGCAGATTGCCTGATGTTTTCTCAAATGGCTTGTTTGGCCCCCGGTGCCATAGTTTGTACTAAGCTTACCTCGACTAACACTTGCGCTGCAAAGGGGGCATATGGCAATGTTCGCCTTCTGCTTGCTAACCATAAAGAAGTCGCAAACTGGGAAGGTCCACATCCAATGTCCGAAAAAGTTGCAGAAGGTGGGTGTTTTGACGCTTGCCTCTCTGCAGTGCCTACTTCTACTAAGGTGGTAGTGGATGCAAGTCACAGGGGTCTTGCAAATATTGGAAGCTGGTGGTGGTGGTATCTCCGCCACATTCCTCACGGCAGGTTGAGATGGAGTAACGTCGGTCTCCTCTGGGGCTGGGCTAACAGCCATGATCACTGGGTCATTGTCATCCTCCTCTTCTTCATTCATAACTCTAAGACTTTCAACAACCTTTCTTTTCCCTTGCCTCTCCTGGCACATCTCAGACTGAGGTGGGGTCCAAGTGGAGTCTTAATCATCAGAAGGGGGGCTTGGAGAAGATGGTAGAGTACCCTTCCTTTTTCTTGCTGGAGATCTGGAAGACAATGGATCTTCTGAAAGAGGGGCTTCTTCTACTTCCGCCGCATAAAGCTCAATCTCCTGAAGTGCTCCTACTTTGGAAGGAAATACTATTGCTGACTGCGGCTGTTGTCCACTGAGCTGTGTTTCTGGCAATTACTGGGTACTACTTTGCGAAAGAGATTACTGCAATTCACCGTCACTGCTTGTTGGTGTTGCTGTGATTACAGTGGCTGCCTGTGGCAGACAAAGGCTTTGACCTGAGGTGGGGCCGTTGATGTGGGAGGGCTGCACCCAGCATGCTCCCCGGAGGCTGGTTCGTCAGGCACACGACGTTGCCCAAAAAAGGTCTGCAGCGACATACCAGTAGTGGTAAGCTCCTTATCATCACTGGCTACTTTCTTGATTGCAGCTTTCTTTGGGGCCATCTTGAAGCTGTCATTTGGCAGTGGGATTTAGCTTCGAAAGCTAAACAGATGTGAGTACTGCTGTCACATGTTGTGCTGTCACGCGTCACATGCACAGGCCTTCTATATGGCAGTACTGTGGGTGACGTCTCTTCTCTTGTGCACCTAAAAGAAAACAGGCAAGAAAAACATTAGTGAAACTTGGCATTGTTGCAGTTTGAATTAATAGTACAAACAATATCATTTAGCATGGTTACTTAAGTTATAAATAATTACCAGTACAGTTTATCCTTCAAAAGTAAAACCACATCAATAAAGTTTCATTTATCATCAGGAAGGATAAGAAAGAGCAACCACATAGGTGCAGGTGACAATGGAATAATCCTTAGAAAATGGATGCTGTTGTGCAGCTGTGCACCTATGGCAGACGGAAAGTTAATGTATGTTGGAAAAATGTGAAAAAGAAAATGACAAAAAAAAAAAAAAAGTTTTATAAAACATTTAAAAATATGAAAAATGACTTTTTCCCAAAAGAATAAAATAAATAAAAAAATTAAATAAAAAATGTATGGGAAAAAATTATCAAAAAATAAATATAATTACTGATGTACTGGGGGACTACCATGAGAAACCCATTGGGATTTGGGCGACAAGGAGTGGTGCAGGTGAAAAATGCAAAAAAAAGTATACAATAACATAAAACACGGTTCATACAGTACATTTACTATGAGCATTGAGCAGCAACTAGGCCTCAAGCATTTTATTAAACTGATATCAGGGGAAAGTAAAAAAACAAAATGAGCACAAACAAAAAGGCTTGGGGCAAATCAGCTTTGAAAACTGAAAAAAAGATGGTTGTACAAAATGGCCACATGGTCAAACAACAAGCAAGGAGGCATAGAAAACAAAAAACACATGCAGGCCAATGGCAAAAGCACACTGTCTGGCTACAAAAAATGGCTGCCAGCCACATGGTCAAACAAGAATAACCAGCAAGGAGGCATGGCCACAACAAAGAACACATGCAGGCCTATGGCAAAAGCACACTGGCTGGTAGTGGCTACACAAACTGGCCGCCAGCCACATGATCAAACAACAAGCAAGGAGGCATGGAAAAGAAAGATCACATGAAGGCCTATGGACACTGACTATACAAAATTGCCCCTGGCCACATGGCATGGGGAACAAAGACAAATGGTTACCTGTGGCAAACGCACACACTAGCCAGACAAAGGAGGCATGGTAACACAGGAGAAAACAGCAATAACATTTTACAACACACTTCCTCCAAAGGCATCAAATATATTACCCCACCTATATACTGTTTACAGACAAAAACGTGAAATACCCCCCAAAAAAACACATTTTGTAATTTAATCCAATGCCATCCATGGCCTAAATGATGTTTCAATTTAACAGACACCACAAACTGTTGTTTCATGCACCCATGACTAGTACTGGGCCTACTGGTTGTAAGGTCCATTGGCAGACTAGGCCACATAGTGAATAAAATGAATATTGCAAATTTATTAAAACATGGAGAAAATGTCCTGAACTGTGCAACACTTCTTTTACAAAAAAAGAAAAATTGCATGCAAAAAAATAACAAGGGTCCTACTGAAACTGCGGGCCACCCACCACAATAAATTTAAAAAAAAAATAATCAAATAATATTACAAATAAATCCTGGTGCATGCACTCTATCAAACAAACAACAACCTTATACAACAGTTTTTGAACTTACTTGTGATATCACAAAAATAAAGTCCTCAAATCCAATGGTATATATGCAGACAGTGTTCTTTCCAGCTCCAAATTCAAATGAAAAGTGACCAGGAGGTGGACAAAGCATTGGGAGGAGCCTGCTGGACAGTTACAGGAAGTTATTGTCTCTGAGGCACTTCCTCCTTTTGGAAAAAAAAGTAAAATAAATAAAGGGCTCCTCGCACAGAAAAAACTATGCGAACGGTCCATTTGAGAAGTTTATCAACTCCAAATTGTCTTTTGAGGAGATTTAGCCGCTTCTTTAGGAGAGAATCTTCTCCAGGCTGAAGCCGCATTGACTCGCGCTGGCCTACGTCACAAAAGAAGCGCCGAAGTCGCTGGTGCAGCCTAAATCTTGTGGGCGGCAAGCACATCTCGTGGGCACTCGCGAGCGTCCAGCAAATCTCCTTGTGCTCCCTGCGCGCGCGAAATGACATGCCGAACGCGCCACGGGTAACAAAAATTCCGCTCCATTGTGGACTTTATCGGAAACTTTATCGGAAACTCCACGCTCTCCGCGGAGGTGTCGAATTTTGCAAATTCCACAAGCGTAGCGGAATTTTACGCCCAGGCCTAATTAAATAGTAGAGCAATAACCATGCACAAAAAACTCATAGAAATGTATCTGAGCAACTTCATGCAGGTAAGTCGCCATGTAAATAGGCAGCATCTTAATTCACAAAAGGACAGCTCTTATCCCACAAAACCTTCAGGGTGTTTCCCCACTAAAACATTGGTACAATGTTTCATCCACATTCTTCTTTCAGAGGATTACCGGAGTAAATGTAACTGATAAAGCCTATATCCTGGTTAACAACTAATGCATTTAATGCTAGCCTATAAGGATCCAGTTAAACCTCAGGGCAGTGCATTCTAATTTTTGTATAGAGGTAATCCATTGCAATACAAAAATTAAAATCATATAAAGATGAAAACAAAAAACTTGTATATCAAACTACTAAATAGAGAGAAATCATTATGCTGTAAAGCAAATACAGAAACACTTCATAATTTCTCAATGTTTAATCAAATATAGAGCCAGTCGAAAGCATACTTTCAAACCACCAACAGTTCGGCCTACATGCTTAACGACGTAATATGTTAATATTTGATCAAACTGCCCAAGCTGGGTTATCTCAAAAGACAGAAGACTAAGAGTACACTGATAAATGAGGTATTGCAGCATATTATCAACAGTATTGATGCATGTATGATTGTGTCTAAGAGAGCTTGGTGATCAGTGGTGTCAAATCCTGCATTGAATACCACCTTTTGAACTGTCACCATCTCTTCTGATCAGAGGAAATCATTAACAAGCATTAGAAATGCAATAGGTCTCGCATTTGCTTAAATGAGAGCTTTTGGCGTTGTAAATGGCGTTGTAAATGACAATGTGTTTTATCACATACAAACATTTGAAATGAAAGACCATGGCGATTAACCCTTCGCTGTGAAGCTCTTCCCAAACTAGAACGTTTAAAACTTGGCCTATTTGGGAAACGACGTCTGTTACAGGGTAACAACCACCACGATCGCCCAGTGGGTTTGTGTGCCTGCTACAGAGGTGTGTTTGTAATTTGAAGAACAAATAAAAATAAATACGGAGTTATATTTTAGTAATATTATTAATTTTGAGTTTATACAAATAGAGGTTCCCTTTTGTTTTTTGTGCATGTGGGGGTTGCTGTGATTGCAACTTCCTGGGATGTGTTGGTTGGTCTGTTTGGTAGGATTTCTGAGTCAATAGATCACTGTGTGTATGTTGGGTGTGTGTGATGGGGATTTCATTCTGTGGATGTGTGAATTGCTGTGCGTGTCATGGTTGTTCTGCCTCTGGAGATTGTTGTGTGTGGTTGTGTTACACCAGGAAAAGAATAAATAAATTTAGGCCGTTTACAGCATTAGCAGGAAAAAAACATACGACTTGCCCACATGACACGTTTTCTATTCAGTCCAACAGTATTTATGGCTATGCCCCTATACATGTTTTATTAATGTGCATTTTTACTTGAATGCCTTTATGAGTTCACTATTGTAAAGAGAAAGACGGTTTTAAAGCATTCTTCCCTCCGAGCTCTTGTGACATTTCCCCAGCCCCCCAAACGCCTCCTTTTAAACCATCACTCTCCTCCCCATCGTCCTACATGATAAGAACCCCTCTCCCAGATATCTGCTTATTTCATTAAAGGGTGGTGACGGACATGCAATTCAGATATAAATGCATGAATAATTCCAGTCTGAGATGCGCTTCAACTTTGACATGTATTGATGTGATTGGGCATACAGTGGCAGGAACCCTTAAAATGAGAGGGATCTTTTCCAGGGTGAAGTGGGGAGAAAGCTTGAGCAACATAGCTCAGTGGGTTAGGGCTCATAGTTTACATAAGTGTAACTCACACATCACGGGCATATGTTCCAGTGCCTCACACCTCAGGTTTTAATGTTTGATATGCTGATACAAAGTGTAGGTTGGTCGGAGCTATCTCAGAGGCATGCATTCATAACAACTAGATTTTGGAATAGTGGGGTGACTTAGCAGCATTGAAACAATACCAGGTGGTGTTATTCAAATTTATTTTAGTCAATCTGGGAAGGATGACCATCTGAGTGGGCCCACAGGTCTTGATATGTGCTGCTTGAGCGCCGATGTCATCAGCAGACCCGTAGCACATTGATCTGTCACCAACAGAACTGACAATTAGGGGAGAGGATGTGGCTGAACAACCAGAGCTGCTGACTTTCGAACTGGGGAACCGGGTTCTAGTCTCGGCGTCCACTCAACACCCTGTGATTCTGGGCAAATCATTTAATCTCCCTGTGCCTACAAAAAAATTAATGTGTACTCCTATTATGTAACTGGTGCTAGTCTAAAGTGCTCCAATACTTTCGGGTCGAGTTCGGCAATGTTTGATAGCACTTGCATCTATCTGCCAGGCATTGCATTCTATACTACCACAAAGACGTAAAACAACAACACATACAGATGTTAAGATGCAACAAAGACGAATCTTTGTGCTGTGCATATTGATTTAATGTCGTGGCCGTGAGGTGGTCCATGTGCCTAGACTTGGCATGCCCTGATCTAGGCACTTGTGCTGCTGCTCCAACCGCTGCTTGCCTGCAGCCCCTCAGCAGCAGTGATTCCAGCTGTCACCGGCAGCCTCTTTGATTCATGCTTTTAATCACAGTCCCCTGAGTGACAGCCCAGTGCATCACCTCCTAACGGCGCCTTCATCTCCGGGCCCTGTCTTGTCCTTCCTCATCCCTCATTGGCTCACAGAGTAACGGGGAGAGCAAAACCAATTAGCAGAGGAAACAACTCGGCTACACAGGCGATTAATCTTGTAATCGCCTTGTGTTCAGGACGCAGTCAAAAACCAGAAATACGTTAACTACGAATTTGTTTTATAACTGTTTCCCTGCCCCGCCTCTTTTGACGCCTTTTTGTTTTCCCGCCCTTAATGGTCGACCGCACCCAGATGCTAGCCACACATTGCGGGGCGAATGCCGGCTGGCAATGGCCGTGTTGTAAGCCACAGAAAACCGTCCGCTACTGCCAAACACTGGAAATCGTTTGCTGTACCGGGGATGTCTGAGAATCTGCTCCCAGGGGCTTTGGTCTGGACGTGACTTCAGTTCTTCACGGTGAAATGGCGCCTCAGAAAACCTTAAATAAATATGTTAAGTTTCACACTCCCAGTAGAATGACTTGATAAAATGATTCGTATATCATCAGAGTGTGAACTGGCCAAAAGCTCCCTTTCAAGAGACTGGTGCGGGAATTCCGTCACCTGCAGCCTAAACATCATGCTCTTCAATATATAAAGGACGAGGGTATTCCTACTTACAAAACTGCCCCTTTCATGTCACCTATGACGCAACTATCCCATCCCATTGATATTACTGCAGGTGCTGACCCTCCCCTTCAACTTTGCCCCATCCAGTCCTTGCCCCTCACCCTCGTTTAGGGTCACCTTTTATGATCACCCACCCTTGTGTCGACTATCTCGTCACAATGATGCAACCTCAAGTCTTGCCCCCGGCCCCATTAACGTATTCTTCGGCGCGAACATTGACACTCGGATAGGGTGTTACTTCCCCAGTGCTAGCATACACTTCTAGTGTGCGTCCGCCCCGTGCTAACGCTTGCACTCAGTAGCTGTCACCTCTAGTGCTACACTGACACTTCCACTGAATGTCATCTCGTTCCTACGTTGACAGCTGTCAAGTGGCCCATGACACATGAGAACCTTAAGCTAGGTCCGGCTTTATGGGCAACACCACACTGCACATTAAGGTTATAGAGCCCTATCCCACACTTAAAACGGAGCCACAAGTTCCACAAAGCAACATTCTGTTTACAAAAAAAACCAGATTCAGCTAATGGTGTGAAATACGACACAGTGACACTTAACATAGTCGCGTCAGTACATCTATTCACCGCCGCCCATTTTTATTTTCAGTATAACAAGATGACTCGCATCTCCTTTATGATTCTCTCGCCCCAAGACCCTATTTTTTCCCCATGCCTCCCAAGACACGCACCCCAACAGATGCAATTGCTTTTACAGTGTGCCACTGGTATTTGGCCTCGCCTCTCCTTGCTGCCCATCCATCATAAGCCAGTACAGAGTCTTTTTTCCCTCTTCCTCCACCTACACCCTCCAACTACCATGCCTATGTGTCCCCTGAGTCCTCTGGCCACACACCTGGTGTCGTTTTAATGTGTCATGCAACTGGTGTCACTAACAGTCCAGTTTAAAAACACCATGCATGTCCAGGGTGCTCACATCTCACCCCCGCAGAAGTTCTCCCTCACCTCCGGGTCGGTCAAGTTTTAAGATGTCCCGCAAATGCTGTGTTGCGCTAATAACAATGTTGCCCGAGGGGTCCATTACTCCCGCGCTCTCGGCTTCTCCCGGCTCTGCAGCCAGGATACCCACCACTTCTGGTGAAACTGCCAGTAACCCTCCCCCTTGGCAAAAACTTCCGGTGCAACAACAAGAAAGCACCCCCATGGAAACACTGACGAACACGAACTCGCAAGCTTAAAGGGACTGTGAGGAGAGCCCAGGAACAGATGAACGGAAATGTCGCCAGTGTCCACCAGAGACCTGGGGTAACACTCCAGTTTAAATGTGTAGGCAGGGTGTTTATTTATTTTAAAGTAATGATAATTGTCCAAAGATCGGACTTCAGGAGTAGTAGGTGGTGTGTTCCCCACCTACCTCAAAATATAATCAAATACCGATGGGAAATGATACATAAACTTTCATGGCCCAGGCTTCACATGCAGGTTACACTCCGTGCCTTTCCACCAACTTACCTGATTCAGGAAGAAGACAACTTTGAGTTCATCAGTGTAGGGAATTGAAAAAAACAAGCGCGGTCCCGAAAGTGAAAGAGGACAGCGCTGCAGCTGGAGCATGGGGATATCTTGTCTTTATGGGGCCATGCACATGGCCCCGTAAAGATAAGAAAGTGCTTTGCGACAGATGCAAAGCAGGGAAGCCAGTCCGGGTGGGCCGGCACAAAAAGCGAAAGGGAGGCAACCCAAACACCTAATTTCCAATGGCAGGCCACCGTTTACCATAAACGGTGACGCCAGCCAATGGAAATAAGGGGTGGGGCTTCAAGCCCTTTTCTCAAAGTTCTCATTTACAATAAATCTCGCCGAGCGGGCTGCGCATGTGCGCAACACTAGGCGAGACCTAACGAGCGAGCTGCGCATGTGCGCAGCAACGCTAGGCGAGACCTAAAAACCATGAGTGTTCCTGAACTATGGCCAGCCCTGAACCTAGACTGGAACATGCCAAGAAGTTAATTAACCTAAATGCACTTTTTCCAATTGAGAAGCACCCCCTCTCTCAGTTATGTTGCAGATGAAGGTAAGGCTGGAAATGGGGGGTATTTCTGAACCATAGAGAGCCAAGTTTATTTTTCTGGGAGTGTTTTAACATGGTCAGCTTTGAAACACTGCAGAACCAAACCCTTCCAACTTAGAGTGAGGTTTTTGTTATAGCCAGCCAGCATGGGAGCAAACTATGGGGTAATTGTTTTGGTAACAGTGAGTGTATCTGATGCACAGAATACAAACAAGGCTTAATGACAGCTGAGAAAAGTTAAAGAAAATGTATCTGATTGTACTGAAAAATTATTTCTTCCCTAATTTTGTTTGTATTTGAGATTTCTTTTCTAGTCATGATGATTTTCTTGGAGAAAAGGGAAGCAAATTAATTGACTAAAGATACAGGGCAGAAAATGTTGGTTTGCGATGGTTGATGGTTTCAAGTAGTTTTTGGATCTATTTTTAGTTGCTTTTTAGTTAAATTCAGAGAATTAAGGCTTAGTTTATCAGTATCTCTTCTGATGCGGTCAGCTGTTGCTGCTCACATTGTTCTGGTAAATAACATTTTTTATCCTGAAGCTTTCCAAGGAGTGGTAATGGCATTATCAGTAATAGTCTCATATTTGCATTTGATGAACAAGTTACTTACCTTCGGTAACGATGTATCTTTAAGAGACATACATTAGTTATAGATTCCTTACCTTAGAATTACCCCCAGGCGTCAGACTGGATCCGGATAATTTTTCTGTAGCAGTACCCCTGCGCGTTGGTAGGTGGCGTCGGTCGTCGGCGTAGTGGTCACCGGGATGACGTCGCTGTGTCTACTTAGACGCCGGCCCTGTGCGCTGAGCTCTGTTTTGATACGACTTTCCATGCCAGAAGTGCAGAGCCATGCGAGACACTGACCACTGGTGCACAAAACTAGGGCCCTGGAAGGGAGTCCTTATCCCTAGAAGTCAGTTCGCAGAAAGGGGAGGATGGGTGGGGCGGTAAGGAATCTATAACTAATGTAGGTCTCTTACAGATACATCATTACCGAAGGTAAGTAACTTGTTCATCTGAAAGAGACCATTAGTTATAGATTCCGAAATCTTTAGTGCTGTCAAGGTAGAAGGACAGCACATGTTTTGGGTCCAGATGGTGGAGTCTCTACTCTTTGGAAGGGTGTGGAGGCGGGAAGAAGGTAGGCAATGTAACGGTCTGACCTATGTGGATAGACGTAACCAACAGACGACTCCTCTTCTACGTCCCCAACCGCCAACTCCGCTCCGCCGACCTCTCCCTCGCCACCGTCCCTCGCATTCGAAGAACTACCACCGGCGGCAGATCCTTCTCCCACCTCGCCGCCAAGACCTGGAACACCCTTCCACTAAGCCTACGACAGACCCAAGACCTGCTGACCTTCAGGAGTCTACTCAAGACCTGGTTGTTCGACCAGTAGCAGCACCCCCCCCCTTTTTTTTTTTTTCCCTAGCGCCTTGAGACCCTCGCGGGTAAGTAGTGCGCTTTACAAATTCTGTGATTAAGATTAACCACTTTGGGCAGAAAAGAGGGCCTAGTGCGAAGGACAAATTTGTCCGGATGAACAGCAAGAAAGGGAGCCTTGGAGGATAGAGCCTGAAGCTCACTCGCACTGCGAGCAGAGGTGATGGCAAGCAGGAAAGCGGTCTTCAAAGTAAGAAGACGAAGAGGACAATTATGTAGTGGCTCGAACGGAGCACACATAAGATAAGTAAGGACAAGATTCAAGTCCCATTGGGGCATTACGAAAGGAGAAGGAGGAAAGAGATGAGTAATGCCCTTTAGAAATCTATTTACAATCGGGGACTTGAAAAGAGAAGGCTGATCAGGTAGGCGAAGAAAGGCAGAGATGACGGAAAGATAGCCTTTAAGAGTGCCCAGAGCAGAGCCCTGCTGTGCCAAAGATAGAATGAAGAGGAGAACCTCTGAAAGAGCGACAGAAAGGGGATCCACAGCCTTTGCTGTGCACCATGCCACAAATTTGTTCCATCTACAGGCGTATACCGATTTAGTGGAGGGACGCCTGGCTGCCAAGATGACGTTACAGACTTCGGGAGGAAGGTCTAAAGCTGTCAACTGTCACCGCTCAATCTCCACGCAAGAAGGTGGAAGCTGGACAGGTTCGGGTGGAGGACTGTCCCCTGCTACTGCGACAGAAGATCCTTCCGAAGAGGCAGTCTGATCGGAGGATTAATGACCATGCTCAAGAGCTCGGGGTACCAGACTCTTTGTGCCCAGTCCGGAGCCACAAGAATGACTTGGGCCCGGTCGCGCTTGATCTTCAGCACTCTGGGTAGAAGTGGTACAGGGGGAAAGGCGTACAGGAGGCCGCAATTCCACACGCGACAAAAAGCATCGCGAGCGAGTGCCACCTTGGAAACTCCAATGTGCAGAACTGCTGACCTTGCGCCTTTGTGAACAGGTCTAACCAAGGCTCTCCCCACTGCCGAAAGAGACCTTGCACCACCTCAGGGTGAAGACGCCATTCGTGATCCATCATGCACCGGCGGCCGAGTTTGACCGCCCTGGCATTCAAGGAACCTGCCAGGTGTTGAACCACCAGGGATATTCCCTGATGTTCCAGCCATGTCCAAAGCCGAAGAGCCTCTTGACATAGGGTCCACGACCCCACACCCAGACCGGTTTGTTGCAGTTCCACATGGCGGTGGTGTTGTCTGTGAACACCTGCACTACTCTTCCTTTGACAGAAGGAAGGAATGCCTTCAGTGCAAGATGGATCGCCTGGAGCTCCAAAAGGTTGATGTGGAGACCAGACTCCGCCAGAATCCAGAGAACCCTGATCTCCGCCTCTCCCAGGTGGCCCCCCCATCCCAGGAGTGACGCATCCGTCACTACTGTAAATTCTGGTTGGGGAAGGGAGAGGGATCTGCTGCTGACCCAATTCTGGTTCGTGAGCCACCACAGCAATTGACGTGCAGTCCCCTCAGAGATCTGGACGACATCGGAAAGATTCCCCTGATGCTGCACCCACTAGAACTTCAGGTCCCACTGCAGAGCCCGCATATGCCACCTGGCATGATCCACCAGCAGGATGCAGGAGGCCATGAGGCCCAGCAGCCTCAGGGTCACTCTCACTGAAATCCGGGATAGAGGCTGAAACATCGGTATCATAGCCCAAATATCCCGGACTCGCTGCTCGGGAGGATAAGCCCGAAACTGCGCTGTATTCAGAACCGCTCCGATGAAAAGGAGCTTCTGAGAGGGAATCAGGTGTGACTTCGGCACGTTGATAGTGAGCCCCAGCGAGTGCAGGAAGTCCGCCATAGTCTGGAGGTGGGAGACGACAGCCTGGGGCAAGCCCGCCTTCAACAGCCAGTCATCGAGGTAGGGGAAGACTGGAACCCCTGATCTGCGCAGAGGAGCTGCGACCACCGGCATCACTTTTGTGAACACCCGAGCGGCGCTGGTAAGGCCAAAGGGGAGCACGGTAAACTGAAAATGCTTGTGGCCTACCGTGAACTGTAGGTAACACCGGTGGGCTGGCAGGACGGGGATGTGGAAATAGGCGTCCTGCAAGTCCAACGCTACCATCCAGTCTCCCGGATCGAGGGCAGACAGGACCTGAGCCAACGTGAGCATTTTGAACTTCTCTTTCCGGAGGAAGCGGTTGAGGGCCCTGAGGTCTAAGATGGGATGCAGGCCTTTGTCCTTCTAGGGTACCAGAAAGTAGTGGGAGTAACAACCACGACCGACTTCTGGCACAGGGACGCTTTTGATAGCTTCCTTGGCCAAGAGAGCTGCAACTTCCTGGCAGAGAAGGGCCAAGTGATCATCCGACATGCGATGGAGTGCTGATGGCATGGAGGGAAGGGTAGTCTCGAAGGGGAGGGAGTAGCTCCTTCGGACTATCTGCAAAACCCACCTGTCTGACGTGATGTTTTGCCAGTGGGGGAGGTGATGGCGAATCCTGCCACCCACTGGCCTCTGGTGGCCCTGAAAGATCGGACTAGGAGGGTTTGGAGGTTGCTGCAGGGGGTTATGGGTGGACTGGCCCGCCCGTGGAGCCCCAGACCCACGTCGCTGGGTCCTGCGGCCATGCAGAGACTGGGTAGCTTGCGTGGCCCTGTGGCCAGATTGGAAGGAATGTGGTGGGGCACCCCTTCCATAGCCACGAAAGGGGCGAAAGCGGACTGCGTGGCGTGAGAGGTTGCCGCGAGGCCCAAGGATCTGGCTGTAGCCCTAGAATCCTTGAAGCGCTCGAGCGCTGAGTCCGCCTGGTCACCGAACAGGCGGCGGCCATCAAAGGGCATGTCCAGAAGGGTGGATTGGACATCCCCAGAGAAGCCAGACGTCCTCAACCAGGCGTAGCGCCTCAAGGCTACTGACGTGGAAAGCGTTCTGCCCAGAGAGTGGGCGGTATCCAGCCCACATCTAATGGTAAACTTAGCTGCGTCTCAACCCTCTGCCACTGTGCGGGTGAGAACGGCACGGGCCTCCTCTGGGGATTGTGGCACCACTTGCGCAACCGTATCCCACACCGTATGAGTATAACCACCCAAGAGGCATGCAGTGCTCACAGACCGCAGCACTAAGCTGGCGGAAGAAAACATCTTCCCAAGGTGGTCCAGCTTCTTGGATTCCCTATCTGGGGGAGCAGTAGGGAATGCACAATTCGAATTAGAGGCTTGGACCACCAAGCTCTCAGGGTGGGGTGTTGGGAGAGGAAAAGTGGGTCGCCTGGGGCCGGGCGGTGGCGTTGGGCCATCATCCTGTCCATAGGAGCCCCAGTGCAGGGCTTGGACCAAGTGCCCAGGAGGACGTCGGTGAGGGCTTCACTAAAAGGCAGCAGGGGCTCCGAAGAGGCCGCTGCCGGTTGAAGTACCTCTGTCAGGAGGTTAGTCCTAACGGCCCCCATAGGAAGCTCCAGGCCAAAGGTCTCAGCCACCCTACGCAACACCACTGAGTACTGAAGCTCCCTTCTTCCTAGCCACGGTAGGAGGAGAGCATGACCAGGTCTGGGGAGGTATCCAACTCACTGGCATCACCCAGTTCCTCTCGCCAGTCCGGTTCTTTGAGCTGGTCAGCTAAAGACCCCTCCCAGTCCTCCTCACCCGCCTCTGGCTGCCACTCAGGGGAGTAGGGAACACCAGGGATAAACAGCCCCGGCATCGAAGGCCCAGGGCCCACAGCCGAGTCCGCAGGGCCCGAAGGCACGCCAGCAGAGTTGGGCTGCCCAAAGATGGTATGGAGCGCTTCATAAAAAGCTTGAAGCTGGGCAGGGGACGCTCCGGGAAAGGGAGGGAAGCGCAGAGCCGTCTCAGAAGCAGGCTCCGAAGACAGAGCAGGAGAGTGACGACGCTCCAGGTCCCGCGTCGCGTCGGCCGGGGAGAAAGCAAAGAGCGATAATGCTTCTTCGCCTTCTTCTTGTGCTTCGACTTACCCGATGAGTGCGAAGACTTCCATGACGAGTGGTGGTGGCTCTGCGACCGGTCCTGAGACCTTCCTCTCGACTGGGACCTCGAACGACAAGGAGCGGACTGCCGGGCCTTCAAGAGCTTTTGGGACCGCTCCCGCAAAGACTTCAGATTCATGGCCCGGCAGTCGGAGCACGACTTCGGGTCGTGGTCGCGCTCCAGGCACCAGAGGCACACGAGGTGCAGATCCGTGACGGACATCAATTTGTGACAGGAGTCACAGGCATGAAGCCGGTCCCACGATGGGACATTCCTCGTGCTACCAGGAGTCAAAGACTCAAAAAAGATGTCGACAAAAGTTTAGTTAAAAAATTACTAAGGGGCAAGGTCTCTCCGGATCTGCGGAAAGAACTGGCATCAGCGCGCAGGGGCGGCGTCTAAGTAGACACCGCAACGTCAACCTGGCGACCACGATGCAGACGACGGACGTGGAGTCGACTGACGCCACCTACCGAAGCGCAGGGGTACTGCTACAGAAAAATTCTCCTGATCCAGTCTGACGCCTGAAGGTAATTCTAAGGTAAGGAATATATAACTAATGGGCTCTTTCAGATATGTGCCCTCTCACCCACTGGGCTGTTTAACCAGTGGTTGCCTATATGGGCCACGCCTCTTGGAAAGCTATGTCTCTTAAGGACGCTCTACTTTTTTCATCCCACTTAAAAGTCTTGCGTGTAGGTTGCGTAGGCGTTACCCAGTAGGTAATTTTTTTGGGGGCATCCTAGCTGCCGTATCCTAAATAACTAGGCACTAGACATGCATGCATGTATTAGCCTCTTAGAAAAGGTTTTGGATACACGGGCACCAGGCTCTGTGCAATCCCATCCGAGGTATTGTAGTTGTTTAAAATGCTGTGGGCCACCTCCGTAGCAAGCTGATCAGACAGGATAGCTAACTTGGAGCTTTTCCTTTCAGGTTTTTGTCAATTTTGGGAAAGAAAGATTTTTTTCAGTAGCAAAATGTTTTCAGCGTTATGGATGTGCACCTTTTGAAATGGAGATCTATGAAGAACCACTAAAAGAAGCAGGGGGAAAGGTGCTCTTGGTTTGGAGAAATTCACATGATAAAAAAAAAGGTAAAAATGGAATGAGGTAGCATAACAGACTGCTTTTGTGGAGAACGGCAACTCCCCATCCAGATTTACAAAGATGGTCTTGTCTAATGATAAAATAATTCAAAGGAAAATGAACAGGCTAAGAATCAATAGGATGAGTGCTTCAGTAAAAACTTAGTTATGAATAGGATGCCCATACCCCTATATAACGAGCAGTTAACTGTCAAAAGCATATTCTCAGGAAACTAAAACATTTCCTCCCCTTGGCAGACCTCAAAACAGTGGTTCAAGCTCTTGTGTTATTGAAATTAGATCACAGTAGTACTACTCTGGTGGGTCACCCAAAAACTTCTCTTGCACCGCTGAAGGCTGCATTGAATGCAGCAGCTAAGCACGTCACTGGATCAAAAAAGAAATGGGAACATATCACCCCCAAACTCCATTCACTGAAATGGATACCCTATGAGGCCAGGATCCATCTCAAAATTGCATGGATGACCCACACAGCACTGTACCACAATACCACCACCTACATGACTGAGAAATGGACCATATTGGGAGGAAACAGACCTTCCAGAAGCACAGTCTCCCTTCTACTTGAGCCAGAAAAATTCAAGAAAAGGAAAACCTACAACCGATCCTTCTCTGGAATTGTCCCAAAGATCTGGAACACTCTCCCTACCAAGATCAGATGAAATTCATCTTCAGGAAAGAAGTAAAAATTCTACTATCCAATAAATTCCTCTCACACTGAGTCCACCCCCACCTCTCCTCATAAGCGACTCTTCCCTGTCTACTTGGTTGTTGTTTCTGGTTACACCTCGCTCTTTCACAGTAATCCGCAATTTCTCTCTATTGCATCTTTCTGTCATTTTTCACTCTGTTCTGTCACCTTTTAGAAAGTGTTGAGGCCAGAACATGCAGAGGCCTAGAATCATGTTGGACTAAGTGTTCTTATCTCTCTCCTTACCAATTATACAAGCTTGTTGTTGTACATTACCTGTAAAGCACTCCGTCACCTTGTTCGTGCTATATAAAACACTAAATAAATAATACAGTAAAGCATTAGAGCAACCAGAAGCTGGACAGCAACTGTCAAGGACACGCAGAGTTCAAGAGCTTGCCAGATCACTGGAGGAGGGGCTGGTGGAACATCTTTTTTCAAAACGTTGTTATGGAATGGGAGCCTTTTAGAGAAGTAAGGGTCCATTAGCCATTTATTTTCACGAATTGAGAGGGTCTGAATGGGAGTCATGACAACGGTGTGAGAGTGAGGGGTGATGATGGTAGGAGAGGAGCCCAAAGAGGTGACTGGTGAGCTGTTGTGTAGTGGTGAGGTGTTTAGTTGGAGCACAGTGGTGTGAAATCAAGATAATGAAGAGAAAGTGGTATCAGGGTAGGTGGAGGAGTTGAGATTTCCAGAAAGTGAGTTCACGAGTAATGATATATGATTTGACTGTAGCAGGCCGTAAGATAGCAGGATGTGTGGGCCGTAAAATGGCAGGATGTTTAGAACGAAAAGGGGAGTATGGACAAAGAATTATTACATCTTGCTTCAAATCCAACTTTGGAATGCCACTTCTTTCATGATACGGGTTCCTGTAAGCTGTCATAATCCAGCCAATAGTGCAAACAGAATTAAGAATGAGGGCCTGATCGCAGGCTCCAAAGCAGCAGACTGGAAAATAAATACTGGGGCCAGAGGAGATGAACTGACCAAGATAAGGCTGTGCAACAAAGAAGCCTGGCAGTAGCTTCAATTGTGAGGACTTAGTGTTGTGTAGGGCACCATGGATCTGGAAGCAGGGTGCAAGTAGAGCACTCCAAAACATATCAAGGGGTAGGGCATCATTGCATGGATAAGCCAGACAGACAATTAAAAATAGCATTGTACCTATTTTGCCACTTATAAAAAGAGTTCAACTAAAACAAAATGTCATTAGGGGTAGTTTCAAATAAACATGGGAGCTCAAATTTCATCTTCCTCCCAGAATAGAAGATCATACTTGGAAGGGTCCACACCTAGATTATCCGGAAACAAAGGTGTCTAGCTCAAGGACAAATCCTGAGACTTTCAGATGCCTGGCATCAGCAATTTAAAAAATAGCCGTCAAAAACATTTGACACATTTATCTGATAAAAAACATGTCAACGTGAGACTAGCATGGACTATGTCAAATAGTTCAGTAAGAAGATTTCATCCCTGAAAGCTATCAAAAGAACACATGAGCAGATTGAGATTATAAACACTAGACCTTGACAGCAGACATTAATACACACAATTAACAAAGAAAGTCAAACCTGGAGTAGCTCTCCCTTCTATAGAGAAAACAAGTGGGGTAATACAAGAACTGGTGTGCAGCTAAGGTACCTCCATCCACTAGTTCACAGATGAGACAGCCATCTGAAAAGTGTAATTTGTAGATTTTGCATCCAAAAAGCAGCCTTATTTCTATCTAGAAATAGAAGTCCTCTGGTCACCTAAAATTAAATACTGTATGTCCCAAATGTTTTGAAATAGAATTGCAGAAAATGATGGTTTTCATCCAGACTAAGGATCATTCCCAATGTTTGAATAACAAACAGTAAATGCAAAGCATAGGCTGTTCCAAAATAGAGTAAAAACCTTTTGTGATGAGCTCTTATGTAAGCATGTTCATACAGTTTTTATTTTTTATAGCGAAAACAAACCAGGGCTAATATATTAATTTCTATAATGTTTCATTCAACATAGGCACAGTTAATTCATTTACTGTTAATATTCCAGTTTCAGTAATACAAAGGCAGCTGTTACTGCCAATACAGCATACTTATATTTTGCATAATGATTCATTATAATAGTAACCATACTTACACAGGGTAACAACCCTCTTGCTCTTCCAACATCATCCTTTTTTTCAAGCCAGTTTTGACCATCCCTGTACAAGTCACAGTCATTGTTGTCTCCTTTTGTAAGGAACTTAATGTCACCGTTTTCTTTTTTATGAACTTGGATGACTCTGAACAAATGGATTATCTCTACTTTTGACTTTGAAGACTACGACTTCACCAGCTTGGATAGCCTCACCCTGGGAATTTGTTAGAAACAGGTCTCCTCTGTGGAATGCTGGCTCCATACTGTCGCTCAGAACAACAATGGGACTTTAAACTTCCACTGACCACAATCAGGCCTTTCCATAGCAAAAGGGCAGGCAACACAATCATCGCAAGATTTAGTAATTGCTAGTACAACTGCTGGTCGTTCATACTCCGCAAGCCCCCAAACCAATCCACTTTAAAGCTGCCCGGCTAATACTGCCTGCCACCATCCCACAGCTTTTTTGGGGGAGGTAGGGAAGTGAAAACATGAACGTGTTTATGCTAAAGAAAAGATTTAAGGGCCTTGCACAACTTGTCTTGAAAACATTTACCTACAAAAAGGAAGTAGCAGAAAAACATTGCTGTAATCCGTCTTTCTGCTTTATAAAGAACCAGTTACAGACCACCAACTGGATTCTGCTATTACAATAAGCAAGGAAAACTAGGATGAAAGAAATTTGCAGATGTGAATGTTTCTGCACCCATTCCAGGATGTAAATGTGTCCTTAAAGTGCGCCTAAGCAAATAAAAGCACCAGATTTAGCAAAATCTATGCAACAGACTAACAAAAAATGTTGCTGTTGAGAGTAGTGTCCGAGAAAGACATGTTTTCTAGTTTTGTAAGTTAGGTTATATTAAGGAAATTTGTAGAGCGCGCAATTACCCTTGGGTGTCTTAGCACTAACTGAAAGCTGAGCAAGCTAAAACTGACGCCAGGTCTTAATCTCCTTCCTAAATACCAACAAGGAGGGAAGGTCTCTAATACGTGCCGGGAGGTCATTCCGTAGTTTTGCTGTACGGAATTAAATACTCCTGCCTCCCCAATTTGCCTTTTTGATTTTTGGAACTACTAACTTTGTTGAATTTGCGGATCGTAAGGCTCTATTGGGAATGTACCATCTAAACACCTTCCTAAGAAATTCTGGACCCGTATTGTAGAGTCCCTTATGTGCAAGGCATAAGGCTTTGAATTTAGCTCGATTACATATCGGAAGCCAATGTAGCTCTCGAAGTCCCTGGGAAATAGGTTGCAATTTAGGCAAATTCAGGATCATTCTGGCTGCAGCATTTTGCACAAGTTGCAAATTATTTACATGCTTTTCTTGAATAGTCAAGTAAAGACTGTTGCAATAGTCCAATTTTGAGCGGACTAATGAAGTAATCACATTTTTCCTGAAGTTATTAGGAATGTATGGCAGTTTTTTTCTGATCATTCTGAGTATAGTAGGCTGATGAAACCACCGAGGACACTTGGGCACCCATGTTAAGTTCGTCATCATTGATGACTCCCAAGTTTTTAGCTTTGGAGGTTGACTCAGTCGTTCTGGCCACCAGTTAGGGGACCAGATTGGGGAGGGATTACCGAATATAATAACCTCTGTTTTTCCCAAATTGAGTTTCAAACAGTGCCTACTCATCCAGCTGCTGACTGCCTCCATACAGTCTTGACATCTTTGCGGACCTGAGGAATCTTTATTTGAGGCAGTGACTACCAATTTGGTGTCGTCAGCATAGGATGTTAGCTTTAAGTTAAACTTTTTAATGAGTGGGGCCAATTTGGTAGAGTATAACTGGTGTTGATTCAAATTTACCCAGCACCAAAGTTTGTTTCCTATCTGTGACAAAGGTGATGTGCAGTGCCAGGGCCTTATCCTTAATCCCCATTTCTGCTTAACGGTGAATCAAGATTTTATGGTCCACCGTATCAAACGCAGCCAATAGATCCAGCAGGATAAGGACTGCGGATCACCCTCCATCCAGTGTCATTTTGATCTCTTCCGTTGCTTTGACCAGTTCGGTCTCAGGGCTATGTCTAGGTCTAAAACTAAACCGTGTTGAATCTAGGATTGAATTATCCTGAATGTATTTTCATAATTCTATATTCAAGATTTTTTCAATGATTTTAGAAGGAAACGGGAGGCGTGATATTGGGCGATAGCTGTTGGAGTCCATACAGTTCTGATTATGTTTTTTTTTTTTTTTTTTTAAATCAGAGGGAGGATGGAGGCTTGTTTCCAAACGGACGGAAATACGCATGTGGAAATCAATGTTAAAAATGCTGGACAGGATTGCCGCAATAATATCCGTTGTTAATTTAAGTATTTTAGGAGGGCAAGGATCATTAGGAGAGCCCGATTTATTTTACATGAGAAGAGTTACCACTTGTTCTGGGGGACAGGTGTAAATTCTAGCAATGGTGCATAGTCTTGTGCTAAGGATGTTGTCTGTTCACCCTTAAGGTGATTATTAGTTTTATCAAACATTTTAAAAATCTCATCAACCTTTTCTTTAAAAGTGCAGGCTCAGGTGTTGCAGAACTGTTGACTATGATTGGAGGCATTGTTATTAGGGGTCGTGTAAGTTTGGTTACCACCTGGAATAGTTTCTTGTTCAAATCGGAAACCTTCTCAATCATCGAGTTAAAATAGTTACTTTTTTCCTTAATAATAAGGTTTTTATAGCTCGTTAGTGCGAGTCTATAGGCCAATTTTTCATGCGTATTATAGTGTTTCCTCCAGCTCCTTTCAATCCTTCTACGGGATTGTTTTGCTAGCCTCAGGGCCTCTGTAAACCAGGGGGCTGATGGTTCCTTTCTATTGGTACAGATGTATTTAGTGGGGGCCACCTCTCAAAAGGTGTCAGACAACCAGTCTGAGTAACAGTTTGATGACAATTCTGCAGCGAGAGGAATTATGGGTTGATTGTATCTTAATAATTGAGCTAGTTATTCTGTATTGATTTTATTCCAGGACCTAGTTTTAATGTGTTCCGTAGATTTGATTGGTTGATCCTTCCTACTTGGGTTTTCAATATTAAAAATGATTACATGGTGATCTGACCATAACACAGGAAATGAATTTAAAATTTTTAGGAAAGGATTGTTTGTAAAAAGACCATCTAGAGTATGACCTGCTGTATGTGTGGTTTCCATTATTATCGGATTGAGTCCTAAGGACTTCGCGATATCGAGAAGAGCGGCTGTTTCTTTATCATTCACTGCTTCCAGATAGAAATTAAAATCTCCCAGGATGGAGAAATTGTCAAATTGCAAGCTGTTTTCAGCTAGTAATGGAAAAGTATTTAAAAACATGTTTTTATTTGCCCCGGGTGGGCGATATATCAGCATTCCAGCAAATAATATCTGATTTAATCTGCTTAGTTTAAAAGAAAATGCCTAGCAGTCCATGTTAGTAACAGCTTCACATGAAACTGTTAGTTCACTACTAAAGATTACGGCTAAGCCACCCCCTCTCCTTAGCTGTCTATCCCGCCTGAAGATGGAGTAGTTCTTGGGGGCCACTATCGCAAAATCAGGGTTCCGCAATTTCCAATTAGTGCTTAGGAAGGGAGTGGGCACTGATTACCCCAAGATGTAAATTATTAACTTTGTCCTTAATGTGTGAAGAGCTGTGAGTATTTTCGTAGGGCCAGGGGGCTGGCTTTTAAAATTTGCTATTGCAATTTGGTCATGTGGGTATGGATGGCTCTAACGAAGCCATTAAATCGAGATGCATGCAACGTGGGTGGCGCCGTGGGCCAAGCATGCGTGGCATCTTACTTGAATACCTAATTGGATCTTCATGGCCGTTTGCAAACGTTGCATGGGTTCTGGCCCTGGGCCCGGTCCAGGAGTGGACGGGCGCAGACGGATTTGCCTTCGACGCGCCAGCGGCGCTCCTGCTGCGGTGAGGACGCCAAGTTGCCATGTTTAAATACCCTCTTAGAGGAGGGGGGCGTGTCCCAACAAGCGTCGGCACCGAAAGAATGAAAGTCGTGGCCAAAACAAAAGGGGCTTTTAACTGGGGTCCAGCAACCCATACAGCACCTCCAGGCTCCCCATGTAGTTGTTGCTACTGGAAAAGTAAAAGTAAGTAAGTCAAGCCTGAGAACAAACCAATAAAATTATTAAAAGCGGGATGTGTCACCTGACAGGCGCTCGGGTTTTCGGGAACCAGTCACCTTCCTAATAATACAGGGAAAGTAAAATTGATGCACGTTCTAGCATGTGGTCCAGTTGTGGCATAAACATGTCAAAAATTCAGTGGGTGCAAAGCTGCATACGGAACTCCACAAGTACATCTAGCTTCACTGAACATCTGCACACTATCAAACCATAAAGCAATGGCAAATGCTACAAAGTCACTCTAGAACTGACTAGGATATTTGATGCCTAGATTGTTGTATTCCTCTTAGGGTGTCCATAAACGGGCTTTCCAGTATCATGTCCTTATATAGGCACAATTCGCCCTGCCCTTATATAGGCATAAAAACCCAGCCCTTATTTAGGCATTAAACCGTGCACTCCAAATACAGGCATGGTCTTTGACATCCGTCCACCCTAACGTCACAACGAATTCTTGAAGAACAGACCCTTAGGCTGCGGGAGTTTCCCTAGTCCAGGACTATTGATTTCTTCAAGGACTCATATTATGCATGAACCATTATTCCTTAGGGGTTCATTCATGACGTCTTCCGCTGTCCGACTCACGTCAATGCTAACATTCTGAGGTAATTCTCAGGTATAAATATACCTTCCCCAGCCCCTGTAAATCAGAGGAGACCTCGACTTCAGAGGAGCCAGTTTCCCGGCCTGACGCACTGAGAAGACGCTGTCATCCCTGCACGCAGAGAGTCCAGCTTCCAGTGATCTAACTTCCCTTGCGGGGTGTTGGAGTTCGAGTCTGGCAAAAAGATTCCTACCTCTCTCATTCTTCAGGTATGGAGCAGACTAGAACCTAGAGGGACTCTTGGCATACTAGGCATACTGGGGTTAGCGTACTCTTAGTATACCATAGTAAGGAATACTTCACCTACTTCATACCTCGTCCTATACCTAGGTTAGGTTAGGTACATTGGGGTAGAACTAGATTAGAAACGCATCGTATGAGTACTCGCATTTTTAGTCTGTGTTATTTATGTAAATGCATATATACTAAAAGATAATGCTCTCGCAGTATTTTTTATTTCTACTGCTCACACTGTACATTATTTATCTCGCATACTGTCTTGTGATCGTAACAGCACATTTTACTTACACCAGAAACAAGACTGTTCAATAAATCTTTTATTGAAACGCCCGTCTGTTCTTTCTGTGTAACTTGGAGAAAACTAAGCATGCACGACTGAGCTGAGTGAAATAGTTATCTATTGTATCCACAACTCTGGGACACGTTCTGATTCTAAAAGAAAACACAGTGGTCATGTTTTGCGGCTGCCAGAAACTACTCCCTTCTTGTTGTCAAGGAGTTTCTAGTGGCCTCTGAGCTAGCTGGCACAAGTAATTAAGTTTAATATACTCGATAGGGACATACTGACCTTAGTCCTATGTCAAACCTAAGATATATTATTCCAATACGCAGAGCCTATTAGGGAAATAGGAGCTACACTACATGGCGCCCAACGGTTTGGTAAGGCAGTAATTCAACGTTAGATACTGAGTAACTCAGCCGTGCTTTTTCTCTCAAGAGACCCCTACCCATATACTCCAAAAGACGTCTGGAGTGGGCAGGGTTTAGTATCCGCCACGGCTACATAGGGCAGTACCCCATATATTAGCTGTTTGGTTTGCTCAACGTTGAAGGATACAGTGTTCCAAAATATTGTGCACCTAATCTTTGTTTCTTTGAAACTTGTTCAACATTTTTCAAACAAAATGCCTGGCTCCGACACTGAGACCGGAAACGGTGGAGCTGCGGCTGATCCAGCCCAAGCAGCAGCTTTTAACATTACAGGTTTAAATGAAACCGAGGAGGGTGTTATAGACATCGCTCCAAACTTAAGAAGAGCCATCACTCTAAAACTTATAAAACATGGCCTACCACCTAGAGGAGGTAGAGCAGTTTTCGTGATAGAGGCACACGAATCCTTTCAGACAGAGGTATTCTATTCATGGGTAATATTTCCTGAATCCAATTCAGTAACACACATGTTTCACTTCTACAAAGAAGATGAACCACCAGAGGAATACATTCCTTTCGAGGATATAGAAATTCCATTAACATACCAGGAGCATCAGCTCTGGTTTAAAGGCGCCCTAAAACATCACAGAAACATTACCAGGCTCGGTCCACTAGGTAGACCAGGAGCAACATGGCCGATTCTAGCCGTCTACACACCTCATCCTGAACTGGATATAATGTCAGATGAGGACTTATTTGTTCAAATACAAGAATTAATAAAAATCTACAGACAATTGGTCCAATCTGTCATGCGGTCTTTTACAGTCCAGCAACCATTAACAATTCCAAATCCAACTCCCCAACAGGGGAATACACTAAAAATTACACCACAGACTCTATACGCAGTCATGGGTAAAATGCCCACAAAACGTGAGCAAATTCCATTCTGGATAGCTCAAAAATTACTCAAATCGAAGCAGTATTTCCAAATACTAGCCCGTATGAGAAACACAGAATACTGACAATCAGTTTACCAATGGGGATCACACCACAACTGGAAGACTGCACCACTTGGGGCTCAGTCTTTGCTGCCATCTATACTAAAACACATGGCATTCCGTCAATTGCGGTAATACCTGATGTCCTGAAACAAATTCAAAACGAATACGGGGCAGAGCCTGCTCTAAATTTAGGTATGAAATTACTGAAAAATTTCGACCAGGTCTCAACAATAATATTATCTAATATTAAAGGGAAGGCAGCAGCAGTGGCGATCCGCCAAAAATTAAGGGAATTTGATGTTACAGAACATCAAACAGAGCTACCCAGAATTATAGAACAATCTTATGCAGAATTAGGCAGAGATAGTTTGGGTGGAAGACCAGTGAAGCCGAAGCTATCTGAAAGTCCTGAGAAGGACTCAATTAAACAAACTCCTACATCTTCTAAAAGTCTACTAAACAAAAATCAAACGAGAAACGTTCTCAATCCCGAGGTAGGTCTCCTCAAAAGGAGCCCTCTGAAAGGAGGTATAACCTCAGGAATAGGGATAATTTGAGAAAACCTGATAGGTATCAAGATACTGATACACGTTCCTCTCGTCCCTTTCAGATCTCATCACAGACTTCGGAAAGAAGAGGACGATCGGAACATAGAGAAGAACGCGTGAAATCAAAAGACGACAAACACGCTCCAAAAACCAAAGTAAAACCTCAATTCTCCAAAAAGAAAGTAGCAGGTCTAAAGATCAGACATGCCGAGAATACTGAGAACACAACTCATGAACGGAGAATGGGCTCAGACAATGCTGGACAGTGCAGTAGAAGTCACAATAGCTCGCCAGAACCTGAAGGAACTTCTGGAGATAGTGGACTTGAATGAGTACATCACGGTTGAGACTGTAGACACCAGGGTTAGTACTCCACAAAAGTTATATGACATAACACTCCGAATGGAGAGAGACAAACCTAGACAGGTGAAAGCACTTTTTTGGGAAAGACTATCAAAGGGCTATGACATACTTCTAGCAGAAAGGGACTGGCCACCACAATTTGTCAGGGAGTGCCCACATGGCGAGGACATTATTATGCCTGCCTTCTCCAACCATATACCAATGCATCTAAGATATACATATGCCAGGAAATGGGCAGTGGCCCAGGCCCCAGCATTATATAAAAATCATGTAGGATGGGATGAGGATTCACCTCACTATAAAATACATCTGAAACATGAACCAACTGCACAACGGCAGTACCCAATAAAACAAGAAGCTAAAAAACAGGTCAGGGAGATTTTAGATCAACTTGAATACCAAGGGGTGATTGAAACATGCACCTCCTCAATGAACAATCCTTTGTTTCCTGTCTCCAAACCAGACAATACATATCGTCTAGTTTTGGACTACAGACACAAACACTTGTTCTAAAACTTTTGCAGTACAAAATGCACAGAGCACAGCATTAATGAATAACATTGTGCGTAAAAAATATAAAACAACATTAGACATCTCAAATGGTTTCTTTTGTCAAAACATAGCACCTGAAAGCAGGTACTTAACTGCATTCTCCATAATGGGGACCCAGCGTCACTTTTGTCGACTCCCACAAGGGTTCAAGAACAGCCCAGGTTTATTCTCAGCGAGGGTAACGGAGTTACTACAAATTTATGACAATGAGGCATTGTCCTATGTTGATGACATCTATCTGACAGACGATGACCTGGAAAAACACTTGAACAGGGTGAGCACCATTATACTGGGTTTCGCCTCTGAGGGCTACAAGTTCAACTTTAAAAAGTCCCGAATTGCCCATCTCAATGTCCTATTTCTGGGATATGAGCATTCAAGTGAAGGCAAGAGCTTGGCAGCTAACTTTTTAGAAAAGTGTGCGCTGCTCCAACCTCCAAAAACGCAAAAAAACTTACAATCCATCCTGGGTTTCCTAAATTTTGGAACAACATACATTCTAAATTACGCAGAAAGGGTTAAACCTCTACGCATTAATCAAACCTGATTTTTCGATCAGAAACTGGACACAGGAACACACAGAAATCTTGCGTTCACTCCAGGTTAACATGTTAGCAACAAATCACTTACAAACACGCGTAAGTCAACGCAATTTGGTGATCCGAATAATTTCGGGTCAATGTGGATTCACCTACTTAACCTTCAATGAGGGTGAGAAAATACCAATCGCATACAAATCACATTTGTACACACAAGCAAAAATGCGCTTCAGTTCAACTGAAAAAATTCTAACAGCAGTTCAAATCGCTGTAGCAAAAGAAAGAGCCTTAGCCCAAGGGAAACGCATTATTGTCGTAACCCCAGTACCGGCTTTAGAAGCGGTCACAAAAGCAAGCATTCCAAATGCTAAAGCATTACATCCAAGATGGATACAATGGGTTAATTCTCTTGCTGCAACAGATGTTGAATATGTTTTTGATCCAGATTTAAAAACACAAGCATTCCTGCAATATGAACATGAATATCCTCTGCCTACTGAAATTCTGCCTCTCGATCAGTACGAATTCATAATTTACACTGACGGATCCGCACAAACCGCAACAGGGAGTAAGCAAGCTTACAGTGCAGTGTGTGCAATCGTTAAAGGTCGCATGCAAAATGGCATCTTCAGACCTATGGTCACAAAAACTCAATCTCTAGGAGATTGTACAGCTCAGCGAGCTGAACTACAAGCATTCAAACTGGCACTTGAAAGTACAGATCGAGAATTCCCCACACTAATAGTGTGCGATTCCTTTTACTGTGTTCAGTCGTATAATGACTACATACGAAACTGGCTTGAAAATGGTTTCAAAGATGCGAAAGGTGGCACAATAAAGCACAAAATACTTTGGGAACAAGTAGTTGAGTTGAAAAACGAACTACCAAAGGCTCACGTGATCCACACACTGAGTCATCAACGTGATGGCGTTCACGTTGCAGGGAATTCATTGGCTGACGAAGCCGCATAGGGGGCTGTTCAGACGGCTTCCGTAGCTGCGATCACTCGTTCAAAAACAAAAATAGACAGTGAGATAATGTTGGCTGTCAATGCTTCAAGCAAAGGCAGCAGTGCAGCGTTACCAAAAAAGTTTCCACTCAAGTACTCTTATGTAATTGATGCGAACAACGTTCCTTTTGCTCGAATCCCTGGAGTGGGGGATAGGGTAATTCCAAACAAGGAACGCAGATTAGGACTAATCCTAGCAGCACATGAAGGGATAGCTTCTGCCCATGCAGGTGTCTCAGCAACAGTATCTTTATTCAAGCAAAGATATTGGTGGCCTGGCATTCGGAAACAAACTAAAAACTATGTTTTAGAATGTGAAATTTGCCAACAGATGAAAGTCTCAACAGTGAAACGTCCTGCGCAGACACCCCTGTTAATTTCAGACAAACCATTAGCTTGTGTTTACCTGGACCACTGCGGTCCCTTGCAAAGGGACGGTAACTATAAATATATCATGGTTGCAGTGGATTCATGCTCTAGGTTCCTATGGTTATGGCCTTAGCGCTCGGCTGACGCTCGAACTGTTATAAAAGATTTGCGAGTCTTTATCGGCATATACGCAATAGGCACGCTACATTCTGACCAGGGTCCTGCGTTTAGCTCTCGGGCTTACAAAGAAGCCATGGCCAGTTTGGGCGTTGCATTGCGGTACTCCTCTCCATTCCATCCTGAGGGAAATTCTGTTGTGGAAAGGAAAAACCGGGACATAAAGCAGTCTATAACAGCTAGAGTATTAGGTTCGGGTGATGGGTGGGTCAAACACCTTAGTGGGGTGCAACGCTCTTTGAATAATCTGCCAAGAAGTTCTCTAGGGGGGGGGGTCACTACGTATGGAGTCCTATTTGGAACAAGAATGTGGGTACCAGACCTTGAACACGTAGGCACAGTGGTGGACAATAAACCGTTTGATATCAAAGATAGTTTGGCTGTTTTACAAGAACTCAATAAATTAAGAACGCAACAAAGCAACGTATTCCTACAGCCAACCACCACTGGGGAAAAATCGGCGGTCCCAGCAAGGCCTGTCTGGATTCCAAAAGTTGGGGATCTAGTCAGAGAAAAGATTGCGGACAAGAAGGAATTTGGACCTTCTTACAGACAACCAGTACCTGTCCTAGCAGTTCAAGGAACAAGAACAATACTTCTGCCGCCCCTTGCTGGAAGAAAGGAGAAAAGATTTGTGTCCATCGACCTCATCAAACCACAGTATGTGGCCAATACTAAATAGTAGGCCTCGTGGACTCCGACCTAGTAGCAGACGCACTCCTCTCGCTACTATCCAAGAGGTTCAGACTGAAAGACTGATAACGATCGAGAATTCAGCTGTACCTGATGGAGGACTAAGCAACAACGCTATGGAACTCATCCGTCTTGACAACCAAGTAACAGTTCGTCCAAATACACCGGTCTACACCAACGTGGCAAGTGATGAACTGGTTCCAGTGATTTCTACAAATCCTGATGCAATTCCAACAATTGATAGAACTGCTTCTGGCTATTTCATTAACTTTGATACGTTCTCAGAAGATCAGAGTGAACCTGAAACGCCGCCAGCATCATTAACATTCAAGCAGCAAGTACAAGACTTTCTTCACTTTCTGAAAACAACTTATTTGGTTTCTCCATGGATTGAACTCTGGATTACATCTGGACTTTTTGTTTTCCTGCTCTGGCTAGCTTTGGTAACAACTGTGAGCGTGCTTATAAGTGGCAGATACATCCATGTGAATAATGAAGGAAAAGGCGTGAACGTACTTTTGAAACATCATAAATCTTCCCATCGTGAAGCAAGAGACTTGTCATCAGTGAACATCACAGCTGTTCCTATACAGGATGGTATAGTATGGGACAAAACAGATTTTGAAATCTTCGGTCCGACGGAACAATTGAACATTCCACATTTGTTTAAAATTTCACTAAGTGATCTAATTACGTCCAGTACCTATTCAGATGATTGGGACTTTGAGACTGTGAATGACAATGTTTGACCTAGAAAAATCTGCTGCATTTTCTAAACATGAATATTTAGAGGGTTCATCAGACTATGAACAAATGTATTGTTATAACCACTATGGTCATCATTATTTGCATAAATCTGCATATCCAAGAAATGTGATTATGTTTAACCAATGGGAACATTGTCCTACACCACCTAAAGGTAGTTCAAAAATATCTGCTAGTAAGTTTCCATATTTTTCAGGATACAATACATCTGAACCAGAAATGTTTTACTATAAAAATGTAAACAAGACAGGGCTGAAAATTATGTTAACAAATACAAAACAGATTTACTCTGAATTATTTAATGCACAACTGTCTAGACAGTGTTTCGACTTTTGGAAAGACACAATAGACACAAAAACTGTCTGGGGTACTAAAGAATGGCAAGTGCAGGGGATAGAAGCTTTATTTAGAGCCTGCATCATCCCTGAACAAATAATGTTTTTGAATGAAACCATCCAACAAACGTCTTGTCTTGGATTAGCCAAGATCAAAGAAATGAACACACCTTCTGTACCAACACCTGCCAGAGACAACGATACACAGGCAGTGGTGACAGTTGACAATATACTACAATTCAACAGATCTAATCCTGATTGGAAAAAATGGTTGATCTGGCCCACAGACACGAATAACTGTCAGGAAAGATTCCTGAATAAAACTCAGGGCTTTTCTATTAATAGGCCAGACCCAAGATATGTCCAAAGACAACATCCGGGGGTAGTAACAACATACAGTGTAGGAAAATTATGCCTCGATTGGCTGCATAAGTCTACACTACAGGATGTGAAACAACACTTAACCTTACTTAAAAAGGACGCAGACCTTAGGGAATTCTTGCTTGGACCAAGAAAACCGCGTCAAAAACGTTTCATATATGCCAGCATTTATGCTGCCTATAATGAAGCATAGAAAGTGTCACAGATGGAGGCCGCAGAATGAATACGTGAACTTGATCGTATTAATTTAGAGAAAACACTCTGTGGTCGACAATGGGTTAACAACTTTGTCCTCCAGAATATATTCATTGGATGGCATTGTATCCTCTGCTATCGACATACTAGAACAAGATTTGGCGATGTTACAGCAAGGCCAGTCTCAATTACGTTCTATTATGTTATTAAGCTGGACGCTGCAATCTTTGCGAGCGGGCTATGTGCCTTGGCGTTTCATCAACACATCAGCTCTGTTTGCAGAATACAATCTAACTGATAAACAGATCGAACTGGCACAAAGAGGAGCAAGGTATACAGTGCTGAGCATTGAAAAACTGGAAAAGTTACCATTCACAGTGGCAGAAAAACCAGCTACAGAATGGCTAATTCATGGCAAAATAACATTACCTGCGAGTACTTTTCAGTTTCAGTATTGCCTCAGACAAATGCAAGCAGGCAAATATGAAAGGTTGGGTAAGGAATACATTAAGACATCTTAGAATTTACCGTATACATATAGATGTTGGAGTGGGGATCGTGAAGTGTTTTTGAGCGGTACACACTGTAAACGTGCACTGAGCGGTTCACTTATATGTCAGGACATTTCTTTACACGGGGCTTGTAATGGTTCTGTGGCAAATTTGTCTTGCCATCAGCAGGGTACACCAGCTGCTGTGATTAATCCAACGTTTGGACAACTTTCTAATGGGAGTTACCTCATGTTGAATGATCAGAGTTGCTGCAGCATGTTGCCAGGCATCCCATATCTAGTAACAGTCAACTCCAGGGTCACTTGCTGTATGCAAGTATTGTTTGCCCCAATAGACACAGTCAGGGAGTCGCCTCTATGGCCTTCGCTGAACGTCTCTTTTATAAGAGTTGATACTTTGAGCAGAATGAAAGCCATGCTTTTACAGCAAACAGTGCCTTTGACCTCGGCCAAAGAAACCTATGATCTACAAGTGGCAAGGACTTCGGCTGAGATACAGACTTTAATACGTACAAACTGCCCTATACATTTCGTAGAAATGATATCACGTATCTTCAACATGTCTGATACAAGTGGAATTATACATGTATTTAAGAGCATCTGTACCGGTCTGTTAGCACCTTTCCAGGCAATACTCGGGCTCATCCCGAACTTTGCACATTCGGTGTTTGGTGGCATACCATTAATTCTAGCACTTGTTGCCGGAATTCTATTTCTCTTCCTGCTATTGCGCTATGGCCAGCCTATTCGCAGACATCACTCCGAGCGAAATGGAGAAAGCTCTCCTTGAACGAAAGTGCCGTGAGCGAATAGTACAGCTATTGGGCATGACTCGTCTACGGGACCTTAATACAACGTGGTTCCTGTCATTCAGACCAATCTGGCAAGATTGCATCTTACCTGTTCTACGATGCCTGCTATGCGGTGAAGAATGCGTGTTGGACACCTGTCTAACATTTCCATCAGCTACGCCAACGGATGTCGATACTCTGCTGGTCCCGATAACGGCCCATGCTCTGTGTTGTCCCCAGAGGCTACCAATCCTGATTCATTGAGATCTCACAGACGCTTCCGGCTGCTGCTGAGGTACGAGAAAGATCTACAGGCACACAGGTAACAACGGACGCGAACTTTGCTGCGGCACCCTATGCTGGAAGCGAAGCTTCACATCTCTGTGCAATTAATCTGCTACACGAGGTGTTCCAACTGACACCAACCACAGTGGATGATGTTTTGTCTATAGAAATAGATGATCTTATGTTTACACCAGACCCGTAAACTGACTGATTCAGCATACAGTGTTCCAGAGATGCAGTAACAATTTGGCCTTCATTTTACAAAAACTTGGAACTCTACCAAAATTGAACTTTTTCCCCCCCATTTTTCGAACGAAAATGGCACTACAATCTGCTTAAAGTAGAACTAGCCTTATAATACAGACTTCAAGGTACTTCCACGGACACTTAGTCAGCTTGTGTGTCTAAAACAGTTCATTAATTTTCATGACATGAAATGACTGATTTTTTAACAACTTATCGATCATTTTCTGTCACTTGTAAATATTACTGCTTATTTCATTCCAATTGCATTTATTTTTGAACTTTATGCCTGAAATGAAAAGCATTTGCTTCAAATGTACAGTACCTTTAGCATTTTTACTATGTTTTTTAATGCTTTTAAGAAATATTTTTAAATATGCGGTACTCCATTTAATGTTTAGCATTTCAAATGTTTAGCATTTTAGTATTATCGTACACACGAAAGTGGAGTGGGTGTTGTATTCCTCTTAGGGTGACCTTAAACGGGCTTTCCAGTATCATGTCCTTATATAGGCACAATTCGCCCTGCCCTTATATAGGCATAAAAACCCAGCCCTTATTTAGGCATTAAACTGTGCACTCCAAATACAGGCATGGTCTTTGACATCCGTCCACCCTAATGTCACAACGAGTTCTTGAAGAACAGACCCTTAGGCTGCGGGAGTTTCCCTAGTCCAGGACTATTGATTTCTTCAAGGACTCATATTATGCATGAACCATTATTCCTTAGGGGTTCATTCATGACGTCTTCCGCTGTCCGACTCACGTCAATGCTAACATTCGGAGGTAATTCTCAGGTATAAATATACCTTCCCTAGCCCCTGTAAATCAGAGGAGACCTCGACTTCAGAGGAGCCCGTTTCCCGGCCTGACGCACTGAGAAGACGCTGTCATCCCTGCACGCAGAGAGTCCAGCTTCCAGTGATCTAACTTCCCTTGCGGGGTGTTGGAGTTCGAGTCTGGCAAAGAGATTCCTACCTCTCTCATTCTTCAGGTATGGAGCAGACTAGAACCTAGAGGGACTCTTGGCATACTAGGCATACTGGGGTTAGCGTACTCTTAGTATACCATAGTAAGGAATACTTCACCTACTTCATACCTCGTCCTGTACCTAGGTTAGGTTAGGTACATTGGGGTAGAACTAGATCAGAAACGCATTGTATGAGTACTCGCATTTTTAGTCTGTGTTATTTATGTAAATGCATATATACTAAAAGATAATGCTCTCGCAGTATTATTTATTTCTACTGCTCACACTGTACATTATTTATCTCGCATACTGTCTTGTGATCGTAACAGCACATTTTACTTACACCAGAAACAAGACTGTTCAATAAATCTTTTATTGAAACGCCCGTCTGTTCTTTCTGTGTAACTTGGAGAAAACTAAGCATGCACGACTGAGCTGAGTGAAATAGTTATCTATTGTATCCACAACTCTGGGACACGTTCTGATTCTAAAGGGAAACACAGTGGTCATGTTTTGCAGCTGCCAGAAACTACTCCCTTCTTGTTGTCAAGGAGTTTCTAGTGGCCTCTGAGCTAGCTGGCACAAGTAATTAAGTTTAATATACTCGATAGGGACATACTGACCTTAGTCCTATGTCAAACCTATAGGATATATTATTCCAATGCGCAGAGCCTATTAGGGAAATAGGAGCTACACTACAAGATCAGACCAGTAGTCCAAGACGTCTATAACCTATTTGTTTTGGAGATTAATGAAGTGCTGTACTACGAAAGTAAAAACTTTGAGGTATATCTGGTTTGCTTCCAGTTGGCTCCGAATGTTATGTATGCATACCATTGCTGTAGCTGCAGACGTGGGGGCAGCAAGGATTTGGGTGTAGGCATTGAGAAACACATTTTTTTTTAAACTTTTTCCAGCAGTTAAGGTGGTTGGTAATAAGTCTGATGGATTCACCAAATTACCCCATATGGCAAGGCATACAACAGAGAATGGTCAAACTGGATAATTTTGCAATACACTAGATTCCACGTGCTCGAGATCTTAGAAAGACCAAACATGGGTATCCCTAATGAAGGATTGGTTTTTCACCAGTAAATGTTTTAATGCATTAATTCATATTTGCAATGAGGACTGGATCCAACAAATAAACCATAACAGATGCTCAACATAAAAATTGTTCAGTCAGAGGCATTCAATGGTACTCTCACTTATTACATACACAATCATAACTTACTGGAGGTCCTGAAGGGAATGGTGGTGGCCATCCTGATAAAAAAGATGGAGCATCGCTCACCTTAGACCCAGGCTGCAGTGAAACAAACAAAACAGTATTAATGAAACAGATCATTGATTTCTTATAGGCCACAATTAACAGAGGACGATTTATGTTCATTTCCAATGGGCTGTGATTTGCCTCCACATGGTAAATTCCTTCTTAAGATGTAACAAAATGGTTCACTTAAATTAGCTCCCTCCACCCACACAAGTGAGCTTATGTAGAAAGCGTGCATTCCACTAATAGTAAACAACTTGCAATCATATTGTAGAATCAAAACAATAATGATCATTTAAATTAAAGAGTTGGTTAATCGTTAACAACCAAGCGGAAAGCATGCCATTCAGCTGATAGAATACAAACTAATTTCCGTGAAAACTGTGGTTTAAAACTCAGCACTAGCAAAGAAAAGCTGCTTATAATGTAACAATTCCCTAGCGAGGGTATCCTCAAAATTCTTCAATATAGTCTGAAAGGATCCCAGGGAAAGCAAAAACATTTTTAAAACATATTTGTATCTTTCTTGCTTATAAAAGAAGCAGAGCCAGTCTTTGAATTTTGTCTTTTGGAGAGTGAGGAAAAAGCTATCTTCAGTTTCCATTTTTGTGGCATACATGCACCACAAAAATCTCTGAATATAGGGGGAATTTATCTTCCCTGATTAAGAAACCCAGCAGATGAAGCAGATGCCCCATGTATTGATCGGCAACTAGAACCAAATTACTTGAAAGGGCCTTTTGTCACATGGCTATTTTTGATGCGCTATTGTATGCAAACCACTCCACCACCCTTTGTGAAAAGCCACAGTGACAATTTCACTGCAGGTGTTCAATGAACTACTGTCAGTGACATTTTCACCGATGTTGCTTAAGGAAATGATGGTGTCTCTAGCCAAAAAAATATAGAAAAAGTATGAAAAGGTATATGAGCTTTAGGCAGTGGAAGATCTCATTCCATCAAAACAGATGGTAGATTAGGAGGACCACCATCATGACAATGAATTTGGAATGAGAGGGCATTTGCAATACAAAAGTCCACTTCCTGAGAGAGACGATCTACCTCCTTTAAGGCTGAAGACAAATAATATTTACTTTTGTAGACTGACAATTAGCAAACCAGAACAGATTGAAAGTCAAGTCTCCACTACCCATTTCTTTCACCAAAAAGATGTATTTTCCAAAATATCTTTTATAATAACTGTCTTTTTCTAGGTCTTTAAATTTTTTTGTATTATATCTTGGTGCTTAAAAAATATATAGTTTTTTTATGCAGTCCAACAAATTTAAAAACAGGGACGTGGTGTAAGAAATACCAAAGTTCATTACTCCACCGTACCTTTATTTAATAGTAAACTCTCCATGCTTCCCATAAACTTGTGGGTTCATCTTCCATTTCAAACAGCTATAATTTCTAAGGAAATTATTTCAAACTTATTACCACTGTAGAATATCTTTTGCTATTTTGAAATGTTATTGAGTTAATTTCTATTCATTTTTTTTTTTAAATTAGAAAGAAATATGCAAAATTTACAAAAGGTCTTCCAATTTTTTAACTTTTCTTTAGCGATATTCAAATGTATCTTATGAACAGTTTTATACATTTCATAAAAATTTCTTTTTGCATCGTGAACTAAATTTGAAGTTGGTCTATGATATTACAGAGGCTGAGGGGATGCAAGCCAAAGAGTTTTAGACTACCTGGTTAGATTTCCTGCAGCCTCAGGACCAGTGTAAATAGTCTGTGGGCTCACGCAGCTGAGGAAACACACAGGGCTCTCACTGTGGCATAAGTCACAGGGGCAGTGTTAAGTCTTGACATTACTTCAAACTTGCCAGAAACTCTGCAGGGATGTTTATTTAAGCACGATTATTTAAGCAGGCCCACCTCTTCAGAGAAATGAAACACCACCAAATAAACTTTTATTACACAGTAACCTAATATGGTTAGGTTACAGGCAGTGACACCTAAAGCATTAGCATATGTGATTACTAGAACTATCAACAAAAAGAATAAAAGATATTTTAAGAAAAGGTTAGAAGTAATACTGCCAGTGGGGGCGTGCAAACCTCTCCACCAAAAAGACATGCTTTCATTTTAAAATAAGGGGTGTACCTCTGTCCCTCGCCAAACTGAGTCATTGGGAGTCAGGGGATGCTACCTCTGTCCCTTTATGGTTTCTTTAATTTTTTTCCCCTCAGTACACAGAGATTAAGTCCCGGATACAGGTTTTTCTCTGTTGCGGTCAGTCAAATAGCAGCTACAACAAGTCAACAGACTGACCTCTGGGTCCAAAGACAGGAATATAGGTTCACCCTCCAGAAATAGATGACTGGGTCAAAGAACTCATTCATCCAATCAGACAAATTTTTTCTTATATAAATGTTTAGTCCACAGATGGTCCGCAACCTCTGGTTTGAGGACCATCCACAGACACATGGTCCAGATAGTTATAATTGTTTAATCCTTTCAAGCCATGGAAAGAAACTGGTTACTTACCTGTAACAATAGTTTTGCAGCTTGACTGTTAATTCACATACTATGCATAGATCCCGCCATCTGGTGGTTGGAATCGTAAAGTGCTACTTGTTTTGCTCTAACTTTTTTTTTTATGGGTGTGTGAAACCAGATCCTTTTGATTTGGGCGTGTGTGTGTGTGTGTGCGTGTGCGTGTGTGTAAGCTAAGATTATTTTTTATGGCTTGTTATTGTGTATGCCTGTTGAGAAAGCATAATATAATGTATACAGACTTTATTGTGCTGAGAGTGCAAGGTCAATTGTTAATCTACAAAAAGGATATATATCTATAAATCTAGCTCTACAGATATACATTACCTACTGGCGGTAGTTAGAACCTAGTTTCTATCAAAAAGGTGATTTTCAGTTGCCTACATCTTTGGGGCCGGCTAATGAATCTTCATGCAATTTTCCCCCAAAATGTGCCTGTTACTTCATCTACTGTCTGACAAGTTTCAGGGTGGTTCGTCAAGCAGGGTCCCAAAATGTGTTTTCCCCATGTTAATTCCCAACAGAAATTTAGATAAGACTACAGCCCGAAGTGTTCGACGGAATTACACCAAATTTGACAGAAAGCTAACTTTTGGTCAACAGATCATGCTTTTTGTGATTTGGTGTAAATCCATTCAGTAGTTTAGGGAAGTTGAAAAAACGGTTTATGATGTGTGAAGTGTTGATTAAGAAATAGTAACAACCCCCAACTGGATCATGGTTACCCTTAATTTCTACTGAGCATAGTGGGCTTTGGACCAAACTATTTGCAATAGGCCCCCTATTGCAGCAAGGGAATGTATGCCTTTAGCTGAATCGATTATCCCACTGATAATGGGCAAGGGTGAGATACTGTAACCATTGAGCATGCTCGGTTCTGACTCTGCATGCATTCATTACTTAGCAGGACAGTTGGAAGGTGCATCTTGTAATCTTTCTACTTTGCCTTTAAGTAGGTTTATATGTGGTGTAACAAAAAAAGCAAACGGATAAGGAACGGAGTTTGCATTGCATAGAATACAGTATGTTGAGCAAAAGGCCCTGGTTGGAGAGCCAGATCTTGTGAGGGACCATACAATGTGGCCACTGTAAGCTTTGCTTTTTTGGGGGGTTTTATATAGCCCAAACTTGACCCGATGGTATCAGAGCGCTTTACATGAGCAGCAGTTGCTTTTACAGACAGGCACATTTTTTTTTTTTTTTTACTGAGTTTTATATAGCGCAAACTTGACCCGAAGGGTTCGGGTATCAGAGCGCTTTACACGAGCACCAGTTGCGTTACATGAGGACACATTCATTTTTGTTAGGCACGGGGAAATTAAGCGATTTGCCCAGAATCATAGGATATTGGGAGCCCCTGCCGAGGCCCGAACCCGGTTCCCCAGCTTCGAGGTCGACCGCTCTAGCCGTTAGGCCACTGCTATGTAATATGCATGTGCATGCTTTGAGGTGATGATCGTTCACTGTATGTGTTTTATGCAGTGCAGGGATATCTTCCCATCACCTTATGTGGTGTATTTAAAGATCGCAGTCGAATCCAGCTGCCGGCCCCATGTGGCACATTTGAGGTTGCGGTCAAACCCCTTTCAAAAGAGGCACAGTTACTGCCAGTCTTGCTTCTCGTAAACAACGACTATAAGTACAAAGTGCGTGTATACGCATCACTTGCAGGCTTTCAAAACACAAATAAAAGGCATTGTCATTTACATTGCCAATAGCTCAAACTCTCGCGAATGAGAGACCTATTGCATTGCAAATGCTTTTTTTTTTTTTTTGTGAACGATCACAATGGTTGGGTGTGCCAACCAAGTGATCGAGATTAGTCTTCTTTACCGAAGCTAACTCGCCTTTTGTTCTTGTGATAAACATCTTGTTTAGGGATAAATTAGTGTGGCAGGGCCTGCCATGTTCATTGTGTGTTGTGAGGGCAGGCTCCCTTGGCAAAAAAGTTGCTGTGTTGCCTTGGCGGACGTGGTCCCCTAGTAGGGTTTACAAGTCTTCCTATGTGAGTGAGACCCATGCCCTCACTAAAAGTTGACTGTGTATATGTAGTAAAACAGTGTATGGTTTTCCCAGTGAAAGCTTTTTTTCCCAAAAAAAATGTTGAAATCCCACCAGGTGCAAACAGGGTTGTGAACAACGTTAAGTTGTAAGTGTCAAACCTGCAAGACCGTTAACTGCTGTACATCTGAATGTGTAGAGGAAGAGAGTTATTATGTCCTCCTGTGTAACTGCATAAAAGAACAAAAACAATGCATATATTCTTTGGAAACAGTGATTGCCTACAGCAATAAAATTAGGGATAATGCAGGGTGTAAGTGGTAAAGATTAATTTATTTTCATATAGGCATTATCGTTGCTTTCTTCGGCATCCCAATCGGAGGGTGCTGAACCTTAATAGTGACGTTTTGTTTTGTTGAAGGTAGAAAAAACACTCCAGTTATTGCCCAGATTTTCAATGGGTGTAAATATGAAAAGAATATGCGTGTGTGTGTACACATTCTTGACCCATGTACTTAAGGGTGTGGAAACAAGCTGCACCTGTCCTTGAACCTGTGTTCAGGGGTCGTTAGGTGATTTCCTGCAATACTTATTGTATAGGTTACTGTACAGAAAATGTAGGAAACTGGCTCTGTATATACTATACCAAAGTAAGGTATTGTGTGCACAGAGTCCAGTGGATCCCCTAATGCTTCTTACAGAGGTAAAAGTAGATAATACCTTACTCTCCATTTGTGGTAGTGTGGGCGAGCAGCAAGTCTTTATCAGAGGGTAGTGTTAAGCATTTATTGTAGACACTCATGCAAGAAATGATGTCACACACTCAAAAAGACCGAACTAAGACCAATTGTTTGTATAAAAGATTTTCTTTGTTGTATTTTATTTTTAGAACCAAGCCAGACTTGGTGCAAGTAAGTAAAATAATACTTTTCTCATGTAATACAGTTGAATGCAGTTACAGGTAGGTCAAATGTTCAGAAACAGTTCAAATTCGTTTTTAGGTACTTTGCGATTACTTTTTAAGTTACTTTTCAGATTACTTTTTCTACTCAGTGTGACATGCCTAGATATCACACTGGGACATTTCCTGGATAAAAGGTGAGCAAAACAGTTATCAAAAAACAGTTTTAGGTTTCCACACAAAACACCCTCAACACTTAAAAGTTTTTCAAAGGAAAACAGTCAATGCAATCCTATGGAGAAAAATTAGGTTATCATTTTGCAGGTAAGTAAACAGTCTTGAGGTTTGAGTTTCTGAGGTTAGAACAAGGGTTCCCCCAGGGTCAAGGATGCACTCAAAAAGCACCTTCAGCGGCCGGGTGCGGAGTGCTGAGGCTCAATGTTATCCAATGGGGGATAGGGGCCTCCGGTTGGTGGTTGCTCAAGAGCAGGCCACAAGGTGGAGGGAGCAAAGCTCCTGGAATTGAGCACAGGGCAAAGGGGTTCAAGTTAGCACACAAAGTGCACCCACAGCGGCGGCTGGGCGCAGGGTGCTGTTTTGGCCTCGGGTGCCCTGTTTTCAATGGGGATTTTCCGGTCGCAACAAACACTGAATGTTTGGGGACGAGGATCTTCTGGAGGCGACCACCGGCTGGAGAGGTAAGTTGGGATGTCGTGGGATGCCGGGACACCGTCGGTTGGGCCACCCAAGGTTGTCGGGCGTCGGGTGTCTTTTGGCATCGGGTTTTTCTTACCAGCTCCGATCGGGGGGGATAGGCCGGGGGAAATCGGGCTGCAGGCGTCGGCGGGAGACTTGAGGTAGGTCAGGGATCACCAGATCAGGATCACCAGGGAGACTTCCTCTTGGTGTTGGGCCCCTTGAACTCGGGCCGTGGGCGTCTGGTGCAGACTTGCGTATTTGGCCGGAGCCAGAGTCAGTTGCTGAGCAAATCCGGTCCTCACAGGAGACAAAGTCTTGTTGGGGAAGGCAGGGCAGGTCCTCCGGGTTCTGAAGGGCTGCAGAACACACCGGGATTCTGCTGGAGCAGGTCGAGGTCGGGACAGGCCGGTAGGGCTGGGGCCAAGTAAGTTGGTGTCCGCCTCTTCTTCCTTCAGCACGGCTCTTCGGTCCTCCTTCTTGTTTCTTCTTGCCTGAGGAGGAAAGGTTCAGGGTTGCCCCTAAATAATACATTTAGGGGCTTTTCAGGTAGGTAAAGGTTGAGAGTTGTGTTTTGCCTCGCCCCCCAACCTGAGAGGTAGGGTTGGCAAAGGTGGGCACACCTCTCCTCCTATCTTAGGTTTCCCGCCGATTCTCCCGTCCAAAGTGGGAGTCCGAACCGGCGGGGGCCAGTTGCTGGGAGCAGCAATTGGCTGGGGCAGCTCACAAAGGCAGCAAGCCTCTGAAGCTTTCCCTTCGGGGACCCTGCCCACCCTGGGGGAGGAGGCTTGGCACCTCTGCCCAGGATGTGCTTTATTTCAGGAGCCAGAGAGCAGGAGGCTCTTGACCCCGGGGTCCAGAAACATGTCTGGGGGTGGCAGCTGGCGAGCAGCTGGTCAGCCAAGACACTAGAGTCAGGTCGTTTTTTAGCGGGCATCTCTAAGACACCTTATGAGTGCATTTTACATCAAATCCCACACTGACATCAGTGTGAGTTTAATGTGCTGAGAAGTGATATACCCAACTTCCCAGATTTCAGTAAAGCCATTATGGTGCTGTGGAGTCGTGATGACAAACTCCCAGACCATACACTCTTTATGGCTTTACTGCACTTACAATGTCTGAGAGTGGACTTAGACACTGTAGGGGTACAGGGCTCATGCACCTGTGCCCTCACCAGTGGCTTAGTGCACCCAGCTAGAGGGGTAGCTGACCTATGCCATAGGCAGTGGGTTGTAGGCATGGTACATGGATGTGCCCCATGTCGACTCTTCACTTTTCTCTGCACCAAAACACACAGCCTGCAATGGCAGTGCGTGTTTGTGTTAAGGTACAGGACCTCTAAGGGTGGAACAATAAGTGCTGCAGCCCTTAGAGGCCTTCTCTGATCACAGGGCCCTTGGTACCTAGGGTACCTTTTACAAGGGACTTAGATTTGGCCAGAGAGGTACCAATTTGGGGGTACAGAGTACAGTTTTGGGTAAATAACATAGGCCCTGGGTACCTGGTTGCCAGGAACCCAGGGCCCACTCAGTCAAAGAGCATCAACATCAGGCAAAAAGTGGGGGGCAACCATGCAAAAAAGGGGTACTTTCCTACAGAAAACCATACCTTTGCAACTCGTTTAGAGTTCTTGTGGCTCACTTGAATAAGCCGCTCATGTGCGTTCATTAGTACATGCCTTACAAACTTCTGTTCTCCCATTAAATGCGCTAAATGCTAGGCAGCTAATTCATTTACCAAGTGGCTGTAGTAACTGGTAAATGCTGCAATTGTACCTCAATTAGTGCGTTCTTTAGGCACAAATGTTGTCTTACTGTGAGAGCTACATGTTATACAGTATAGCTATGGGAAATCCAAGGGTGGACCCGTCTGTGCCAGTCAGCGAAAGGAAGAGGCAGGGCCTGTGTAGTAGCGCATATACTTTTTCTTTGTATGTCAATGACTCAGTTGACACCTACTGAATTGTTTGAATGATTCCCCTTCCTTGGCAGGCTCTACTATACCTATTTTACTCTTTGCAGATGACTCATCTCCAAGACCCCAATTGGCCTGCAGAATCTAATCGATTGTTTTGTTACGTTTTGCGTCCAAAACAATTTATGGTACTGATGAAACGACCCCTAAGAAGGTGTGCTATTAGGGTTGCACCTCATAAGATGGAGCAAGTCTATAGCTTTAATAGTACCTGGGGATCAAATTGTCTGATAAATTTGAGTGGGAACCCCAATTAAACAAGAGCACCTTCCATATTCAGCATAGGTCCAAGGCTATTGCATGCATTACCTTCAAAACTAGCTTGCGGGCCATTTTCCCAGCCCAGGAAGAATACAGAGCAAAGGGTCAGAATGCTGCTTTATATGGAGCAGAACTATGGGCTTGAATGACTTCTATAAATTGGCTAGTGCAGAGAACGGTTTCATAAGATCTTTAATCTCAGTTCCAACAAGCACATCAAATGTACCTTTGTTCTTTGACACCGGGCTAAAAAGAATCTGACCTAGCAAAACTGAAACCCTTGGTATATTGGTTAAAGCTGTGGGCCACCCCTGAGCTAATTCACTACAGGAATTGTCTGAAGGAAATAATGAGCCTGGCAAGTTAACACAAATTCTCCTGGTTAAAGCACGTCTCTACTTGGTTTGCTAAACTAGGTCTCAAAGGGTTCTGGGATAATCCATCAACTATTAATAAAATCAGATGCAGAAGCTTTAAAAGTCACACTACTGGATTTTTGTTTACGACCATTATGTCTCAAGGTTGGGCAATGGCTGTTTACCAGACCAGTATTTCGACTTTAAACCTGTCCCTCAGTTTGCAATATTTCTTGATAACATCATGCCCCACTAGTCAAAAGCCTATATGTAAGATTCCGATACGAGATCCTGCCTCTTAATGCCCTGCGGGCTAAATGGCAGATTGGTTCGACACAAACAATCAATCGGGTGGTAATTGTATAGCACGGTTTATCATCCTATAGCGTATTTAGGCGCTGTGCTGCAGGTATCAGTCGAACAGCCAGGTCTTGAGTCTCTTCCTGAAGTGGGTCAGCGAGGGTGTGGAGGTGAAGAGGGAGGGAGTTCCAGGCATTGGCGGCAAGGTGGGAGAAGGATAGTCCTCCGGAACAACGGATACGTGGTATCTGTGCGACAGCGAGGTGTGTGGAGCAGAGATTCCTGGTCAGTCAGGGGAAATGTAGGCGGTGGTTAATGTACGTGGGTCCTTGGTCGTGGAGGTCTTTGTAGGTGTGGGTCAGAAGACTTTCTGGGTTCCCGTGAGAAAGAATGCCATCCATCTGAGCGTATCATACTCGATCGATGAATATGTGGTGGGAGAAGGTGTTAAAGGCTGCGGAGAGGTCCTGCAGGATAAGGTGGCTGATTCTCATCTGTCGAGTATGGTGCAGATGTCGTCTGTTGCGGCGATCAGGGCCGTCTTGGTGCTGTGGTTGATTCTGAAGCATAATTGGGAAGGGTCCAGTAGGCGGTTTTCCTTCCAGGTGTTCGGTGAGTTGGAGATTGACGGCCTTCTCCGGGACTTTGGCAGGGAATGGGAGCAGGGAGATGGGACAGTAGTTCTGGAGCTTGCTGGTGTCTGCTGAAGGTTTCTTGAGGAGGGGTCTGACCGCGTGTTTCCATGCGTCGGTAAAGGTGGCTGTGGTTATGGGGCGTTGAGGATGGTGGTGAGTTGGTGGCGGATCTAGTCTCTTACGAGGTTGAGAGATTGGTGGGGGCATGGGTCGGTGGGTCTTTACAATACTTGTCCAGCTTGTGGCACTGGCCCTTGAACGGAGGAATATATACTGTTTTGTTGCCCAGTGTAACACGGTCTATGATCTAAGTGGATTTAACTGGTGTGCTTGAACCTAGGGACTAGTAGTTGCTCGGTCGACTTCAGAATATTAAAATCTGATACCTCTGATGCTACAGTTTTTGCTGTGAGTGGCTTTCTGAGGAGTGCTTGGAACTAGAGGAGCAAGCTACTAACCCAGCTTGAGCCATTTCCTTTGGACTAAGAATGGGGTATTTGTAGTGCTATTATAACAGATTGCTCTTTTTTCCTTCTGGGTATATTCGACCAGAAGAGAACTTGGGTTGACTGTGGCTTTTTATCTGTGTCTGTTCCTGATGGGTTGCTGTTGAATAACCAGATTATGAGCTCCGCGCTCTAGGTGCATTTGTTTTGCACTTGTGTTAGCTAGACTTAAGTATATCTCTTGAGACGCCATAATGGAGTATATGTAGTATATTAATTTACCTATGTGTAAACGGAATCTATTGATATTGACCACTATGAACTTTACTGTTCTCATAAAAATCTTGTTCCATACCTTTCCCATTGCACAATATACCGGACAATGGCATTTTAGGTTATAGTGTGCACTGTACATATATTAATTAATATTTATATTTAGTTTTTATTTTCCCTCGGAGACTGAGAATTAACCAGTTGTAATTTGTATTTGTTTTTATTGTACTTTGATGGTTTCATAACAGAATAAAGTATTGAGACTGACACTCAATATACAACAAGCATTGGCATTGCCAATAGGTCTCGCCTTTGGCATTTTATAAGTGTTTAGCCAGAGATTTTGGTTAGGTTTTTACGGTATGGCCGATTACAGCCTGTACACAACAATAAATAATGCAGCATAAAGCCCGGCTCTGGGCCCCGATAATTGTTTCCAGAAGCGGATCGGGCAAACAATGAGGCGCACTTCTGCACAGCCAGTGGCAGGAAACTATCAGTATGACATGACAAGTGACCTATCATAAGTGTAGCTTCAGAATCATCAAATACTAAAAAGTCACCAAGACAGCTTTAACCGAAGCCCAGAAAACACATCAATGCCGATGTAGAGGGCTTTTTTGCTGACTTCAACACACGTGCTGGCTGCAGGAACTCACGCCATTACCGTTAGGAAACTCCATTAAGTATTAGACATCTATGCTGCTAATGTATCCCACCTCTTTAGGGATACGCACCCTGAAGTGCTCTTCTATTGGTAGATGGGTGGCTCGTTAAGTAGCTGAGAGGGACAGTCAGCTCGGTGGGTCATGTGGCGGTAAGTGATGAGTCTGTAATGCAAGCAGGAAGGCTGGCACTGGTGGTAGGCCGAGCACTGTACAGTTGGTTTGAGATCACTGTGGGTAAGCAGTAAATGGCCGTTAACTAAACCTGGGCATGGTAAGAATCTGTATGTTCATTTACACTGAGCGTCTTCTCTTAATCGCAATGGCTGTGACCTATCAAAACATGACAAAATACAGGGTCGACATCACGGGCCGCATGCGCCGGGATAAAGAGCTGTTCATACAGCCACAACAAACGAGGTGAAGGACGGGGGCTGTAATTCCGAGGCCACACAAGGCGCGTCCCCGGCGGCCCTGACGCAGGATGAAAGCGCACACAGAAATATCAGGCGGCTGATGAGAAACGCGATACCCCTGCCGCGGTGGCCCAGAGGTTTACGCCATGTGAGCGCGCACATTGTTTGAGCAGGAAAGCGGATGCAGCGATAGATCTGATGTCCGAGCGCTTGTTTTTTTTTTTTACCTTATCTCCCAGAAGCAGCCGTTGGCCGCCCTGAAGAACTGGCATCGCCGCCTTATTATTCCCCAATAAATACCTGCCTGCCTCCGACTGCTGCGTTTTCATGAGTAATGCGTTTCATCTCCAAAGCAGGACATTCCGATAAACGGGACGTCTTCTGCTCCAGTTCACTGAGGGATTAGTGGAGACAGAAGTTAAGAAAACTAACACAAACAAAACTACATTTATTCGCACAGCGCTTTTGGTTCCAGTTTGGCGTGACTGTATAGAATAGGCGCTACGTGTAATACTGCGTGATACTCACATTATCAACACTCCCTTCGTCATACACTCTGCATCTATCGCCAAAAAATTCTGATACGCTCTAGGATGACCGCTCCTCTAAACCTCCCTGAAAGTTGAGGGAACCGCCTTCTCACGTCAGTTCTAGTAAGAACAGAACCTTAATGCAGTTCTGTTTCTGGGGCGGGAGCATGTTGCACACGGACAACGGGAGGGGGGCGGGAGCACAGGGAAGGTGACAACGGGAGGGTGGGAAGGAGCATGGTGAACACGGACAACGGGAGGGGGGTGGAGGGCGGGAGCAAAGGGAAACAACAGGAAATTAAACAAGCAAAAGCACGACCCACGAGGAATGCAGCTGCCACCCTGCGCGCGCTGCTCGCTCCCGCAAGCAAAACGCTGTGGGAGTGAACATTTGCCAAAAAGGTGCGACATGCGCCCGCCTTTAGCCATTTGCAGGCTACAAAAACAAAATGAGACAGGCAACAGCCAACCAAATGCATTGTGGAGTGGAGGGGGGGGGGGGGAGGGGGAGTCAGACACACAGAAAAGTTTAGAGTGATTACAAGAAGCCTCGCAGAGCAGCGCATGCGCGCTGGCTCAGGCTTGACCTAAAAAGAAACGGGCCATTTTACGATGCTTACAATCCCTTGCTCGAAGCTTCCCATCTGTCGAGCCCCCATGTGTGTCCGACATGAAAAGGAGTTTTACGATCTTCACAGCCCCTTGCCAGAAGCATCCCAGATCTGAGCTACACATTGAGCAGCGTTGAATTAGTCTCGTGCCTACATGTTTAAAGCTCGTGAAAAAAGGCTCGTCTTGCAGCCACACGAGACATATTTGGTGCATCACTGAATGTTTCTTATACCTACATATTAGCTGCCTGGGAAAACCCACTCGCTGGGCTGAATATTGTTAAAGAGATCCCTAAAATCTCTTTTTCAGCAAAAACATGACAGCCTTTTTTTCTGTGCAGTTCTAAACATTTTTAAGCATGGCACGCATATTTGGACTAAGCCTTCAGCGATGTTCAAAACTAAAAAAAGACTGGGAAATAAGTAAACATTCCCAAGAAACACTGTAGTCTATGGAAGAAGCAATTAATTTTTTTCATAGGTGCTTTTCAAATGCACTTATAACAAGCATTGGCATAGCCAATAGGTCTCGCTTTTGGGACCTTAAAAGTATTTAGTTATGCAGCACAATATCCTTGGTGCAACAACATCAACTGTTGCATGGCTAAACACTTGTAAAGGTCCAAAGGCGAGACCTATTGGCTATGCCAATGCTTGTTTTTATTGCAACATTCACAAATGCTCCCGTGTCACGAGTTGCCCAAAATGTGTCCGTTAATCATGTTTTCTAGTTAGATAGCCTGTATGGTCATCAAATGTGAAACAATATTATTTCATATTTACCATATCTAATGTAGGTTTTTGTAGAGCGCAGATACTGTACTGAATTGCATCAACGCGCTCTCAAACTGGATGAGAAGGCCCTTTACTGCAAGGCAATATGTCTCACATTTGCAAGAGTTTGACCTATTGGTTATAAATAACAATGCATTTTATATAGGTTTAAATACACAAAACATACATAAAAGGCATGGTTATTTACAATGCCAATAGCTCAAACTCGCATAATTGCGAGAGCTATTGCATTGCAAATGCTTGTTATTTTAACTTTAGGACATGGGAACTGAGTCCTTGTGTCCTGTAATAGCGGCAGTGACATTTCTCTTCATGTTGCGGCCAGCCAATCAGATCACTCGATCACTCGCGACTGGTTTCGGCGACTGACAGGAAAAAGCTCTGTCATCCAATCAAAGAGCTCTAGTCTCTATAATGTATTGGGATTTATCATAAGATTATGCACCAGATTGAAATGTGATTGAAAAAAATCTTAATAACTTGTTTAATGTCCTGCTTTTAAAACACTGAGCCTAAAATACTTGAATCCATTATTTCTTCAGAATAGGTTTTTCAGTGTTGCATCAGTATTCATATTTTTAATTGAGCAATTAAGACCGGATGGCCATAGCGGTAGCCTTAATTTTTAACGCTTGTAGGAAGAGTTTCATGTAATTTATGTGTTTTAATATTTGCATTTTTGTATAAATATTTTAATGTATGTTTTAATTTGATTGATTTTGCAATTCTATAAAGATCCGATCGTCTTGTTTGCCTAGAATGTAATGCATTATTTCTGTAATAAGCTTTTTTTTTGATTGTTTGAAATGTTTAGTGAGAAAGAAACACTTAAGAATAAAAAGTAACTAAAGCGTTTAAGACCAGTATCCTGAGCAAATTTGTACTGGCAACCTGGTTACAAACTTCAGAAACAGAAGCCTGGGTCAGAATTAGTCTGCAAAACGTCGAAAGGGCACCAAGACACTGAAGTCTCCTGAAAAATAATTTTTTTCCAACAGAAATCTTGTGACTCCATCTTGCCCCCTGCTCCTTCTGAAGACCTATTTTAAGATCGAAACCTGTCCCGCCCCTCAACCTTGACCCATTTAATGATGTGAAAGTAGAAGTGCATTACTGTACTAGGATTAGCTTAGGCCCTTTTTCCACCCGCACTCACATTCCGTTATTTCTTAGTTTTCCTCCACAAGAACGCAGAGAAGCTGGTTCTGCGATCCAATTAGCAAGTTCACTTTGGTGGTGGTGCACGTGAGCCGCCGGCCCCGGGAGATTTCCAAAAGCTCGCGCTCATTTACATGCGAGAACAAGGCAATACAAGGATTTTGCAGCAATTCTTAACTCTAACCAGCTTCGAGTCATGCGAATGTTTGCATTTCCAAATGTGCAGCAAGATTTTATGAACCTCAGTAAAAAGGGATACCTTGTTTAAATTAGTTATTTAAAAATAGGAAACCCACAGCACATGACCCAAACTTTATTAAATGAGGCATCGTGGTCTTTAGTAAATCAGCACGGGAAATCTGAGAATATTAGCTAAATATCCCTGTTTTATTTGTAGATGCTTGTAGGTCATTATTTGATTTTCGTTCTGAAGTTTCTTTTTCCTGTTGCAAAATTTTGAAATCCATGTTGCATCCTCAGCCAAGTTTCTGGTTGATTTCTTTTTTTTTTTTTTTTTTTAACATTGCTGTTCTTTGAAATGACTGAGTTTTTACAGTGTTTTTGATACTTGCTTTACCTTCTAATTTTCTGCACTCTACTTTATTGACCCCCTCTTTTTTGCACTTCTCACAACTGTCAGTCCACATGTACACAAAAAAGTTTCATTTTGTAGTGTCAGTCAACCCCAGGGAGCTTTCATGGTACATGCTCTGCTTTACTTCAAGCTGACTAATGTGGTATTTGCATTTGAGTTCTGGAGCAGTTCTTTCTTTCAAGTAAGTTTTTTTTGTGCACTTGGTTCCTGCAGGGTCAGTTGCACTCCTAAAGGTGTCAGCCTCATGCCTGTACCTGTGCACCCTGCAGTGCCCACCCAGTCTCACCCCAGCATGCACATCCTATAAGTCTGCATATACATGAGTCGTCTTGACTTTAGCAGAAGTGTGCTTCCAGTCTAAAATTATTGGAACATGAAGTCTGGGAGGCAGGAACCAGACATGTCAATGTCGCTCTCCTAAAGTAATATCATGCGGTTTTACGTCTGCTCTGCAGTAATAAATGTGTATTTATTATTTCTATATAATGTGTTATTGGAGCACATTTCTCTTCACTGGCATGGCATATTTTAGTTATTGCAGGAACATTATGGAAGTAGGCGTCCTTCCTACAGACTGCCATGTGGTGGGCTCTGACATTAAACAGCACTGTGCCTGTTCTCTGCCCATGCCACCAGTCCTGACTAGCCTTCCTGCTGTGGCCAGTGTGGGGCATTCACTAGCCTCTGACTCCGGCCATTGACTGCAAACGACAGCGGCCTGACCTCTTGCTATACACAAACAAGGAAGCCACCACTGCAGTGCCGGCTGAAAGCATGAGACATGCAGGGATGGGGGCAGAGCTGCACCCACAGGAGGCCCGAGCAGAAACAGGGAAGAAAACACAAGGAATTCAAGGACGCGTGTGGTGCGCGCGCGTGCCACAGCGAGCGATCTGTTTTCAATTATCGCGCCCGCGTCTGGGCACGATAATTGCAAACAGATGTCTGCCGTGCGTGTAACCGCAGGGAAAAGGCCATGACGCACGAGCGTCTGGTCAGCTTTTAAAAGCCCCTTACTTTAAGTCTCGCAGAGCAGCGCTTGCGCGCTACTCGAGGCTCGACCTAAAAACCTTCAAGTGTGTTCCAAAGCAATACAAAGCAGTATACAAAGTGTGTAACAGAAGATTGCAGTAAACATACTGATTTACCGAATTTGTTAAATGTGTTTTTGATGCATTTTTAAAAGTATTGTGCTCATCAGTGGCGGCAGGTGCAATTTGAAAGTGGTGAGGTGTAAGACCAATGAAAGAACTTTGGCATGCGAGCGAGCATAGCGAGTGAGCTGAAACGTTCTAAGGGGAAGTTCCCCCTTGAGAAAACAAACAAAAACCGGTGTAAAATGATGCATTTTCTAGTGCAATTTCTGCAATAAATTGCAAGTCACCCCTCCTACCCAAGGCATTTGGTATGTGGGGAATGGATTGGACCGAGCTTAGGCACTTTAGCTGCTTCAAAAATGTTTGTCTGAAGAGGAAGACTGGTGGTAATTAGCCTCTTTGGGGTGCAAATGGAGTGCTGGCATAGAACTACACAAACAACACTTGTAAGTTTTGTTGCAGTCACATTGGCTCCAGTAGGTGACATGTGCATTGCATGATGGGTCCATGTCCGGAAAATTATTTGCAGATCTGAAACTTGTACCTGCTCAATATCAACTTCCCTAAACAAATACACGATTTTGCTCATGGAAGCATGCACAGCGTATCTTATTACAAGGTGCTGTCATGCATGAAAATGAAAGAAAAAAAAAAGGAGGTGCAGTGAACTAAAGTATTAGCTTAGGGCCACACAATTTGTTAAAGCAGGGAAGGTGGAATTGAGTCCAGGTTTTGAGGTTTCACATTGTGCAGTACAGCCCATAGAAGTGTATGCCTTCATCAAAGGTTAATGCTTTAGTTTCAATTCAAGGTGTATGAGGTGACAGGCAGAACCCACATTTTTGACAGTTTTGCATAGCAGAAAGCTGGTACAAGGGTTCTTCACAACAGACTACCTTACACAGTTTTTCGGCACATAGATAAGGTCAGTCATATGATGTTGAGAGGCTGGAATTCACTCTTGCCACTAGGCCCCATCTCCCCCAGGAAAGCTCGGATTAATTTGGGAGTAGGTTTCTCAGAAGACCTTGAGTTGAGCCAGGCATCTGGCTGGAGCTTTCAGTCTCTTGCCTACCTTTATTTTTTAGTAAATGTATCTGCTGGTATTTTCACTCTGGTATTTGCTTTCATGTTAGAAAACACCTTGAAGTACATGCTTGAAACCAAATAAAAAGAACTGCTGATTAAATTTTTTTTTTGAAATGCCATTCATTGTGAGAAAGTAAAAATGTATTAAGTACACTATTGCCCACTGTGTTTGCACAAAACTTTTTGTTGATTACCCATTTTCAGAAATGTTGTCCATGTTTACATTTTGGTCAACAATCCAAAAATCCCGCCTGGATGTTGATGCTGACTTTGCACTGAAAAGGTGTTCACTTAACAGGTGCTGACATTTGAGTCTGAAAATGTTTACATAGTGCAAACTCGACCCAAAGGTATTGGAGCACCAGTTACATAGCACAAGGCCACACACATTTTTGTGATTTTTAGGCATGGGGAGATTAACTCATTTGCCCGGAATCACAGGATGTTGAGGGGGCGCCGAGATTCAAACCGGATTGCTCTGCTCCAAAGTCTGGAGCTCTTGCCGTTACACCACACATCTTCATCATTCCTCCTGGAGGGCCTGTTTTCCTCTAGTGAGGCTCCTCGTCCTCGGAGGAAATTTCTTAATTTTAAAGAGGAAGCTTGGTTTTTTAAAGAGACTTGCTCCTGCTTTGTCTCCCGTCGTAACACTTGCTCACTTGTCTCTGCCTACCACCTCTACATAGGCAGCCTCCATGCATTCACTGTATCCTACCGTTTCGCAATTCGTCACAGGGTGTGGTCAGTGATGTTTGCTTATAACACCTGACCCCACCCACCCTGCGATTTACTTAGGAAAGGGTGGGAGATAGGCAGCGGTGATTGACAGGCAGCCAAAGGCGTTTCCGGGCTGTTGCTGAAAACACTCGGGGCTGCTTTAAAAAGTATGGCTTATGTGCGTCATATGTAATGTAATGTATGTAATGTATCCAGGATTTCTAAAGTGCACTATCACCTCACGGGTATCCTGGCGCTGAGAATAACAGAGGTTCCCCTAAATGCACATATTTACCCACCGGATGAATAACCTGCACTACATCCTAGGGAAGAGATACGTTTTGAGCTTTTTCCTAAACTGGAGGAGCTCTTTTATTTGTCTGATATTGGGCGGGAGATTGTTCCACAGATGGGCGGCCGCACAGCTAAGTGCTCTCCCTCCAAACCTGGAGGTTCTTATTCTGGCGGTGCAAACCAGATGAACAGTGGAAGATTGAAGGTTTCTTATTGGAGAATGCCAGACAAACTTTTTCTGCAGTGGCAAAGGTCCAAGACCATGAAGGGCCTTGAAGACGATGCATAATGATTTGAACTGAATTCTCTGAGCTAGAGGGAGCCAGTGGAGATCTTTAAGAGCCGCAGAGGTGCTTCGTGGCCTCTTTAAAGCTAACTTTGCAGCTATTGTCTGTATTCTTTGCAGTTTCATAATGAGGAAATTAGGCGCACTGTGGAGCACTTCTTACTACTAGAGCCCTGGCTGACAGAGGAAGCATAGGGAGAATTTTCCGCAATGCTTTAATGAGGGAGAAGCAGGTTCCAACTGTTTTGCTCACATGTTTTTCCAGACTCAACTTGTTGTCAAAGACTACCCCCAGATTACGCACTGCTACCGCTGGTGTAGGAGGCGTATCTGCCTGAATGGGCCAGAAGTTGGCTGGAAGCGGGCGGGGATTTTCTTAACCGTGCAGTATAGGATTTCCGTTTTCCCCGTTAAACTGCAGGGAGTTATCCGTGAGCCATCTAGTAGTCTTCTGCATGCATTCGTGAAAGTTACTAAGTGACGTAGACTCTCTGCCTTCAAGAGACAGAATGAGCTGCGTATCGTCTGCATAATTCACCAACTTGATGTTATAGGATTTAATGATGGGGATCAGTGGCCTCAGATAGATATTGAAAAGGATCGGACTAATAGACGAACCTTGGGGGACCCCATGCTGAACAGTTCTGAATTTAGATAAAAGGGGGGGGCCACAGCTTGTTGCCTATTCTCCAGATAGGACTGAAGCCAATTCAGAGCCAGGCCCTCCAGCCCTAATTCAACAAGCCACCTTAATAATATCTTGTGGTTGACCGTGTCGAATGCGGCAGACATATCCAATATAATCAGAATGGTCAACTGACCGCTGTCTGTCCGCATTCTGAGTTCGTCCAAGACCATTACTAGTGCTGTCTCAGTCCCGTGACCTGGTCGAAAACCAAATTGCACTTCTTCAAGTCCCAGGTTGGTTTCCAAGAATTGTGAAAGAGTTTTGCTGACCAGACATTCTAGGATTTTTACAGGGTACGGAAGAAGAGAGATAGGACGGTAGTTATTTGGACACTGAGGGTCAAGAGTGGCTTTTTCAGCAGGGGTGTCACCATAGTCTGTTTCCAGCAGGGAGGGACTATACCACTGCTCAGGGATTGGCTGCAGATCTGATGGAGCTGTGGTAATAGCTCCCTACCATACTCCTTCCAGACCTTGTGGGGTAGTGGGTCCATAGGGGACCTGGAATTGGTGCTCATAGCAAGCTTGTGAAACTCTTCTTCCCTGGGTGTTTTGAACTGGTTTAGAGTTGCTCGTTTATTGTCGCGGGCCCCTTCCTCTATTTGATAGGCTAGTGGCTGTGTCCATACCTCAGATACAGTGTCACATAAATGTTCCTGATTCCCTGTGAGACCAATAATTATTTTTGAGATTTTCTCCTCAAAAAAAGTAGGAAGGCTTTCGCATAGTTCTTCAGTTGCGATACTCTTGTTTTTTATGCAGTCAGGATTGGACAATTCATTGACTATCTTAAAGACCCTACGGGTTTTATTGGGCGCCTCTAAAATTGAGTTGGCAAAAACTCAGCTTATGCTTTAGTAATTTCACTTTTATAGTTACTCAGTGTGGTCTTCAGAGCTGCTTTATCAACTTCATCATAGTGCTTCCTCCATTTTCTTTCCGCCAGTTTACAGCCCTTTCTAAGCTTTTTTAGGTTCTCGTTAAACCATGGGGCAGAAGACTTGCGCTTATTCTTCAGATTTTTTACCGGAATAGTCAGATCGAGGGCCTTAGTGATCTGATTGCATAATTCTGAATAGTTTGTTTCTACAGGTTTGTTTACGTCAAACACATTAATATCAGTGAACACAGGCACTTGTTTAGCTATGTCAGGCAGTTTGCTCCATTCCCTGCCTCGGCGGTAGTTAGACATGGGAGCGGAGTCTGGGTTCTTATTGGGGACGGCCACTGCAAAAGTAACAAGGAAATGGTCAGTCCAGCAAAGAGGCGAGATTGCCTCCACTTTGGCCGTGTTTTCCTCGGCGAAAATAAGATCTAAGATGTGACCACCCAGGTGAGTTGGGTCCCTTACCAATTGTTGCAAGTTCAAATTCTCGCATGACTGAAGGAGGTCATTATGTGCCGACCCTGTATTCCCATTGGTCCAGAGATTAAAATCTCCTACAATAACCATACGAGAGTGAGCGAGAGCCATATTATAAAGAGTATTGATAAAGTCCTGGAATTGAGGGTTGACTACACCGGGGGGACGATAGCATACCATGCCTGAGAGCAGGTGTCCATTGGGACCCATCAGGGAAAACCCCATGAGCTCCATGCCCTCGGTTTCGTCGATGGAGAGTTGCACAAAATTCCATCCGTCTTTAAAGATCAGACCAACTCCTCCTCCTCTCCCAGTCAACCGTGGTTTGTGAAGCACCTTATAACCTGCTGGACACGCCATTCCTAGTTCAACCTCAGAATCAGGGCGAGTCCAGGTTTCTGTAAGAAATAGTACGTCTAGGTTGAGGGATTCAATCCAAATATATATCTCCTGGTGGTGCTTTACAAGGGATCTAGCGTTAATCAGACCACAGTTGAGACTATCAAACTTACTTTCCTCAAGTGGTGCTTTCTCCTGCAGGGAAGAGGTGTGGAGGGGGGCATCACCCCTACCTTCCCTTATCAGTAGGAGTTGTTCCCTTGTATACATCTGGCGTGTAATCCCCCTACGTTGTGGAGCGGAACCGGCAGCAAGGCTGGCGCTGTGCGCAGACGGGCTTGCCTTCGGCATGCCAGTGGCGCGGCCGCGCTGCGGCCGTGCTTAAGAAGCCCCCGTCAGTGAGCATCTAGAGCGCTGACCGGTTGTTCCCACCCCAAGAGTACTTCCGGCGCTCACCGGAAGTGAAGTAATCTAAGATCACTAGGTTCCTGCCCCAAGCAAAGTGCGCGCGTTCTGGAAACCCCTGATCGTGGAAGGCCAGGGCTGGTGTAAGGTAAGCCCTTTGGCCTCCACAATGGTTGGCACATGCGCCCTAGCGCACGTCTGTGAAAGTGCCTGGTTACTGCCTGATCCTGTCCCTCACTAAGCAATGATTGGAGTGTGACAGCAAGGCACAATAAAAACAGTTGAGTTAACTTTGCAATACGATGTGTATTGCAATTTATTAATAATTACAAATGTGGATCCGAATGGTACATAATAAGTTACAGAAAGGCTTTATGTGCCATCCGGATTGACATTTGTGATAAATAAGCCAGGAAACTTGGATGGGCGCAGCCCCCACGCTCAAAGGCAGCAGCCGCCCCTGGCGCTCATACCAGTGTTCCAGCTCCTATAATATAGCAAATTCTTACCTCGTCCTTTAAGGTTATGGGATGAAGCATCAGCAATACCTCAAGAGAGGTATTTAAAAAGTCAGGGAAAGTGTACTTACCTAGTTGTATGAGGAATAATGTGAGCAGTGCCACAACAAGCTGCTTTGCTTAAGATTACCGCTTCATGCAACCCTCCTTCGTACCACCTATCTCCTTGATATTTCTGGTGGGCTTCCTTTCTTGTATCTCTCTGCTGCTCTATTATCTCCGCAGTCTGAAAGGCACCTCCGATCTCCATGGCGGAAAAATTTATCTGAGAGCTTGCATACACACAAATTGGGTTGTAGACCAAACCAAAAGCATCTAGTTCCCACACATCCATAAAAATTAAAAAAAAGTTAAAACAAAACAAGTAGCACTTTCCGACTCCAACCACTAGATGGTTGGATAAGTGCATAGTATGGGAACCTAGATAGAAGATGTCTATGCTGCAAAAACATTTATTAAATACTAATTTCTCAAAAACTACTGAACAGATTTACAGCAAACCATGCCAAGGTACTGGCTAAAATTCTACTTTCCTGCAGAGGTGTGGAATTTAATATAACATCTACTTATTCATGGGACAGGTTGCTTCATAAATCTACTTGTCCTGTAAACAGATCTACTTGGCCCTTTATTACCACTTAGTGAGATGAAAAATTATGGCAGCAATCTCATGCAAGAGCTCTTGTAATAGCCTTTTTGATTATACCAGGTCTCATATTATAATAGGGTTTGAATACTAGCAATTCACTAATTTTGCCACCTTCCAAAGATCTACATATTGAGGAGGTAGCGGTAAGCAATAATTTCAGGGTTGGAATGCCCTTTTGAGTCTGTGTAAACCTACTAACTTGCATGTTTTAAGGGTTTTCACCAGCTCTTCTCTAAAGCTTTCAAATTTACTCCTGACAAGTGCGGAAGTTTTTGGGTTTTGAAAAAAGGAGTTGGAGGAAAAGTGAATTTGTAAATGCTCAGCAGATTTTTCGCATGAGCAAATATGCACATGCAAAGTTGTTTGTGATAAAATGTAGTTCACAGATATTTTCTATGAGGACCATTTCCTGTCCTACTTCTGCACATTTTTGTAAATTCATGAAAGACGTAAATCTACACTAATGCAAAGTGCACTTTGGGCCTCTAATTAGGTTTGGCATTCACCAAGAAATTTTGTTTTTATTAAAATTCTCTATCGGCTGGCTTCACTGTGAGCGACAGCATTCTGCTCTTTCACAAGGAGCATATCAGCACACACAAAGTAGTTTTGTTCTGTACCAGGGACTACAGTGGCAATGGGTGCATTTTGAGACCCAAAAATATTTTTGCCTTTTCCGATATTTGTTATAATGGTGAGGACCTGGCAGCTACCATAACATTAAAGTTTTACAATAACCAAGTCAAAACAGGGGACACAGACAAAAATCCAAGGGCTGACCACCAAACGTCAGACCGATTGGCTTTATCAATGCTGGTTTATTTTTGTGTTTCCCATAATCTTGTTGAAACTCGTTGCATTGATTTTCCATTATGAATATTTTTGGAAATACTAGCATGTATCACACAATTTACTAAATGATGCTTTAAAGAACTTGTATGAAAAACTTCACAGTAGATTAGCAAAAGATTGTTTTCCTAGTTGCATTTTTTTGTGAACATTTAATTTTGAAAGCAAAGAATCCTTAATCTTGCATTCAAGCTTCTGCAAGCATTTGCATTTAATCTGAAGGCATTCTGGGAGCATTTTATGTAGTGTCATATTGGTACACTTTGCATACGTGTGTACACATTTGATACTGGAACCACTGTCAGTAGTGCAGTCCGAGCTTACCACATTTCCTTTAAGTGCTCACCATAATAATAAAGGTGTGCATAACAAATCATAAATACAAGTTCGAACAGCATTTATATATGGTACACATGTTACCTTAACTGCAGACAATGCCTTTCCCAGATACATAATGTAGTACTGTAAACTGGCAGGCAAAGTGTTTGTGCTGCAGGAGGGAGGGCCTACTTGTCAAAAAGACAAACATGAAAACTTGTTGTCCTTGACCCCAAACAATATGTCCTGGGCGTCTGTCTGTAGGAATTCCACGCCTCTGTTTCATGACACGTTTTTACTCAGTGTTTAAAATTGGAAATGCTACTTTGGACCCCGCCACCCTCCGTTCACCATATCCACCCCCCTCCCCCTTCTTTGATCTGCATGAATATTGCCATGCCCAACACTAATCAGATTAACTTTTTTTGAGCGGAAAATATCTGTATGGAGATGCAAGTTGTGCATGGCCGAATGCTGGACCGGCCCTGTTGCTGAAAAAGGAAATCCCTCCTGGAGGGGCAGCCTGATCGGAGAATACATGATCATGGTCAGAAGTTCTGTGCACTATACTCTCCTCGCCCTGCCAAAAGCCACTAGAACGACTTGGGCACAGTCTTTTTTAGGTCGAGCCTAGCGCAGCACGCATGCGCTGCCCTATGGGAGGCTTCTTGTGAGCGCTCCAAACTTCCCCGAAACTTCTCCATGTGGGTCTGGCAACTCCCACACATTCTATTGGCCTTTGCGTGTGGCTTTCAATAATGAAAGCACGCAAATGGCCAAAGGTGGGTGCATGTCCCACCTCTTTGTGTAAAGGTCACTCCCACAGCGTTTTGCTCTCGGGAGCGAGCAGCGGCGCGCAGTGTGGCAGCTGCATTTCTGGTTTTAATTAGTACTGTTTCTTATCACTGCAATCTATCTCCCTCCCACTGTCTCCTCCCCGAGATATGTGGTGCAAGAGACGTTTATCGCTGCAATCTATCTTCCTCCATTTGCTCCTCACCCGCCTCCCTTCAATCTTCCCCTCTCTCCCTCCCACTCTCTCCTCCCCGAGATATGTGGTGCAAGAGACGCAAGTGTTTTGGCTGTGTTAATCTGCAGGAACGTTGATACCCTTAAGAGGCCCATGCCAAAACCATCCAACAAGGTGCCTACTATAGAAAATAAAGGACACGGAGCATTAAAAGAGGTTTTGTTTTTGTGACGGATTACCGAATGCTCTTTCCATCCGCACTGTAAAAGCAGTATTTTTAAAGGCGTGTGCATTATATGCAATTCCTGCAGCCTCTGGAATGCTCTGGTCGAGTATTTCGCTTTTGTCTAAAGGTGGATAGAAATGCCGTGGAGGCATCTGAGCGTAAATGCAATTAAAACCCGATAGTGTTTGGCTAATCTATACAAACGCATGATTAAAACAACACTGAGGGGGGCATGGCCAAGATGGCGGCGCGGTAGGACGCGAAACTCTGCTCCTCCGGCCCGCTGAAACATAGCTTTGTATTTGCCCCATTCCCTGGCTTGCAACTCACGGGAAATTGGCCAATTCCTGATGCCTCCGGTGTAGCGGTGGGACCGATTGTGGACAGCCTAAGCGCTCCTGCCGGGCTTTTGCTGAAGATCGCACCGGGGCTCCTGCAAGCGTGGCGGCGGCCGCAGGGTCATCGCTGGTGAGGCCTCCGTTCACTGTGCTGCAGCGCGGCCCCTGAGAGCGCCGGAGCACCTCCACCTTCCCGGTTGCTGCCTTCAACGCCGGCTGGAGGTCCTGGGAACTGGAAGGTCCCCAAGTCGCGGGATTGCGGAGCCGGCCTGGGGCGCGGCCCTTTGGGTGGCCGCCATTTTACCGCCTTCCCTGCTCCGGCATGTTTGTGCGTCGGCGGGCCCAGACTCGGCGGCTATTGCTGAATCCTGGGCAATCGGACGCCCAGCGGACTATCTCGCCAGAAGAGGAGGCCTGCGGGAGGGAACCTCGCCTCACGCGCCGCGGACCCGGAGGTCCGGCCTGGTGAAAAGAAGACCTCTGACCCGCCATTTTGTCCCCTTCCCCGCCTCAGACTGTGAGGCTCCGGGGTCCTCTCCACACGACAAGGAGGCGGGCGATCGCCCAGCGGCTCACCCTGTTTGCAGCAAGATTTGGGTTTCCGGCCACTGCGGGCTACCTGCACGACGATCAGCGGATGGATACCCACCGGTGAGTCGCGCACCGATTACACGCAAAATGGCAGGCCCTATGTGACACCCGCGCAGCACCCAAACAGCGGTCCCTGGGGCTTGGGGAGACCACGGGACAGATTCTCCACGGGCCAGCGCTACCTTCCCGCCCAGGCTCCACAGCTGAGTAGCCCGAGAGCTCCACGCCCTGTCCGCTCTTCATACGAGGCGGCTCTCTGGACCCAGACAGGACACAGGGGGGGAGGGGGGGCTGCTACAAACGCTGCTGCCGGAACACAACGTTACCCAGCATAGCGCTCGACTGAACACCTTGACCCACGGTGCTGGGGGCTTCTGTGCCGGACGACGCCTGTAGATACCCCCCAGCCTTCTGAAGGGACAGCGCGGATCGTCGGCCCCCCCTCACTCAGTGCCACCCTGTCACACGCCCAGGCCCGATCACCGGAGACGCACCGAAACGAGGGCGGTCGTGAAACTCCTGGCCTGCGATCACTCCCCAACCACCTTCTACGCCTTCGTGAGCAGGGATGGCCTCAGCCCAAGCGAGAAGGGAGAAGTCCCTTAAAGAACTACTACTCAAACAGCCCGGGGGCCCAGAGACATCCCAGGGAGCGTCCAAGGAGCAGGGGCACACAGACTCAATCGACGGGGCAGATGGCCCGGCCACGAAGGCCTTCATGCTGGAACTGTTCTCCGCCATTAAGGAAGACATCCTAGAGTTGAAGGGCCAGCTTGCGTCAGATCTCAAGGAAGTGCGCCGAGATGTCGATGAGGTGGGCGAAAGAGTAGCCGTCCTGGAAGAGCATGAGTTAGCGAGAGAGGGCGATTTGCACCAATTACAGCAGGAGGTCCTCCGTCTGCGGGACCAAAATCTAGACCTCCAGGCCCACGCGGAAGACTTGGAGAATCGCTCACGGAGAAATAACATCCGCATCCGCGCAGTGCCCTGGAAGGCAGAAGGTGATAACCTTCGAGACTATGTCCTGTCCCTCTTCCAGCAAATTCTGGGTGACGATGACAGGAAATCCAACTGGACCGCGTACACCGGGTTGGCCTATCCAGAGGCGGAAAGACCCCCCCGCCCGATGTGCTTGTTTGTGTGCACTTCCGCTTAAGGAACAGATCTTACGCAAGGCGAGGGCGGCCCAACCGATCCAGTTCCAGGGGCACACACCGGCCCTCTTCCAGGACTTAGCAGGTCTACTCTAGCTAAACGGAGAGACTTCAGAGCGGTCACGTCCTACCTTCGAGACAAAGGGATCCCGTATTCATGGGGCCACCCCTTCCGTATTATCTTTAAACACCAAGGGAAGTTGAGACAGATGCGCTCCCTCGCCGAGACCCTGGATCTTCTGGGCCTGGATGCTGACACGAGCCCGGAACCGAAGGACAGCCCCCCCCCCCAACCGGGTCATGCGAAAACTTCCCCGATGGCAGACTGTTGGCAAACCATCGGCCTCCACCAAACCGGCCCCGGAGGAGATGGCAAAAGAACGTGAGGCGGTGCTTTCAACCCTGTCTCAACCCCAGGACCGCCCGTGTTCCCCTTGACACATCTCAACTTACTTCGAAGGGATGGCAGTAACGTCACGGAGCCGGAGGGGAACAGGAGTGGACCGCCTTTCCTGACTCCCTGGACTTCCCTTTGCGGCCCGTAGGCCGCCAGGTACTTTGTTTTGAGACATTTCACCAAGGTCACGTTTCCCCTTGATCTCTACACCAGATAGACTTTGGTCTCTTGTTTTCTATTGTTCGAAGCTTTTGAGACGCGCCTTTTGTTCTTCCCACAGGCAGACTCATGGCTAATGTTTTCTTCTGGGACTATGTTCTTTTGGGATGTAATTTTTGTGATGTATTCTTGTTGGGGTTTTTTTTCCTTTCTTTGGGGACTTTCCGTATCTTATACTGCGATTACTGCCCCTTCGTGCTAACCCTCGCATGCTCCAGCCCACCTCCTGCGCAGCGCTCCCGACATCCTAGGAGCCCATCCTGCATGCTTCACACCGCTGACTATGCCTAGAGAGCTGAAAATTGTTAGCCTCAATGTCCGAGGCCTGAACCACCCCACGAAACGCATGGCGATTCTCTCCCTCCTTGAGCAGTCCGAAGGCGATATTTGCATGCTTCAGGAGACCCATTTGCTAGCTAAAGATACCCCCCGCATGCGCTCCCGTCGCTTCCCGCACCAATTCTGGTCTTCTGGGGTGGCGAAAAAGAATGGGGTGGCCATCTGGTTAGGGGCTAAATTCGAGGGCAAGGTCCTGTCTACCTTCTATGAATCCAAGGGGAGGGTTTTAGCCCTTAGGATTCAGTGGGGCTCCACTGTTTTCACCCTACTCAACATTTATGCTCCCAATGCACAGCAGGAGGCTTTCATCCGCAGACATAGCGGAGGGGCTGGCTTCCCCTGACTCCGCGCTGGTAGTAGGTGGGGACTTCAACCTGGTTATGGATAACGACAGAGATCGGTCGGGGCAGCGTTACACGCAGGTGGGAGCCCCCTCTCCTGAAGGGAAACACTGGCTGGCAGAGAATGGCCTGCACGATGTTTGGCGCCTCAGACATGCAGATGCACGCGACTATACTCACTATTCGGCAGCACACAAAACCTCCGCGCGACTAGATAGGCTTCTGGTTTCTAATACGCTCCTCCCTAGGGTGCAAGACGCCACAATAGCCACGCGCTCCCTCTCTGACCACGCACATATCTCCCTCTCCCTGCGTCCCGATAGGATTGGTCATGCCCCTGCTAGATGGCGGCTGCGCGTAGGCCTCTTACACTCCCCTGATGTTGTGAAAGAAGTGCGTGCCAAGATTGTGAATTACCTACAACTTAACGACACTGGTGAGACTTCTCTGGCTACGGTCTGGGATGCTCTCAAAGCGGTCTTGCGCGGTGAATTTATGGCCATCTCCTCTGCTGAGGCCCGTAGACGTAGGGAAGCACGATTAGCTCTTGAACAGGAGCTGGCAGAATTGGAGGCGATTCATAAGCGCACGGGAGCCCCGCGGGTTTGGCGCGCGATGGAAAAGAAACAAACTCTCCTCAAACGCCTAGACCTTGACAGGGACGAATACGCCTTGATCCGCCTTCGGCACAAGTTCTATCTAGGAGGTGACAGATGTGGGAAAGTGCTAGCACAGAAGCTGCGCGCCAGAGCGGTAGCGGGGAACATCCCATTCCTTAAACGCTCCACCGGAGAGGAACTCCATCTGGACTCCCAGATTGTCGAAGAGTTCCGCTGCTTCTACCGCACGCTATATAGCCCCGACAACCAAGACATCCCTGAGGCCCCGGACTACCTAGCGTCTAGCAATTTCACCTGTCTCCCGAAAGCAGAGGCAGACCCCCTAGAAGACCCTATCCGAGTAGAGGAGGTTATCTCCGCCATCGATAAACTGAAGCTAGACAAATCGCCTGGCCCCAATGGCTACCCTGCCCTGTTCAACAAAACGTTTGGTCATGAACTGGCCCCCCTTCTCACCCGCCTATTCAACTCCTTCCAAGATAGTGGGGCGCTGACGGACTTGATGGGAGAGGCGGCGATCTCAGTCATCCTTAAGCCCAATAAGGACCCAGGTCACTGCGGTTCGTATCGCCTAATTTCGCTACTCAACATCGATGCAAAACTTTTCACGGGCATTCTTGCGTCACGGCTGAATCCCCTAATGGCAGGTCTCATAGATCCTGACCAGGCAGGGTTCATCCCCACCCGGCAGGGAAGTGACAACACCAAACACCTTCTCCATCTCATCGATGGTGTTCACCGCTCTCGGGTGGGCGCTGTGCTCTTTTCGGTCGACGAGGAGAAGGCGTTCGACAGAGTGCGCTGGGCATACCTTTTCGACGTCCTTCGAAGCTTCGGGTTCGGCCCCCGTTTTCTCAAATGGGTACAGTGCATATATCAGGCCCCCCGGGCGTTTGTTAGGGTTAACGGGGTCTCCTCATCCCTCTTTGAGATTGCCCGGGGCACTCGACAAGGGTGCCCCCTTTCGCCCCTTTTATTTGCCCTTTACATGGAACCCCTCGCACAGAAAATCCGTGACCTTCCGGGCATTCAGGGCCTCAAGTTCGGAGGGGACTTCCACAAGGTCAGCCTGTACGCCGATGATATTATCTTGTCCCTCGCGCAGCCCCTTTCCTCCCTTCCCGCGCTGGTAGATGAACTCTAGGTCTTTGGCCGGCTCTCGGGCTTCAGGGTGAATCTTAGCAAGTCTCAGGTCCTTAACCTGTCCCTACCACAACCACAAGCCGAGGCCCTCAAACAGTCTTTCCCCCTGCACTGGTCCCGCGAGCCCGTCCCCTACCTAGGCATCCTCCTGACCTCCACGCTCCCAAGCACGTTGGAGGTGAACTATACGGCTCTCGTGGCACAGACGCGAAGAGCGCTAGATGGGTGGGGTAAACACACGTTATCATGGTTTGGGCGCATTGCGGCGGTCAAGATGACGATTCTGCCACGCATCCTGTATCTATTCCAGACCCTTCTGTTAACTCCGCCGCCTAACGCCGTGCGGTCGCTGCAGCTGGCTTTGAATAACTTCATTTGGGGTAATAAGAAGGCGCGCCTTTCGGTGGCGCAACTATCGCGCTCCAGGGACGAAGGGGGAGTGAGGCTACCACTCATTCACAGATATTTGCAAGCTGCACACCTGCGGTATGTGCTTGAATGGAACCGTCCGCTATCGGAGAAACACTGGACCATCATGGACCAGGCAGTGGCGGGTGCGAATGTTTGGCGTGAAATCTGGCTTCCCCGCCGCCTGCGTCATGGGGCCTTTATTCTTCCCCGGTCACGGCAGCCACCATGAAGGTTTGGGACAAGGTTGCACTCGCAAAAGGCCGCACTACCTTCCCCTCCCCGATGACTCCTCTAGTGGACATCCCGGATTTCCCCCCGGGTGTCAAGTCCGCTGTTGCCCAGAGATGGAGAAAAGCGGGCTGCAAGCGCTTGGGCCACCTTTTTGACCTCAATGGCATCATACCGTTTAGTCACGTGCGCCTCGATCTTGACCTCCCCGCTCGGATGAATTTTATTATTTACAACGACGACACTGGGCCACCTCTCAGGCCTGCCTCCCACATGCTTCTCGTAAACTTACCCCTTTTGAGCAATGGATAGCGAAGAAAATGGACGATAAGCACCTCATAGCGGAACTATATGTACTCCTTACTCAAAGCCAGAAAGGGACTCGCACCCGCGGACAACTCAGGTGGGAGGCGGAGCTGGATAGGGCCCTCACGGATAAGGAGTGGGACAACATCCATTACATAGCACATCACACAGCATATAGCGCGGCGGGGACTGAATCCGCGTTTAAGGTTGCGTCGTACTGGTATCTCACCCCTGATAGGATCCATCAATGGAACAAAAGCCACACTGAGGAATGTTGGCGCGGCTGCGGTATGTCAGGCTCCCTAGCGCATCTTTTGTGGCATTGCCCGAGGCTGGAGCGATTCTGGGAGCAGGTTCTAAATGATATTGATGAAGCTTTTGACACCGAGATACCCCGCTTTCCGGCCTACACACTTAGGGTTATCGAACCCCCTCACCTTCCCTTTGCGGTCGCTACGCGGCAGACAGATGGCATTGGCTCTCCTTGCAGCGCGACAGGCGATCCTAATACACTGGGGTAGTACTACGGTTCCGGATCACTCGGCATGGCTTCATAGGCTATGGATGACCCTGGCAATGGAGCGGCTCTCGCTAATCCAAAATCAGAAAGGCGAGAAATATGCTGAACTGTGGGCTCCTTTTATTGCAATGTTATCGAAGGATCTCCGTGAGGTCACTTGCCCCAAACTCCTGCAAGTGCTCCATTTGATACCTTCTACAACAGACTGAGATGAACCCCAGAAAAACAAGCAGACGGGAGGGTCTGGGGCGTAGGGTCCTTATGCAGCTCTTGATATTTAGATACGGATTCCCCCTTTTACTTTATGTTCTTCTTTATTAGGGGTGGGTGGGAAAAGTTTTTCTATTGTTGTTCCCCCCCCCTCTAGGTGGACTCTCGTTTTGGGCCGATATGGCTCTCTGAATATACAGGCCGTTTTGATATACTAGCCTTGATTCTACTTGATGCCAGCCTCCCGGCTGTAGGCCTTATCAAAATAACTCATGTACACCCTTAAAGCATTGTATGTAGCCGCCGGCCTCTGTGGTTGTAGGCATATGGCTGTGTGCTACTAACGAGTCACCTACCAAATTACCTAATAAACAGATTTGTTCCATAAAACAACACTGAGCACCCTGGCTGTAATTTCTTCCAAGGCACAACTCTAAGAAGGATGTAATTACGTCGTAGGGCGCTTCCCCTCGCTCAAATTAAAATGCTGTTGTGAGAAGTCTTAATAACTTAGCCCGGGGGCAGAATTCAAAGCACACAAGTGTTAGAAAGTCTTTCTTCCTCTCAGTTTGTTTAATCTTCTTGGGAAGCTTGTTACAAGAAGAGTTTTCCGCGGGAGGCCTGCACACGGGGACAATCCAGAAAGCCAGCACTTTTCACTCTACAGGAGGCCTACAGATGAGCTGCTGCGTACCAGGCGTCCCTTGTATTAGTAGTGTGTGTATAATAAAAGTATGTTTACTTTTTAAATAAAAAAATACTAACGGACAATAATTTATTTAGTGTCATTAATGCATACTAGTGGATGGTGAGTACTAGCCGACACAAACTCCCCTGAATAGGCCTTGAACTACACTACCCTAAAAGAGTCAACTGCTACAATTGGGTGCTTGTTTCCCATTTAGGAGACAATTTTCAACATATTACTTATGGAGGCCTCATTCTGCAAAACAAATAACCCATCCCAAAGGCGAGACCTATTGCCTATGCCAATGCTCGTTTATCATTTCCAGCACTCTGGGCCAGAAAGGGGGGGGGGGGCATACAGGAGTACTGAGCCCCAGTTTCAAACAAAAGGCATCTGCAAGGGACCTCCAATGCGCTAAATCATTGATGCTGCATGTTCTCTGCTGGGGTGAATAGATCATATCAGGGTACTGCCTACTGCTGGATGATGTCTTGTGCCACCTACGAGTGTATCTGCCATTTGTGACCCGCTGAGCAATGGCAGCTGTGTTAGTCTGCCCTGGTATGTAAGGATCTTGCCAGGTGGTGGGCAATCAGGAAAACGCCCTAAGAGTTTAGACACTTCCGGAAATAAAGGGCCTCTTGGCACATGGCTGATGAACCCACTCCAGCCTGTTTGTTGCAGTACCACATGTCAGTTGTGTTGTCTGTGAGAACCTGACCCGTTCCCCCTTAATGGTTGGGAGGAACACCTTTAGTGCCAAGTGAATCACTTGCAACTCCAGCAAGCTGTTGAGGTAGGTTTCTGCAGAAAGCCAGAGGCTTCTGATCACCCCGTCTCCTAGATGACCTCTCAAACCCAGAAGTGATGCATCTGTAACCACCGTCAGTTCCAGGTGGGTTAAACAGAGAAATTTGCTGCGGGTCCAACTGCAGTCGGGCAGCCACAAGTGCATGTCTTTGGTAGTCTCTTTCGAAACCTGGACAGACTGACAGGTCCTTGGTGCTAAGACCACTGAGCATTCAGGAGGCCAAGAAAACGTAAAGCCACTGTCACTGAGTCCAAGGGTCAAGGGATGAAACGTCGGGATTATAGCCCGAATGTCATGGACTAGTTGAGGTGGAGGGAAAGCTCAGAAGAGCATGATATCCAGGATTGCACCAATGAAGGGGAGCCATTGTGAAGGAGTCGGGTGCTGCGGTGTGGGTGAAATATCCTGGGGATGAAACAGGAATGCTATGGAGCAACCGTGTTCCACAATCTGGAAAACCCATTAGTTGGATGCAATGCTCATTCATCCGTGGAGGTAGAAGGTGAAGCGGCCTCCCACTGGGCAATCATGTGCTACTGAGGGTGACAAAGTGGAATTGCAGCAGCTGCAGAGGGGGCCTGGACGCTGTAGGCTTGATCACCGTCCTCTACCTGAAGAGGATTGGAAGGCCTGTTGCTGCCTAGACATGTACTTCAATCAGTCAATCAGATTTGCAAGGTGCATGGCTACCCAACCAAGGTTTCCCAGAACTAGCGGAAAGGACCAGAAAATCCACACAAACTCAGAAAAGCCAGGTTTTAAGTAGCTTCCTGAATGTACTGGTGTTGTCTCTGCTGAAATTTCCTGTTGTAGCCTTGAAAGAGGTGAATATGCCAGGGGAACTCCTGGAGAAGTGAAACTAGGCCTAAAGAGTGAGAGGCGACTTTGCTCTTCAAAAATCTTTCCAAGGCAGAGTCAACCTTAGCTTTGCATGACGGAGAGTTGTGATGGAATCGAGGCACCAGGGAAAGGCCTAAAGGGTGTCTGTTACTGATATTTGCAGGTTGCATTCGTTGCACGGTTTAAACCCTATGGTTTTTGGAGGGGACATGTCCCTTGCACAATGGTAAAATTTTGAGGGAAAGAAAAAAAACTGTCAACTGACAATATTGGATGGAGCTCTGGATCCACATCAAAAGGCGCAGAAAGGAACTAAAGTCAGTGCGTGGAGGTGGTGCAGATATAGTAGTCCCAACGTTACATCTGAAATGGGATGGATCACACGTGAGGAAACAAAACCCTACCCATCGACACAAGTGAATTGCTATCAAATTGCTCTGGATTCAGTCTGGCACCGGCAGGAAATTCAGGTGAAGAATCGAAGCACATGTCCGTCAAAGGTTGTTGGGACGAGTAGGCCGTGGACAATTCCAGGCACAGCACCGAAGTACCACACTGGTCACAACTGCCCTACCCAGACAATCCGTCATATCCAAAGACGAGCAAATGGAGTATTCAGGCCATCCATGATGAGGCATTGCTGGGATGGCTGTCTCCCTTCCAGGACAGCTGGCAAGATGTTCAACACTCGGTCTCACAACGAATGCGAGTATCTTCCATGGAGGCAAGAAGTATTCACGGAACTGAAGGCAAGAGCTGGAGGAGAGGAAAATATATGCTTGGCAAATGTCTCAATGCGTTTTGACTGTCAAGAGGGGTAGTAGGAAATGCATTTGGATTAAGGCGGCTCGTGGACGCCTGTACTACACCAATCTCTCTGAAAAGGTACTGGATTCACCCAGGTGCCAACCAGTACATCAGTAAGGACATCTTTGAAGACTCCTGACTAGTTTGGTCTGGGTTCAGCACCTCCGCTAAAACATTAGTCTTACCTTCTGTTGTCGGCATGGTGACATTCAAAACTTCTGCACCCTCCTAATCACTGTTGCGAAGGAGGCGGGTTCCTCTGTTGCCATAGTCTCGTTAGAGGTGAAAAGCCCACTGGCATCCTGCAGATCCAGAAACCGGTGTTCATCGTCATATGGGGCATCACTGCCATCATCATTAGCGCCGTCAGTATGAGGCTGAGAGGATTCTTGGTCCAAGTAGGAGTGTATGTTCATCATTTGTGACCTGGTAGAGAGCGGTGAGTTTCAGAGCCAGATAACACTACTGATTCCGTGTTCGGCAATGGAGACAGCATTGGTCGCCGCACTAGGGACAGCGTTGGACATTACACAGGACCTGGAATCCACGGGCTGGTCATGGTGACAGGGCCGGCCTCGAAGCGAGGTCTAGTTGCGCAGTCAGCGTCGGGAACAGATCCGCCAGCGGCAACCCGACTGTACTTCAAAAACGAATGAGCGAGAAATCAGCCCTGGTAACAAGAGGACATTCACGGCTTTAACCTCGACTCAGACTTCCTCCAAAGTTCTGCGAAGGTGAATTTGGCTTTGTGGTCACGGATGGCCTTCTTATTCATCTTCAAGCAGCATTCGCATGACGCAGAGTTATGCCTGGAGTCGAGACACCAGAGACCGGCATCACAGGTGTCTGCTACTGATATTTGATGGCTGCAGACCTTTCAAGGTTTAAAACATGGGGTTTTTGGAAGGGACATGACCATTGCACGGTTTAATTTTGAGGGAAAGAAACACTGTCAACTGACAGTATTCGATGGAGCTTTGGATCTGCATCAAATGGCGCGGAAACGAAGGAACGGACGTCAGTGTGGAGAGATAGGGAAATATAGCATTCCCGATAACACATTAGGGGCGGGACGGATCCGATGTGGGCAACATGATGCCACCTATCGACGCATGTGTGAATTACTATAAAAAAAATCTCTGAATCCAATCTAGGACCTGGGGGAAATTCAGAAGGTGAGGAATCTGCAGTTAAAAAGTTTCTATCACAAATTAATTTGTTTAGCAGTGAACAGTGATTCTGGAATTAGTGGATGTACTAGTTTCTTTACTATTAATAGCCAGGGTGGAAAATTCTCATTAAATGATTTACCTGGAACAAAAGACCTTCTATCCTGCATTATCAGGATTGGCAGCTGGTATCTGTAGAAATATGGAAGATTTATTACTCAGTCTCTTATTTAGTCTAATTCCTTTAGACACCCTTGTTCTATGGGTCTCCAATAAAATTGGAGATATATTTGTCTACCGATTTAAAAACGGGGTCAGAGAGTTTTAAAGGCGAAATACTGGTAAAAAGTTATCTTATGGTGCTATCATCATTTTGACGAATTCAATTTTTTGTCATCATGTTATGAATTTGGGAGTTCAAGTATACAACATATACTTTACTTAATAATTACTTTTTGGTAAGGATACATGAGTCTTCTTGGTCTAAACAAAAAAACAGTGCCCAGGCACTTTAGTTATTTTGGCATTTTAGTCTATTCTGTATAAAATATTTTTGGGTTGCAGAGAGTTTAGTGGAAATACGTCTATTTTCTCGCAATGGAGTGAATAGCTGGATAACGCGCATAATCCCCACACCGAAAAGATGATACTAATATGGCAAATGCCCACTTATCTATGATCATTTAAACAATATGGTTGCCAGCTGTAGAACAAATGGCCTTGTGAGAAATCAACACATACTTGCGTCAAGACGGAGCGTATAAACAAATTAAAGACCACACTCAAGAACCAGAAATCACATAACCATCAGCCATTTGAAAATAGGAGGCAGATTCGGGAGGCACAAAAAAGGTGTGATATACACCACATACCCCTTCATCGTGCCCACCGCACAACCGTGAGGTGCCAGGGAGAGTACAAACTTTAGGATTTCTTATAAATGGGTTTTGAAGGGGTCCACAGAATGTTCAGTGTAGCAACCAACAAACCTGTTCCAACATTACAAATAAATAGACTTTGTGGAGAGTCAAGGGGCAGAAAGAATCACGTCAACCACCTCTGGCAACAGCTGGAAATAGCTCAGGTGTTCCCGCTCAATCTCCAAGCATAAAGGTGTAAACTTTGGGGGTCGGTATGCAGCCCCCACCCCTCCGACCGGAAAAGGAGGTCAGCCATAAGAGAAAGACGTAGCAGAAACACGGCTTGGTGCAGGGGGTCTGTGTACCACACCCTTCTCAGCAACTGCGGGGTGATGAGAATACTTGGGTCCAGTCTTGACAAATCTTCCTTAGGACTCGATGACTCAACCTCAACTGAAACAGGTTCCTGCAATGGATACTGAACCACTAAACAGCCCACCTGAAGTGTGCGCACTTGAACCACCTCTGGATGGAGATGCCACTTTTGGACCGCAACATTACACTGAGGCAGTAGGTGCTGGTGTTCAGAGAGCCGGACAGATGGTTGGCAACTAGTCATACCTCACGATGGTGTGCCCAGCTTCGACAGAGGTAATGAGTCCACTTTTTCCAGTTTGTTCATGTAGCATATCACGTTCAGATTGTCTGTCAAGATCTGGGCACACTGACAGCAAATGGAAGGAAGGCTTTGAGTGCAAGCTGAATTGCCCAAAGTTTGAGCAGGTTTATGCTTAGTGCCTGCTCCTGTCATAAGGTTTCTGCACATACACAGAGCTATGCACAGGAAAATGGGACCCCGGAATACAGTGGTTTGCCACCATATACCGTAGCACCCAAAAACCCCAACCCAACTAGCTTAGCATCCCATTAGCACCCAAGTACTAATGTTTGGACAACCCAGAACACGGTATCTTTAACTCAGGACTCGCAGAAGCAAGAACACTCTTTCATCACTCACTCGTACTTGTACACAAGGTGCGTAGGAAGAGACACTGGATAGGTTAAAATGTTTATTCCAACTTACGTGCTCTAATGTACAGTACACGTGTCAGTACTAATAGCATAATGCATATGACTAATATAAGCAGCATGGTTACAATTCCATAGAATACAAACGGGGAAAGCATCTCAGAGCTCAGTGGATAAACGTATAAATAACATTACCACCCTCCCTTGCAGTAAGATAGTTTATTATAATAATAGAAGACCTCTGGGCTTTGACTAGCGAACCCTCATACCTCAGTCTCTAGATGCAGAATTACATCAGCAGGACATCATAGCTCTTCTCACTGAAAGGGATTTCTCCAAGTGTCTTAAGCGCTAGTAAACCACAGTATTAAAAGCATACCAAATTCTTCATGGCAATTGCACATAATGTTATGTCTGGGTGCGCGAGACTGGCCATATCAGGAAGAACCAAAATACATTGTTATGCGACCTTGTACATGTTTGTGCAGACTGAGCCCAAAAAGGTGAACAACAGAAAATGCAGACAGTGCAAAAGAACTTGGCACGAGCAAAGGGCGAGGAAGGCCCGGCTCAGTGTAACGTGCGCAAAGAAAAGCAGCATGGCAGCCAGGCCTAGGCCAACATAACAAGGCAGGTAACAATCCACAAGACACCCTCCCTGGACAGTCCGGCAGCCAGGACAGAGGCCCATCAGAGGAAAAACAGAGCTGTTGGAGCACAGGAGCGCCCAAACGGCGAAGGGCAGGTCAATCCATGAAAGTGTAAGTGCAGAAAAAGCCATACCCTCCAAGAGTTCATCATTGGAATCGTCAAAAAACATAGATGCCATCCAATCCATGAGATCAAAAGAGCAGGAATGCTCCTCAGCAAAGGGAGCATCCAGAAGCAATGCGGGACAGCTTGCGTGATAATTGAAACAGCTTCGTTGTAGGAGATCCTGGGCAGCCGCCCAGATATCCCATTGCGCCAAAATCCCCAGTGCAGCCGCACGCGCCATACAGCCAGCAACGGAACAGTCCTGCTCATGGGCCTCTAAGGGACCCATCAACTGAACAAAATCCGGAACAGACAATGACGAATTGGAGAGGCAATAATCCAGAGTCCAGGTGAAAGGACAGCGGACACAAGTCATTACAGGTTGCACGCAAGTGAAATACGCAAAGCGAAATGAAAGAGTATATGACACACTCAGTGTCGCCAATGGCAAGACACCAAAACCGGCCAAAAGGCGCTCACGGAGCAGCTGGAGGCGTTCTGGATCGAGCAGGTCCCATCGGGGAGCAGCCATTGCGCAGAAAGCAAATTAAGAGCAAGACACCAGCCGCTAAAGCGAGGATCAATGGGAAACCGCCAAAGACACTGGAAAAAATAGAATGTATGAAAGCCGGGATGACACCAAAAACAGTTTGGAAGGAGGACACCAAGCCCGACCCCACGACCTTAAAAAAGTGAACTAGGCCTTCAGTGTTAGATGCGTTAAAAATACGATGAATTAACTCCCCAAAATGTTGGGGGAGATTAGTGTTCAAAAGGGCCTGTATTTCACTGTCGGTACTCGCCACCTGGAGAATGAATGTCTCCCGGGCGGACGTGAGCATAACTTCCTCGTTTAATAATAGTGCCTTTATTCTGCTCAGTCTATTGAAATCTGCTTCCATGGTAGGGATGGAAGGCCAAATAGAGATATCAACCTTGCCATGAGGGGGAGGAAAAAGCACATTTTTGCAGCAGACAACCCTGTGCGAAACTGTTACAATGTAAGGAATGCCGGCCTGCAGGCCACAACAGTTTGTTATTTAAAAGTAAATAACTACCATTGGAAAGGAGAGTGAAAATAGGTGAAATAACAGGAGCAGGAATACCTTTCAGCACACAAGCAAGATTAGGAGAGGAAACGCTACATGAGCCATGCAATTTAATGTGTTTACAAATAAGCGAATGACCCATAGTCGAGTCGCAGTACTCCCCGTGAGAAAGACTTCCTTGCCGTCCCGAAGGCATTTATACATGAAAGGCAAGGACCAGAGTTCATGCAGGAAAGCACTGCCCAAGGGCCGGTAACGGCCCACAGGATAATGTTTCATGCACGAGTCAAATTCAAACAAGGAAAAAGGTAAAACGATAACCCCATGAACTAGCCATACAGCAGAATCGAGTTCTGCAACAGAGAACGGCAAAGGATCCATCTTTTCGATATGTAATAGAGTGTAAGTTGCATCTTTCATGGACATAAATTGCTGTTTGTCAGTTAAGTTAAAAGGTAGAAACAAGGCAGAGGTGTTCAAAAATGCCAAGGAACTTTACCTAACTTGAGCGTTTGTAAAGTCCATGCAAACTGCATAACCGAACGCAATTGATTCTGCCCATGATATAACACAGAAACATCATCTTGTACAATATCAACAACAGAGGACACAATATTCTCCAAAGTATAAATGCGAGAAGACAGGGTATTAATACTATTGTCAACAACAGCAAGCACCTTTTCCAAATTTGCTTGATCTATTTCCCGAAGACGGGAAGCAGCTTCCATTTGTGATATCTTCCAGAGTTCATTATATGTCTCATAAATGAATCTTTTAGGTCGGGGACCACGAGGTCCCAAAACAAAGTCGGACAGATCAATATTGCCTGAAAGGAGGGACAAATGTTGTTTAACAGAATCAAGGGACGAATGTTGCAGCCATTGTTTGCATAATTTACCAACAGAATATGTAGTGACAGTACGAGAAGCAGTAAATCTCGGATCAGGCCTATCCTGTGTGTATCTAGTACCTGAGTCGTGAAAACGCATTTGACATGCATTAGATGATATAGGCCATACCAACCAGGGTGACTGATCCAGTTCGGAAACATTAAATGAATTATTCTGTAATAGAGCCTGTAGGGTCGTCAGGGACAGGTTAAAACGTGAGCTATCATTGGGAAAACTCGAAAGGGATGGAATTGAGGGCGAGTTTAATTGTTTAGTGGTAGCTAAGCCCCAACACGTAGTTTGATAGATGGAAGCATTTAGGAACATAATTTGGGTAGGGATGAGGCAAGCACGATGCAACGCCTCGGTTCCCTGTACCTGCCATGGCTTGGAGCCCCAAATGGATTTCAAATCTATTGTATCCTCCCAGTACTCATAACCACCCACTGCTAGGGCACTTAAAAAGGAACCCGAATAAAGCAATTTGGTGTGTGTTAACATAATTTTCTGAGTTGATGTGGTATTAAGTCTAAAATAATAGGATGCAGGGTTCGACCGATTAAAATCAGTAAAATAGGTAAACTTATTTCGAAGAGTTTGTGAGCTACCTGGCAAGGGGTTTGGACAATGTTCCCATTGGGTGTAGTTAACAGAACTACGCAGGGCACTTGGCTTATGGAGAAAATGATTACCCCAATGTTGGTAACAATACAAATCGGCATAATTAGCAGAATTCATATATAGATCTTCAGCATTAAAAGATGCATAATATTTTAAATCGGCAAACAATGCTTCAACGGCATGCACATCCCAATCATCAGAATGAATATTATTTTGTACTACATCACCCATTGAAACACGAAGGACATTAGGTACATTAATAATTTCCGTCGGACCATGGATTTGATAGTTCACTGCATCCCATACGATGCCATCAGCAACTGGGAAGGCTGAAATGTTCACAAATGTGTGGTCACGCTTCATGATGTGAGACGAGGAATGAGGAGCCAAAGTTCCAGAAACATAGTCTACAGCAGAGCGTTCAGGTAAATAGTGACCATTAATTAGTAGAAAAAACACTGTGACAAAGCCAATGGACATGAACAAAAATATCAAGAAAAGTACCAACCAGATGTATGTCCAGGGTGGAATCAAAAAATTGTCTCTAAACCAGGATACAAAAATACTGAACTTGGATGGGACTTTTGAAGAGGTGGAATCCGAATCAAAGGAATAACGAGTCGGGCCTAGTGGCGTTGTTGGTTGATGTGCCACCGATTCAGATGCAGGATAAGTATACTCGTCCTCGTCGATGTTGGTGGAGAGTTGGGGATCAATTATAGTTTCAGGCAAAATAGAGGATTCAGGCAAATCGACCATCTCAATTACAGCATCAGCGACCGTTCGTGTAGATGGGCCACGAACATATGTCCGATAAATGGCAGGACAAGAGACCGCTGGTGTGACACTATTCAGGATCGGCCAGGCGCTGTAGCTTGACATTTTCCACTGAGATGTATCTGTTCTCCTTGCGACCAGGAAGCGGTGGTAAAATGACTGTACGTGTTCCCTTCAACTGGAACCGGTGCACGAAAAGAGGGGCCGAATTCTTTTTTGTTTTCAACCTTTTCTCGAACCAGTTCTCCAACCTTTGGAAGCCAGCCGGCTACCGGAATCTGCAACGCAGGATCTGTGGCTGAAGGCAAAAGTGTAGTTGCAAGTTTGTCTCGGGCTTCTTGTAAGTCCTGTAACATAGCAGAATGGTTATCTACATCAAACTTGGCGGATTGCGCCGCGATGTCTGGACCCTCAAGGTCAGGCACAAACATTCTTATGCCAAAGAGCATTTCGTATGGGGTCCGCCCACCCAGAGGTCTTCTAGGGAGATTATTAAGTGCACGCTGAACGGTATACAAATGGGCCAGCCAGTTCCTGCCACTACCTATAACCCTAGCTGTTAAGGATTGCTTTAAGTCACGGTTCATTCGTTCAACGATAGAGTTGCCCTCAGGCCTATACGGAGACGAAAATTTCACCCGCACCCCAAGCGAAGCCATTGCATCCTTGTAAGCCCTAGAGGCAAACGCTGGACCTTGGTCCGAATGGAAGGTGCCGCATGCGAAAATTCCCACAAAGACACGCAAATCCCTGATTACATTTCGAGCGTCAGCACTACGTTGTGGCCAGACCCAGAGGAACCGTGTGCACGAGTCCACTGCTACTAAGATGTATTTATAGGCAGTGTCTGATGAGAATGGACCGCAGTGATCCAAGTAAACACACCCAAAGGGTCTGTTAGCAATGCAGAGCGGGGTCTGTGGTGGGCGTGTTACCGTGGAAGGCTTAATCTGTTGACAAACATCGCAAGAAAGCACAAAAGCACGGGTGTCTTTATACAATCCACGCCACCAATAACGCTGCTGCAAGATGGAAACTGTAGCTGACACACCTGCATGAGCCGAAGCCATGCCTTCGTGTGCAGCTGATATCAAGGCACTCCTGCGGTCCGCGTTGGGGATCAGCCGATCTCCAACGTCAGGTATTGTTACATAAGGAACCTGATCGGGACTTAATTTGTAAGAATACTTGGAAGGGAAACCTGTAGGGTAATTATCACCTTCCTTGGTTGCAGCAATAGCTGCTAGAATAACAGAGTCTATTTTAGACATGGACCTGGTAACCGCTGCTACTGAACACGTGACTACTGCTGAACGGGCAGCTTCATCTGCCAGATCGTTACCAATAGCGTGTGCGCCCACCCGCTGATGGCCTAAGGTGTGAACCACCTGTGTGAGGGGCAGACGTTGTTGCAATTCTGCCACTCGAACCCAAAGCATTTTATGCTTAATTGTGCTCCCTTTGCGTCCTTGTAGTCATTTTTCGACCAGAAAAACAGATTGTCATTGTAAGATTGTACACAGTAGTAGGAATCACATACAATAAGAGTGGTCTCATCCTGAGAAGCGAACTCAAGCGCAAGTAGCAATGCATGCAGCTCGGCCAATTGTGCGGTACTATCTCCAAGTGTGCGAGTATGCACTGCAGAGGATTTGAACTTTCCATCTACAAAGGAACCCGCAACAATAGCACATGCAGCTGAATAAGCGTGCTTGGACCCAGTGGCCGGTTGCGCCGAACCATCGGTGTAGATCACACATTTGTAATCCTCAAGCGGTAGGAAAAACAAAGGAGGAGGATGAACAAATTCATACTGCAAAAACTCCTGAGTCTGAAGAGAAGAATCAAAAACAAAAGTGACGTCCGAAGACGTCAAGGATGTAGCCCATTGTATCCAACGGGGATGCATTGCTTTTGAGTTCGGTACACTTGCCTTTGTTACTGCCTCTAGGGCAGGACAGGGTGTTACCACTAGAATCCGCTTTCCCTGTGCCAGTGCGCGTTCTTTTAGAATCGCCATTTGCACTGCAGTTAGAATTTTTCGACAGATGTAAAGCGCAATTCAGCGGAAGTGTACAGATGTGACTTGTATGCGATGGGTACTGTATCACCTTCATTAAAGGTTAAGTACGTGAATCCCACCGCCCCCGGAATTATTCTAATCACCAGGTTTGTGTGGTTATCACGAGTCAAAAGATATTTAGACTCCAATAGGTCTGTCTGCAAAGACTGCAAAATCGAGGTATGCTCAGGCAGCCAGCAAGACCTTGAATAAGTAGGTTGTATCAAAGCATACAAAGGCTTGATACGCTGGGCATATTCGGGAATGTAAGTACGCCCGAAATTCAGAAAACCCAGCAAAGACTGAAGTTTCTTCAGAGTATTTGGGGGCACAAATGTGCACATTTTTCCAAGAAATGGGGGCTAAGCCCTTACCTTCGTTATTGAGCTCATAGCCCAAGAACAGAACGGTAAATTCAGCAATGTGTGACTTAGCAAAGTTAAATTTGTAACCCTGCTCCGCAAATTCAAGAATAATGCGGTCCACACGGGACAGATGCTGATATAACTCGTCGTCTGTCAGATAGATGTCATCAACGTACGAACATGCGTCTTGATCAATGTCATTTAACAAAGAAACAACACGGGTGGCGAATATACCCGGACTATTTTTATAGCCCATGGGTAATCGCCGGAACTGGAATAATTTACCACCGGAAGTGAATGCGGTCCATTGACCACTCTCCGGGGCTAGGTTGTGCGTGTAGAAACCGTTTGAAAGGTCAAGTGTCGTTTTGTATTTTTTACGAACAAGACTGTCTACAAGCGCAGAACTGTGTGTATTTTGCACCGCAAAGTTCCGACAATGAGTATTTAAATGCCGGTAATCCAAAACTAAGCGGTACGATCCATCGGGTTTAGAAACCACGAAAAGGGATTGTTCATAGGTGATACGCATGGTTCTATTACTCCCTGATATTCCAACTGTGTCAGAATTTCGGAGACGGGGCCTTTTGCCTGCCGTTTGATGGGATATTGGGGTTGTGGCTGCGGTAGTGACCGCAAAGGTATTGCATGAGGAGGTGATTCTTCATCCCATCCCACATGGTTGCGGTATAACGCTGGTGCCAGGTACACAGCCCACTCAGCTGCAAGTGCTTCAGCTTTGTCTTTTGGGACATGCCGTGAGAAGCTTGGAAGGATTACCTCCTCTCCTTTATGTGCAGCTAAAACGAATGGGGGTGGCCAATCCACCTCTGCTAACAAAATGTCATATGAAGAGGTTAGATTTTCCCAAAAATCCCTTTTATTTCACGCGGTATGTCACCTTCAATTTGTATGACTATATTATATAGTCTGTCAGGGGGTGCCACTCTCATGTCAGCTGTCTCTACAGTAACGAATGTTTCAGTTGCTGTCGCCTCCATATGAGGACGTAGCGCCTCCCGCACTATGGTAACTTCCGCGGCGCTGTCTAGGAGGGTCACTGCCCACGTCCAATTCTGGAGTCTCGTTCTCACGGTCTGAGGCATATTTCGCTGTGACAGCGGCAACTTTTTCTTCTGAAATTGCGGTCGAGGAAGATGAAAGTCTTCTGCTTTCCCTCTGACTTGTTGTCGAGGTTGGTCTCGCTCCTGGGGAGCCTCTCGGCCCCTTCCTCTATCTTGCCATCCTCCTCCACCAGCCTGTGACGACGTCTGGGCCTGTGAAGAACGAGGAGAACGCGTATCAGAGCTCTGAAACCTTTCTGGTGATTTAATCCTTGACCTATCACGTAAATCATAAGTACGTTCAGAAGAAACCGAAACTGGGGAAGCGCCTCTCGACCCCGGCTTCTTTTGTTGCCTACCCTGTTTTTCTGTCTCCAACTCTTTTTAGTGAAGACTGGTTTATCATCTTTCTCAGATGCACTTTTTGTTTGTGTAACTTGTGTTTGCGATTGAGTTTGCATTTTTACAAAAGGCTTGTTGCCCAGGCTATTTCTTCCAATTGTTTTATAAGCCCGGGCAATAATTTTCGGTAATTCGCGGGGCCTGTCCAACTCTGGGACCAAAGCCAAAGCATTCGCTACTTGAAAGTTCATAGCATCGCCCTTGACATTTCCAAGGATCAGCTCAGCTACTACATCAAACACTCCCACTAGTCTCATCCCTAATTCCACAGCCGCTTCAGGGCCATGTTCATCCTGTACTTTTTTAATTACAGAGGGTAGAACCGTCATGGAAGGAGTTCCAAAACATTTTGAATAAACTGCTGCGAATACCTTACCCCAGTTTTCACATGATGTCAAATCGGGGATTATGTCTTTTGGCAAACTTATCGTGAGGATGCGGTGTTTATCTACTGGGGATGTATGGGGAAACACTGCTTCTATCTGATCGAACTTTTCTGCAAGCCAGTAAGGATAGTCGTCCTTATTTTGTGGACGTTTGCCCATCACAGAATTTACCATGACAGGACTTATAGTCACTCCAGCGGCTATAGCTGGTTGGCCTGCGACTACAGGAGCAGCTCCATGTAGACTACCTGTAACGTATGTCACTAGGGCTCGATGCACTCGCACCAATTCGGTATGCATAGTGCGCAGTTCCGCAAGCGGTAATGCCAGATAATTTGGATGCGGGGTATACCCGGCCAATACAGGCCAAGTGGCCCCCTGAATTGACAAGGGGCCTAAACGAACTGCGGTAGTTGGTTGTGGTAGGGCGCCATTAAACCAAACACGGTGCTGCCAAGCCGTGAGAGGTACTTCAAGAGTGGTATAGGGTCGATAGGCAGCAGGAATAGCGGTGGGTTTATATTCATGAAACAGATTATCATCTGCCTCCACCGCTTCAAAAGTGATCCAAGTGTAAAACACCTCAAAGTGGTAAGCCGGATCGGCTTGAACCACAAAGACCAAATCGATCCCTGTATCAGGCACTCCATACACCCGTAAGTGGTCTCGGAGTGCTCCTCGACTATGTGCAGCAATCGCCACACCAGCCATGACTAAACAATAATATCCGACAACCTAACAGGGAGCACAAAAATGGGTCTGTTAACTAACCTTTTTTAATAACATCAAGCTTGAAAGAACCTATAAAACATTCAATATAGGAGGTATCACCGTCACATACGCCTCCGGAAGCGTACGCGAGGGGTTTGTGGACAAGCACAAGTACTACTCAAACGTCTCGCAGATAAGCTGCCCCACGGTGGTCGCGCCATGTCATAAGGTTTCTGCACATACACAGAGCTATGCACAGGAAAATGGGACCCCGGAATACAGTGGTTTGCCACCATATACCGTAGCACCCAAAAACCCCAACCCAACTAGCTTAGCATCCCATTAGCACCCAAGTACTAATGTTTGGACAACCCAGAACACGGTATCTTTAACTCAGGACTCGCAGAAGCAAGAACACTCTTTCATCACTCACTCGTACTTGTACACAAGGTGCGTAGGAAGAGACACTGGATAGGTTAAAATGTTTATTCCAACTTACGTGCTCTAATGTACAGTACACGTGTCAGTACTAATAGCATAATGCATATGACTAATATAAGCAGCATGGTTACAATTCCATAGAATACAAACGGGGAAAGCATCTCAGAGCTCAGTGGATAAACGTATAAATAACATTACCACCCTCCCCTTGCAGTAAGATAGTTTATTATAATAATAGAAGACCTCTGGGCTTTGACTAGCGAACCCTCATACCTCAGTCTCTAGATGCAGAATTACATCAGCAGGACATCATAGCTCTTCTCACTGAAAGGGATTTCTCCAAGTGTCTTAAGCGCTAGTAAACCACAGTATTAAAAGCATACCAAATTCTTCATGGCAATTGCACATAATGTTATGTCTGGGTGCGCGAGACTGGCCATATCAGGAAGAACCAAAATACATTGTTATGCGACCTTGTACATGTTTGTGCAGACTGAGCCCAAAAAGGTGAACAACAGAAAATGCAGACAGTGCAAAAGAACTTGGCACGAGCAAAGGGCGAGGAAGGCCCGGCTCAGTGTAACGTGCGCAAAGAAAAGCAGCATGGCAGCCAGGCCTAGGCCAACATAACAAGGCAGGTAACAATCCACAAGACACTCCTCTTGTGACCGGAGGTCTTAGCTCTCCAGCTCCTCCAGATGCGTATCACACTGAAAAGTGGATGAATCCATCACCACTGTGGCCACTAGTAGTGATACCACCTGCAACAACTTCTTCTCTGTTGAACACCACCTCAAGTCTACTGCAGTGCCTTTGGAAATAATGATGGAATCAGTCAGCTCTCCATGGTGCTGGAACGACTGCCTGCAGAAGCACCACTGAAATGCCACATGTGCCAGAGTGCATGTGTCACCAGAACGATGCAAGCCGCTAGATTGGCAGGTGCAAGACTGTCAGAACTGGAATCTGAGCTTCCACCTGAAACATCAGAATTATATCCCTATGTCCCAGATTTTCTGTGGAGGAGGGATGGCCCGATAATCAGGAGGAGCTCAGAAGGCCCCAGGTGAGACCTGGGCATGTTGATAGACAAGCCCAGGTAGAAAAGTATTGATGCAGTTATTTGCAGCTGATGCAAAACCATACGCGGCAAGATGGCTTTGAGGAGTCAGTCATCCTGGTACAAGAGTATGGTATTCCTGAACTCCTGAGATGGGCAGAAACCATCACTTACACTAACAATTGGGGTGCTGATGTCAATTCAAACAAGAGAACAGGGAACTGGCAGCAAGTGGACCTTATGAAATTAAGGTACCTCCTGTGCGACTGCAGCATCAGTATGTGGAAATACGCATCTTGCAAGTTGAAGGACACCATCTAGTCTTTCGCGTCCAGTGGCAAAAAGAGCTGGGTCTAGGACTCCACCTTGAATTTTTCCTTGTGCAGATAAAGCTTCAGTAGCCTGAGGTCTGGGATCAGATGAAGAATGCTTACCTTTTGGGAACCATGAAGCAACTAGAATAGCACCCCTGTCCAATATCCATCTCTGGTACCAACTACACTGCTCCTTTCTGCAGCAGGACTGTCACCTCCTGCTGCAAAATCTGTAAGTGGTCCTCGTCTGAGAAAACGGGTTTCTGTTGCAGTATCCCTCCTGCTTTTTGCCTGGCTTTTGATGCAACTTTGACCGTAGAGTACTGGGTTCCTGCTGTCCAGGTTCCCAGTACCAGTGTTCTTTCCCTAAAATTGATCCACAATTGTCCCTTCAGGCCCCCTGTAAAGTCCCTAGAAAAAGGTACATGGGTACCTTGGGCATAGGGACTGAAGATGTTCCCCTAGGGACCCCTCAGCTAGGCCATGCTGACTGCCACTGCAGCATGCACGGCCTGGTGCAGGCATGGTCGACATTGCACACTGCCTGTGTGCCCTGCCAACTAGCACTGTCCAAGATATGGGTAAGTCACCCCTCTAGCAGGCCTTACCAGCCCTAAGGCAGAGTGCACTATATCACAGGTGTGGGCATATCTGCACGAGCAGATATGCCCCTACAGAATTAGGGTCTATTCCTTAATATTGTAAGTGCCAGGGAAGCCATAAAGAGTAGATGGGCTGGGAACTTGACAACTCTAGTTCCCCAGCACCATGATAGCTTAACTGAAACTAGGAGTGATTGGTACCAAACAACTTCTTGTAATAAATCCACACTGATGCCAGTGTGAGATTTATTACACCTTGTGCTCAGAAGGCACCTCAGAGGTGCCCCCTGAAAACCTACCGACCCTGGTGTGGGCACTGACTGGCTTTAGGCAGCCCGTCACACCCAGACATGTTTCTGGACCCCTGGGTGGAGAGCCTCTGCTCTCTGGGACCAGAAACAATGCACATCCTGGGCAGGGGTGTCACACCCACTCCCCAAGGATGGGCCAGTGCTCGAAGGGGAAGCTTCAAAGGCCTGCCGCCTTTGTAATGCGACCCCCAGCCTCTGCTGCCAGCAGCAAATGGCAGTCCGTGGTTTACACCCCCACTTTGGGCGGGAAAATCGGTGGGAAAACCTTGAAGAATAGGAGGTGTGTCCACCTCTGCCAACTCCACCCCCAAGGTGGGGGTGAAGCACATCTTTCAGTTTCCGCCATCTTGAAGATGGAGCGACACCTCCAATCAGGTCTAGCTCTATGCCCCCTAGCACTGGAGGGTGGCATAACTGAGGGTGTGGTCCTCCAAGGTAAGGCGCCTATTGGCACTATCTGCTACTCCCCTAAAACGCCCTAAATTTAGTATTTAGGTGGCTCCCCCAGACCTGAAAACTGGATTCATGCAACATACGAAGAAGGCGCCGTGCAGCAAAGCCTGAAGACAACTACTGACTTGGCCCCAGCCCTACCGGTCTGTCTCCAGCTTTATACACCCTGCAAAGAAGACAACACATGTCCTCTGGTCAGCGAATTCTAGAATCCCAAGGAAGACTGCCTGCTCTTCAAGAAAGACCAGATCTCCTGAGGACAGCAGCCCTGTCCAGAAGAATCCAACTACAAGGACTCCAGATCCAGTTGAAACCGTGACTCCTGCCCACTGTGCACCCGACGCCCACGGCCCAAGTCAGAGTGGTTCACCTGTCCAGTGAAGTCTCCCCAGCGACACTGACCTCGAATCCAGAATTGGCTGACCTCCACGACGGCACCTGCAGTGTGAATCCAGAGGCTCCCCACCGACTGCGACCGGCTTCAGTAAGAAGACTCAGACGTCGAAAGAAACCCCTGCTCCCAAAGCCCCTGGGCCTTGGTAAGCTGAACAGAATGTGCCCCTACAACCCCCTGCATCTCTACTTACCTCTGCTGTCGTTGGTCTTCCTCCTGCAACCTCCTGTGCGACTCCTGCAGCCTGTTTGTCGAAAACAGAATCCTCATTGAACAGCATTAGGCGCCCAATGCTGAAATTGCACCCTGCACCCAGCCGCCCCTGTGCCGCTGGAGGTGTACGTTTGGTGCTGCTTTGTGGCCCCTGTGCTGGACCTAACCCCCAATAGCTTGGCCCCTGCAACTGATCTACTTACCTGCAAGCAGTGTGGCTCCAAGCAACCCCAGTCTCCATTGAAACGCATTGGGCCGAAGGATTTTGACCTCTGCCCCCAGCCGCCCCAGTGTTGCTGGTGGTGCCGTTTTGGTACTCACCCGACTCTTGCTGACCTTTGGTCCCGAAGACTGAAATTTTAAGTGTTGTACGTACCTGTTAAACCGCATTATTGTTTTCCTCCATAGGATAACATTGAACTGTTCAGAAATTGCACCAAGTGTGGCTTTTTAAAGAGAAGTGTTAAAAACGTACTTACCGCATTGCGAAGATCTTGGTCTTAAAATAAAGTACAAACAAAGCTTATTTTTTTATAAAATTTATGTGGATTCCCTTTTTGAGTCGTGTGTCCATTATTGGTCAATGTTGTGCAATAAACGTCTTCAACCCCTCTATTTTGGGCCTAAGGCTGCTCGCCCACACTACCACTAATGGGGCACTTTGGGTTTTACATTGAGCCCTGTACACTTTTGGGGAACCCCTGGACTGTGTGCACGGTATAACCACCTAGTCGAATAACATATAAAGAGACGGCTTCCTACAGTCTGCCTGGAGGGACTGATGTGGAGAGGTTGTTGCTGGAAGGGTAGTGTTCTTATAATCTGTAGAATCCAATTGGTCTGATGCAATGGTACTCCAGGCTCGTAGAAGTGAGGATAAACTATGAACACTTCCCTGGTGGTGCTGGAGAGGAGGTGAAGGAACAAATAATTGGCAGCCTCTACTCTTTCCCTTGCTTTTCTTGAGCCACACAAAGCACAAGTTACTAACTTGTGTAACGATATATCTGTAAGAGACAGTAGTTAGTGACAGATTCCTTACCTTAGAATATCCCCAGGCGTCAGGCTGGATCCGGAAAGTTTTTGCGTAGCAGTACCCTTGCGCGTCGGTAGGCGGCGTCGCGTCCGTCGTCGGCGTCGTGATCGCCGGGATGACGTCGCGGGCAGTACTTAGGCGCCGCCCCTGCGCGCTGACGTCAGTTCTGTACACGACTTTCCGCGCCAGGAACGCAGAGCCATGCAAGAAGCTGACATAGGTGTCTGAAAAATACTAGGGCCCTGAAAGGGATGTCCTTAACCCTAGAAATCAGTTCGCAGAACGGGGAGGATGGAGTGGGCGGTAAGGAATCTGTCACTAACTACTGTCTCTTACAGATATATCGTTACACAAGTTAGTAACTTGTGCATCTGAAAGAGACACGTTAGTGACAGATTCCTTACCTTAGAATAGATACCCCAGCAATACCAACCCCGGTGGTGGGTCTGCGAACAAAGATCAGACAAGGAAGTCCTGGAGGACAGAACGGCCAAAGAAGCCGTCCCTCCGGACCCGACTGTCAAGGCAGTAATGCTTTGTAAACGTGTGCAGCGAGGCCCACGTAGCTGCCTGACAGATAACCGGCAGCGGAATACCGCGGCCCAAGGCCGTGGTAGCAGCCGTTGCCCTGGTGGAATGAGCACGCAGCCCAACAGGAGGCTCCTTCTTAGCCAAAGAATAGCAGGTCTTGATGCACAAGGTAACCCAGCGGGAGATGGTCCTCTTGTGCACCGCCCGACCTTTTTTGGCGCCCACGTAGCCAACAAAGAGCTGGTCATCCACCCGGAAGTGTTTTGTGCGGTCGATATAGAAGGAGAGCGCACGTTTTGGGTCTAGACGGTGGAGCCTCTCTGGAAGGATGCGGAGGCGGAAAGAAGGTGGGCAAAGTGATGGTCTGCCCAATGTGGAAAGCAGTAACCACCTTTGGCAAGAAGGACGGACGCGTCCGAAGAACAACCTTGTCTGGATGAACAGACAGAAAGGGAGGTTTGCAAGATAGAGCCTGGAGCTCACTCACCCGCCGAGCGGAGGTGATGGCCACCAGAAAGGCTGTCTTCAGAGTCAGAAGACAAAGAGGACAGTTATGTAGAGGCTCAAAGGGAGCGCACATTAAAAAGGTAAGAACCAAGTTCAAGTCCCACTGAGGCATCACAAACGGAACAGGAGGGAAGAGGTGAGTAATGCCTTTTAAGAACCGGTTAACAACAGGGGACTTGAAAAGGGAGGGCTGATCAGGGAGCCTGAGGAAGGCCGAGATAGCACAAAAATAACCCTTGATGGTACCCAGGGCAGAACCCTGTTGGGCCAGAGAAAGAAGGAACAGAAGGACCTCAGAAAGAGGGGCAGAAAGGGGATTCACAGCCTTTGCTGTGCACCATGCCACAAATTTGTTCCACCTGCAGGCGTATACCACCTTAGTGGAGGGACGCCTGGCTGCCAGAATCACATCACAAACTTCGGGAGGCAAGTCGAAAGGAATCAACTGCCGCCGCTCAATCTCCACGCAAGCAGGTGTAGACTGGACAGGTTCGGGTGGAGGACCGTCCCCTGCTGCTGCGACAGAAGATCCTCCCGAAGAGGCAGACGGATCGGGGGATCTACGCTCATATTGAGTAGCTCGGGATACCAAACTCTTCGAGCCCAGTCCGGAGCCACAAGAATGACTTGGGCCCGGTCGTGCCGAATCTTCTTCAACACTCTGGGTAGAAGTGGTATAGGCGGAAAGGCGTACAATAGACCGCAACTCCACTCGTGACGAAAGCGTCGCCGAGCGAGTGCCGCCTTGGAAATTCCAACGCGCAGAACTGATGACATTGCGCGTTCTCTTCGGTGACGAATAGATCTAACCAAGGCTCTCCCCACTGTAGAAAGAGTCCTTGCGCCACTTCCGAGTGAAGACGCCATTCGTGATCCATCATGCACCTGCGGCTGAGTTCGTCCGCCCTGGCGTTCAGGGAACCTGCCAGGTGTTGAACCATCAGGAACATGCCCTGATGTTCCAGCCATGTCCAGAGGCGCAGAGCCTCCTGACAAAGGGTCCACGACCCCACCCCGCCTTGTTTGTTGCAGTACCACATGGCGGTGGTGTTGTCTGTGAACACCTGCACTACCTTCCCTTTGACAGAGGGAAGGAATGCCTTGAGTGCAAGTCGGATCGCCCGGAGCTCCAGAATGTTGATATGGAGCCGGGACTCCGCCGGAGACCAGAGGCCTCTGATCTCCGCCTCTCCCATGTGACCGCCCCATCCCAGAAGGGACGCGTCCGTCACAACTGTGTGCTCTGGCTGGGGAAGGGAGAGGGATCTACCCATGACCCATTGCCGGTTCGAGAGCCACCACTGCAACTGTTTTGCAGTCCCCTCCGAGATCTGGACGTGATCGGACAGGTTGCCCTGGTGCTGCGCCCACTGGAACTTCAGGTCTCACTGCAGAGCCCACATATGCCATCTGGCATGATTGACCAGCAGGATGCAGGAGGCCATGAGGCCCAGCAGCCTCAGGGTCATCCGTACCGAAACCCAGGATAAAGGCTGAAAGATCGGAATCATAGCCTGAATATCCCGGACTCGCCGTTCGGGAGGATAGGCCCGAAACTGCGTCGTGTCCAGAACTGCTCCGATGAAAAGGAGCTGTGGAGAAGGAATCAGATGCGACTTCGGCACATTGATGGAGAACCCCAGCGAGTGCAGGAGTGCGACCGTAGTCTGGAGGTGGGAGACGACTGCCTGGGACGAGCCCGCCTTCAGCAGCCAGTCGTCGAGGTAGGGGAAGACTGAAACCCCTGCCCGGCGCAGATGAGCAGCGACCACCGCCATCACTTTCGTGAACACCCGAGGGGCACTGGTAAGGCCAAAGGGGAGCACGGTGAACTGAAAGTGCTCGAGGCCTACCGTGAACCGTAGGTAACGCCGGTGGGCCGGCAGGACGGGGATGTGGAAATAAGCGTCCTGCAAGTCCAACGCTACCAGCCAGTCTCCAGGTTCGAGGGCAGTCAAGACCTGAGCTAGGGTGAGCATCTTGAACTTCTCCTTCCGGAGGAAGTGATTGACGTTCCGGAGGTCCAAGATTGGACGCATGTCCTCCCTGTCCTTTTTGGGCACCAGAAAGTAGTGGGAGTAGCAACCACGCCCTACTTCTGGGGTCGGAACATGCTCGATGGCCCTCTTGGCCAAGAGGGCCGTGACTTCCTTCTGTAGAAGCACCAAGTGATCCCCCGACATGCGGTGGAATTGAGGTGGCATGGCTGGGGGGGTGGTCTCGAAGGGGAGGGAGTAGCCCCTTCGGACAATGTCCAAGACCCACCTGTCCGAGGTGATGGGACGCCAGTGGTGAAGGTGATGGCGGACCCTGCCCCTACTGGCGTGCTGTGCACCTGAAAGGAGGGACTAGGAGGGCTTGGAGGCCGCGGACGGGTTGGAGGTGGTGGCCTGACCCGCACGCTGGTTGCCCGAACCGCCACGGCGGTATCCACGTCCTCGGCCACGCGAAGACGCCTGCTGCGCGGGCCGGTGGCTGGGCTGCTGACGTGACGGGGCGCCCCTTCCGTGGCCACGATAGGGGCGAAAAGCAGAAGTCAGCGGAGGGCGTGTAGCAGAAAGGCCCAGGGACTTGGCAGTAGCCCGTGAGTCCTTAATGCGCTCCAACGCATGGTCTGCTTTGGACCCAAAAAGACCGACTCCATCAAAGGGCATGTCCATGAGAGTATTCTGGACATCCCCTGAAAAACCAGTGGTTCTCAGCCAGGCGTGGCGTCGCAGCGCCACCGTCGTTGCAATAGGCCTGCCCAGCGAGTCGGCGGTATCAAGGCCACATCGTATTGTGTATTTGGCCGCATCCCTTCCTTCCGCAATGGCGCGGGAAAGCAGTGTCTGGACCTCCTCAGAACACTGGGGCAAAACAGTCGCCACCGAATCCCACAAGGAGTGGGTATATCGGCCCAAAAGACAAGCGGTGTTGATGGACCGCAAGCCAGCACTGGAGGAAGAAAAACCCTTCTTCCCAAATTGATCCAGGCGTTTGGATTCCCTATCCGGAGGGCGGTAGGGAAGGCGGTTTGGGAAGCGGAGGCTTGGACAACCAAGCTCTCAGGAGTGGGGTGGACAGAGAGAAATAGGGGGTCGCCCGGAGCTGGGCGATGGCGTCGGGACACGTTCCTATCCACAGGAGCCCCTGTGTTGGGCTTGGACCAGGCGCCCAAAAGAACGTCAGTGAGGGCATCGTTAAACGGCAGCACAGTCTCCGTAGAGGAGGCTGCCGGCTGAAGCACCTCTGTCAAGAGATTAGTCTTGACCGCCACAGTAGGGAGTTGGAGATGTAAGGCTCCAGCCGCCCTACGCAACACCGTTGCAAAATTGGCTCCCTCCTCCGTAGCCACGGGAGGAGACAGCATGCCAGTGTCAGGGGAAGTATCTAGACCACTGGCATCCCCTAGACCCTCTGTCCAGTCCTCATCGTACTGACACTGTTGTGCCAGAGGGTCATCAGACCCCTCGCAGTCCTCCTCTGGTTCAAAATAAGGAGGAGGAGGGACATTTGGGACCCAAGGTCTCATCGGCGCCGGAACCAGCGTCGAGCGACGTCGGTCCGGGTCCATGTCCGGAGCCGGAAGGAACTGGGGGACGACGCCGCCCGGAGCCCCAGGCGGCGTCGAGAACGGCACCGGAGACATCAGCGTCGGCGGAGGCGTGGTCAGGTCGACCGGCGTCGATGGGGGTTGCGGAGCCGGGATCGAGGCCGGGATCGAGGCTGGAGGCACGGGCGACGCCGGGGCCGGAGCCGTTGGCAACGCCGGGGCAACCCCATCAGGGCCCGCGGGGCCCGAAGGCGCACCGGAGGGACCTTGAGGCGGGCCATGGCCGACAGGAATTCCTGTATTTGGGCCGGATCCGCCCCCGAACCTGGGAAGGACGGGTATTGCGGGGGCGACTCCACAGGCATGTCCGGGGCGGCGGGGGCGGGGACGGTGCCGGGAGGGGCCTCAGCCGAGTCGCGAGACCGGCGAGGTGAAGTCCTAGAGCGACGATGCTTTTTGGACTTTTTGTGCTTGGACTTACCGGACGACGAAGACTTCGATGCCGACGACCGGTGAGGACTCCGCGACCGACCCCTCGACCTCTCACGCGACCGGGGCTTGGTGTGGCGCGGAGCCGAATGCCGGGCCTCGAGGAGCTTTCGAGATCGCTCTCGCAAAGCTTTCGGGTTGAGGGCCCGGCAGTCGGAACACGACTCCGTGTCGTGGCCTCGGCCGAGGCAGAAGAGACTCCCGATGCGGGTCTGTGATGGACATCATCCGAGCACAGGCGCCGCAACGTTTAAAACCGGGCATCCCTACGACACCTTGAAGTCGATTCGAAGAAAACAGTGAAAAAATTCACCAAAAAATGACTAGGGCACTGCTCTTCCCGGATCTGCGCTTGCTGGCGCGGAAAAAGAAGAACTGACGTCAGCGCGCACGGGCGGCGCCTAAGTACTGCCCGCGACGTCATCCCGGCGATCACGACGCCGACGACGGACGCGGAGCCGCACGACGCCGCCTACCGACGCGCAAGGGTACTGCTACGCAAAAACTTTCCGGATCCAGCCTGACGCCTGGGGATATTCTAAGGTAAGGAATCTGTCACTAACGTGTCTCTTTCAGATCATTTAAAACAATAAAATTAAAATAAAAAGTCACTGGGACGTCTGGGGAAAGTTGTTCTTTGGAAACCTCTTGAACATAAACCATTTGAAAGTTTAAAAGGGAGCAAGTATTTGGCAAAGGACTGTAGTCCCAGTGGTCTGACTGCTGCACTTTTGTCTTAAATCTCTCTAGGGCAGCATCCACCTCATCTCCAGTGGGACAGTCTCAGTCAAATAAAATGTCCATAAGAGCATTCCAGAAAATGCAGTCTAACGTGTCCGAGCATGATGGTGTAGCAATACGGAGGACCACCATTGTTCCTGCCACAGAGTTTTCTGTATTCAGACCCACTTTGATGATGTGTTGGGGGCATCCTGACCATCCGAAGCTACCGCCGCCAAATGATCTTGAAGGTTGTGAGGTATTTTGGGCACAAACATCGATCATGGTTTGTAAAATCCCAGTTGAAAAGCAAAGTTCAGGGAGTGCAACGTCAAGCTGCCCACAGAAAAAACGCTTTAGTCTATCCCAGATAATTTGATTGTCTCGAAGATGGGTAGGGACTGATCCCGGGTTTAGCTTGATGGTAGAAGCAGCCTGCACTGCTCTCTGGTGAAGGATGTACAGAGAGAAAAGTCGATCTCCCAGAGCCGAACTACAGCATTTCACCATTGCATTGTTGACAACAGGCGCTGTGGGCTGCTTTGGAATAGCTTTTACGGCTTCCAAAATGCCTCATTAAAGGTGAGCATTGGCTACATCAAATTTGTGGCCGATTTAAGGACTGCAGTCAAAATGTCATGTCTAAGCTCCATCCACTTAAGAAGATACTTCAATACCCCTGCAGCTTTTTAAAGGAATGCATGAATCAATACCATCTCTGCCGAGGCAGGACCCAGAGGTGGGTCTATGTTTATATTACATGATGTATCCAAGCCAGCTTGCTTCCTCCAGAGCCAGCAAATTTCCTGACTCAGAAGTAGGAAGAGGCGCCCCAGGGAATGCAACATTCATCTTGCTTATCCTCTGAAAGACCAAGGACAGAGTCTTTCCCAGACATGTCATGTACGGTATCCCAGTACTACTGGCGTACATAAGACGACACTCTCTCCACTGGAGTTACTGAAGAAGATACTTGGCTCCCTCCTGGGTTGCGGATACTCAACTACGGCCAGAGGGAACTTCTGAAAAGTTGGAGGTGGTGAGAGCAGAGGTAAAGCCTGAGTCATCTGCAGAGCAAGAGCAACTGTGAAGGGTCCAAGCTTCAGAACAAAGTTATATGGCACCAGTAGAGAGTACAATAGTGCCAGAGGAATGCTCGGCGCCAAGGACGATCCTGCTGGCGTGCTCGCAAGAGAAGCTTCAGGTCCTGTGGAGCCAGGTGGTACTACAGAGGAGACTGCCATCCCCCTAAACACTTCCATCATAGCTTGGAGGAACATGGTTGGTTTGTAGTGTAGTTCCTATTTCCCTAATAGGCTCTGCGCATTGGAATAATATACACTATAGGTTTGACATAGGACTAAGGTCGGTATGTCCCTATCGAGTATATTAAACTTAATTACTTGTGCCAGCTAGCTCAGAGGCCACTAGAAACTCCTTGAGAACAAGAAGGGAGTAGTTTCTGGCAACCGAAAAACATGACCACTTTTGTTTCCCTTTAGAAGCAGAACACGTCTCAGAATCGTGGAAACAATAGATAACAGTTTCACTCATTCAATCGTGCATGCTTAGTTTCTACAGAGTTACACAGAAAGGAAAGACGGGCGTTTCAATAAAAAGGTTTTATTGAACAGTCTTGCTTCTCGTGTAAGAGATATGTGCTGTTATGATCACAAGACCGTATGCAAGATAAATAATGTACAGTGTGAGCAGTAGAAATAAATAATACTGCGCTAGCATTATCTTTTAGCATATATTCACGTACATAAATAACGAGCTAAAAATGCGAGTACTCAGATGAGTCTCTAAGCTAGTTCTACCCCCCAATGTACCTAACCTAGTCTAGGTGTAGGGAAAGATAGAAGTAGGCAGAGTATTCTCTAGTCTGGTATACTAAGAGTATGTATAAGTCTAGTATGCCAAGTATGGTATGCCAAGAGTCCCTCTAGGTTCTAGTCAGCTCCATACCTTGAGAATGAGAGAGGTGGGAATCTCTTGCCGGATCTGGAACTCTAACACCCCGCGAAGGGAATCAGAACACTGGAAGCTGGATTAGTCTGCGTGCAGGAATGACAGCGTCTTCTCAGTGCGTCAGGCCGGGATACGGGCTCCTCTGAAGTCGAGGTCTCCTCTAACTTGCTTTGGCAAGGGAAGGTATATTTATACCTGGTAGGTGTCTTGGAATGTTAGCATTGACGTGAAGTCGGACAGAGGAAGACGTCAGGAATGAACCCTTAAGGTATAACGGTTTATACATAATAGATGAGTTCTTGGAGAAATCAATAGTCCTGTGTTAGGGGAACTCCCGAAGCTTAAGGGTCTGTTTTCTAAGAACTCGTTGTGACATTAGGGTGGACGGATGTCGGTGACCATGCCTGTATTTGGAGTGCACGGTTAATGCCTAAATAAGGACAGGGATTTCTATGCCTATATAAGGGCAATGCGAATTGTGCCTATATAAGGACATGATGCAGGAAAACCTATATATGGACCCCTAAAGCAGAATACAACAGGTTCCCCAAGTCGGAAACTCAGGGTGTGATGGGCCCAGGATCGCTATTGGGGCCTAGCCAGTTGCAGCAGGACCTCAAAAAGTACAACGCAGAAAAATAGAGAAAGTCGACACGGACACCGTCGGCGGAGAGAGATGTCACATCAGGGGACGCTGAGCAAGAGAGTCTGCCTGGGTCGAGTACACTTGCTTCGTAAGTGTATCAGGGACACTGGACTAAAAATATTTTGGACACACTATACTCTGAATCACCTGTGTCGTAGACGTCAAGCTGTAATCACATTGTAATGTATCGTTTTTTGTACAACCACTACATAGTTATGCGGTATAACTATCCAGACGCCTAGATGGCAACACAGTGGGTGGGCAGCCGTAGGCTATCTAACAACACCACAGGTCTGGCTGCCACCGCCTTCGTGTGTATTACACCTGGGTAATCTTTGTGGGGGATTTGTTTTAAGGGGGAGGCTATACCTCAGGGTGGGAGGGAGTTTAGTTGGGGGGGGTTCTGCAACTGCCATGTCTCTCTCTTTCGATATGGTGTGAGTGGGAGTTGGGGAATTATTTTTACTCAGCAGTCCAGGTTATTCTGTTTGTGTCAGCAGGAAGGATGCACTGGGAAATGCTATGTTACATGTATATTGTATTATGGGTCAGTTTGGATAAATAAGTTCACACATGTCGCAGCTCCTTAAGAACCAAGCTATTAGATTTCTGTCCTGGAACGTCAGAGGTCTCAACGACCAGAGAAAAATAGGTAAAGTGGTGGCGTATTTGTATAGACACAATATAGATGTTGCTATTCTGCAAGAAATGCACCTTACCCCAAAAACTGTGCTGGTATCTCAAAGAAGAATTAAAGGAACTTGCATTTCCTCTGGGTTTACTTTGCACGCTAGGGGAGTCCTCATCTGGGTCCGTAGAAACTCAGGCATACAGATACAGGCTGTGGAGGCGGACGCTGGCGGCAGGTATGTCTTAGACAAGTGCCGCAAAGAGCACTTCAGCGTTCTGCTAGTGGGGGTCTATGGGCTAAACTATGACGACCCTCAATTTTATCATACCTTGCAATATAAGATGAGGTACTCCCATATGTCTATACTTTGGGGTGGCAACTTCAATTGCGTACAGAACCCTGAATTAGATAGGTCAAAAGGTGCCCCTAGACCTCCATCGCGCGCTGCTAGAGCAATAGCTGGTATTGCTGAGACGGAGGGGCTTTGGGATGTCTGGCGTCATCAGGCCCCTCAGGGTAGGGAGTACACGCACTATTCATCAGTTCATGATTAAAATACCAGAATAGACTATTGGTACGCTTCCAGTACGTTATTTCCCTCAATACAAGACTGCACACACATGGCACGTACCCTTTCGGACTATTCCCCGGTACTTTTACAGATAGGGCTAAATAATTCGAACACCAACAAGCATGCATGGCGTTTTCCTCAATACTCTTTATTAGATACAGTATTTCGTACAGAGCTTAGCACGGAGATTGACGACTTCTTCATTACAAACCTGGGCAGCGTCTCTACTATGGGTTCCATATGGGAAGCTTTCAAACTATACATAAGGGTAATCACGATATCTAAACATGCAGGGGTTCTCAAATCTATTCGCACCCAATTACGAAAAGTTGAAAATACGCTTAAGATACTGGAAGGTAAACTCCAAGATACTCGCACAAATTAGAACACAAATTGACGAATATAACGAACTAGCAGAAACCGAAGTCAAACATCTAGGCAAATATGCTGTAGCCAGGACCTACTCTGAGGGTGACAGACCTAGCGCTACCTTGGCCGCGACAGTTAGACCCGCCAGAGGCGATAGCCACATCATAAATATTTACAATGCCAAGAATGAGCTGGTGGAGGCTTTTGCAGACTACTATACAGGTTTATACACTTCTAAGGGGGCCATTGCCTCAGATGAGGAATATTTGGCTCATATAGCAATGATCTGGTTGGAAAACAGTGATAGGGAAAGACTTATAGGCCCCCTGAGACCCACAGAAATAGCTGCATTAAAAGAAATGCCCAACGAAAAAGCCCCTGGCACAGACGGACTGACAGTCGCTTTCTACAAGGCGCACCAAGATAAATTAATTCCACACATTGTCAATTTATTTGAAGAGATGGCTAATATGGGCAAAATGCCACCATCTATGAGGGAAGCTACTCTAGTTACCCTACTTAAGCCCGGGAAGCCTCCCGAACATTGCTCTTCCTAAAGACCTCTATCATTGCTCAATACAGATACCAAATTGTTCGCAAAGGTATTGGCAAACAGATTAGCACCCCTTTTACCCAAGCTAGTGGGGCCTGAACAGACTGGGTTTGTCCCTGGGCGGTCATTAACTAGCAATTTGCGCACCCTATTCGGAACTATAGCACAAATCCATCCACAGGTTAAAGCAGCCGCGTCATTTATAGATATTGAGAAAGCGTTCGACTCAGTGGAGTGGAGGTTTTTATATGCAGTCCTACGAAGGGTGGGAGTTGGGGATATTTTTCTGAAACTAGTGGAGGTTCTATATGCGCAGCCGGTGGCACAGGTTAGGATTAACGGGGCACTATCTCGTCAAATAGTGATAGCTAGGGGAACAAGGGAGGGGTGCCCTCTTTCTCCCCTTCTGTATGCCCTGGTGGCAGAGCCACTAGCGTGTGCAATGCGTGAATATCATGCATACCGTGGTATCCGTTCCCTGAACTATAACCTCACCATTGCAGCATACGCGGACGATACTTTATTATATATTCGTAACCCAGAGCAAAACCTTGTTCCGATGCTGCAAGAAGTGGAGCGATTTGGACAACACTCAGGGCTATACATAAATTGGCATAAGTCAATAATTTTCCCGTTAACTGCCGCTACTGCCCAAATGCAGACCACCTACCCCTTAGAGTGGACTACGGACCCAGTGAAGTACCTGGGCATAAAAATACACACTGACCGTACTGTCTGAGAATTACGGATGTGCATTACAAAGATTATCAGAGGTCATTGATAAATGGATCAAGCTCCCGTTGTCGCTGGTGGGTCGTGTCGCCCTGGCGAAAATGGTGGTGCTTCCTCGGTTATTATTTTTCTTCGCAAATATCCCCATTATTCTGCCCAAGTCCTTTTTCCACAGTTTGCGTACATTGTTGACACGCCTTGTTTGGGCTGGTGGGCAGCCTCGTGTGAAGTGGGATACCCTAATAAAGCCATACTCGGAAGGAGGGTTAAACGCCCCCGATATGGAAAGATATTACAGAGCCGCTCAGACGCTGCATGCGCATGTCTGGATACATGGCCCTAATAACTTGCCGCATCTTCGCATAGAGCACAATATGGTTTCCCCCGACCCACTGCCAAAGCTGTTGACTGGTGCCTCGCGAATACACCACGCATAATAGACCCTGTGAATTGCACTGGATTTCAGTTATCCAAGATAGCTAGCAAGCAACAGCCAAGTCTAATATACTCTCCCAAGTTACCCGTGAAATGGTGTGATTGGTTCCCACTCAGTGATGACGGAGCAACGATGCAAACTCTTACTAAATTGGAAATAACACACATGGGAGACATGTTTCAAGAAGGAATTGTTAAAACATGGGATCAGATATCCTCACACGTCGGGTGGGGGTCACTGAACTGGACACGTTTCAGTACTACAGGGTCCGGAGGGCAATGCGTGCGCTGTTGGGTACAGATATGCAAGAACCGCAAGAAATGAAACCACTGACATATTTGCTGCAGGCGAACTCTCCACAACGTGGTATTACAATACTTTACACACTTTTCAAGGAGCAGGACGCGCAGGTAAAACTGAAATTTCAACTGGAATGGGAGGAAGAACTTGGGATAGAAATTACAATGGCGCAGTGGTCTTGTTGCTTCAGTAACATTAAATTGATCTCGCAGAATGGTTGGCACAGACAGCTTTGTTTTAAATACCTTCATAGAACCTATTACACACCTGCGCGGCTATATAGATACGGGTTGAGGGAGGACGATAGATGCGTGAGATGTGCTGCAACAAATGCTCACTTTACACACTTAGCCTGGGAGTGTTCCGGAATACGTGCATTTTGGGGTGAGGTATTCACTGTCCTGTCTAAAATGCTAGATCAGGTACTACCAGAATCCCCCCTGGTTGCTCTACTGGGGTTTGATAAAAACATACCAAAAGATGTGCGTAGGCTGGCCGCCATTGGTTTACTGCTGGCCAAGCGCAGAGTTGCAATGAGATGGATGCGGGGCCATTTGCCTACTATAACGGAATGGCACACTGACTTAGCATACTGTTCCACGCAATCTGAAAACTACAATGCGTTGATGCCTGTTAAATGTAAACCTAAAGATATTTGGGGACCATATCGGCAATACCTATTGGAAAAAGCTGCAGAGGATGCAGTCCAAGCAGAACATGCTCGTACTGGAGTGGGTTGAGTAATGTGCTCGTGTAGGGATCACATGTGGGATTGGATGTCTATACCACAACAGATCATATACGCATTTAGAAACATGTTGATGTTCCTAGGAAGTATAGTAATTCTTTTTGTCATTATGCTGATGGGTTGCAGGCTACGTGTTACAAATGACATGCTAATATTCTATTGTCGCACTGATTACTGTTCATGTTATAGCAACTGCACTGTGTAAATTCCGAAATTACTCCTGTAATGTTTTTTCTCTCTTTTTCTTTCTGAAAAATCATAAATAAAGTTAAAAAAAAAAAAAAGAAATGAGGGAATACAAGAGGGAGAGAACTGAAAAACACATGCACTCTCTAATGGAATGTTTAATAGAAAAGAAGAAAGCAGTTCCCTAAAAGTGAGCAGTGGAAGGACAGAAGTCAGCCACTCAAGAGGATGATAAAGAGTCTATGCTCCTGGGCAGCGACAAACAAAATGGAAAAGCCATCAAGCAACAAATAAGAAGAAAGCAAATAAGAGTGACAATTATGTCAACCAATTTTAAGTAATGGCTGGGATGTCTCTATAAATAAGTTCTCAGTAAAACCACAATAGGTCTTTTGTAACCAGACAACTTGAGCAGTCTGATCGGCTCAACCTAACAAAAACAGGATCCCTGGATAGAATGCTTAAATATACAATTGTGGGGGTTGATGGGCAACAGAAGCAACAGTGAAGAGAATGGCTATTACATATATCTTGAGACAGAAAACCACAATGAAGACGTGAGCACAGTCAAAAAATACATGTTGTGATTGAAAATAGGGCAATTGCGGCATACTCTATGATTTGCCACATCCTAAGACTCAGGAACTTCTGACCTTCAGCGAACTATTCAAGATAATCAGGGGAGGAACAAAAGAGAGTGGAAACTTAAAACCCTCTCAAAATTCAAGGTGCTGAGTGATTCTTCGCCAAGAGGTCTAAACAGGGACTCCTCTTGTCTAATCTCTTGAAAGTGTGTGGCAAGATGATAATGTAGGTAGCAAATTAGTACAAATAAAAAAATATTGAGAAGTGCTTCTGAATGCTATACATGGGTGGGACTATTCAGTGTTTAAGACTAGTAATGAGAAAACGTTGATGGAGACGCAAGATTTTCTTCTCAAAGAAAGAAAAATGGGTCTTCCGCACCTTAATTTCACGACCCGCCCGATAATTTACTTGAATAGCCCCCATCATCGATTGGGTTGAGATACAAAGAAGAATTGCAGCCGTCAAATACACATTTGTGATTGTGAAGGTCATGCAGCACTTAGAGGGCTTTGTTTCCTTAGCCATGTTCAACATCAATAGCGGTCATCAAGGAAGTAATGGCTCAAAATTCACTGAGGAATCTTCTCAAATTCACGAAGGATAAACAGTCTCAGAGTGGAGACCCAGCATCTTGACAGAGGTTATACCACTTTCATTTAATTTCCAAATGGTTTCTAAAGGAATGTGACAAGCCTCTCTCAGGCTTGTCTTTTATAAATCCACAAACCGATTAAGATAAACATCACAAATAAGACTTTCTGCGTATACATGTATATAGTGCAAAATTGTACTTAAGACTCCCATCCTTACAATAGGGTATATTTCAGAAGTGTACAAAAATATTAATGATATAACGTTTGAGATCATGCGGCTGGTACTGAAAAAAACGAATTCTCAACTGCTCAACACAACACCTCACAATTCCTGGCCACTTGGCTGCCTTAACCTCACCAGCAACGACAGATCAGTGTAAAAAGCACTACATGTGAAAGGCAACAAAGTACCAGAGTACTCCTAGTTCACATCACACACGGGTACCCTCAGCGTATGCCTGAAGAGGTTTAATTTTGGGAGTTGCATATAATGTTTAATAATTAACATAGGATGCTTTCTGCATAGTACAATCATGAATGTATATAATGCTATTAATCCTTTGATGTAGATAAATGTTGCGCACTCTGTTTGCCCCGTTTCTGACAAAACACCCTATCAACATGTAACAGTATCCAATTCGATAATGATGTCATATGTCAGTGTACACTGTTATTCATTATGAGTAGCTTTCGGTATATCCAACTCAAGGAAATATCGAATTGGGGTTATGTAGAATTGTGCTTTCTGTGTTGACTCATGATATCGAGATGTAGATATTTTATTACTTAGTCGTGGTCTGGAATAATCACTGTATGTGTTTTTTCACTCTTCCTATTTTTGTTTAATTTGCACTAACTGGGGTCACTATACTGGCAATTTTTATTTTTTTACTAATGAAATTACATCAACCATATTGTAATGAATCTCTTTCTCTGTAAATATGTAGTGACATACTGTAGAAGTAATTGTCACGGACTATTACATTCGTTGTCAATAAATACAGGTAGGGAGAATTATTATTCTGTCATTGGTGATTTGACAGTTACAAGATAGTCGCCTTGTAAAATGATGGACGGGACTGAAATATCGAAGTGATCTTAAACGCATGCCTTTTACATTATCTTGACTAATTATTAATACCTAATTGGGTGTGAAAACATTAATAGTTTACGATCGGATTACCTCTTATGTTTAATGAAGCAACCTTCCTTCACATATACGGGATTTGACATTACCGAGGTGGCCACCATGGTAAACCATTCATTGGGGCCTTTACATTGTGGCGTCAGTTTTTAAAACATTTTTTTATTAGTATTAAGTTGAAAAGAACTCAAAAAGATGACGTATGCGTGCGCGACACAAGGAGCTGATACGCAGATACGCTTGTGGGACTCGTCGGATTATACGGTAAGACGTAACGCGGGAAGAAAGAATAGTGAAAATACCCGATTTAGTAGACTGACTATAGGGCTAGAATTATACACACGTCTTCCCATGTGGGCTGACGGCTGGGCGTTTGTTTCAGTTTTCTTTAGATGGAATTAAACATGGTTCCGTGAAGGATACCGAATATCGGAAGGAACGGTACACATCTAAAAGAATGACTATTTAACGGAAATTTACATTGAAATAAATAAAAAACTACAAGGAAGAAATTTGTGACACTTTGGTAAGATGCGAACATGCTACCTTACTGTGGGAATGTATCATGCATTCATTGGCTCGATTGGTTACTTGGAGGGAAGATTAAGAACTGTTTTTTGATTTTCAGATACAATAACATAGGGAATTGCTTTTACGACATATTTATCATGATGTTTATGGACTAGTCGGAGACATAAGGATAACAGTATTCTAATAGCGAGGTGAGAATAAAAGGAGGTCTTCTCGCATATTCTCTGTATCACCACATACTGGTTTGAGACAGACACAGTCCGGACATAGACCACATGAATATAATTGGGCACTTGGTGATCTGGAGATATGGTGGCGTTGTCTCTTTTTTCTCTTTCTGTGTGATATATGGTTTGAGGTTGCGGGATGTTTGACCCACTAAGAGTGATTTAAGTATTCTTTTTTGGGATTGGTGGCCCTATCCCTAAAATTGACACTCACTATATTGGTTTTAAATGCTTGAGCTGTGTTTTTAATGATTGTATAATAAGCTGCTACAACCATGTTTTTATATGTAATTTGCAGCCTTGAGGAAGCCCAGGAGGGCGAAACGCGCGTCGGCTGCTGTGTTTGTATAAGGAATAAAAGATTGATTTTGGATTAACTCTACAGCTGCGATTACAAAATTGGGACTTTCTTGTTGTGACATCACTTTCAGAACTTTGAACAGAAAATGCTGGATGCTTATGGTAACAGTGCCTAATGCACGAAGGATAAAAGTAACATTTATAAGGTGTGCTCTGGTGTCTTTGGCTTAGCCTGAATTTAATTAATTCCCCTCAATTTCTGTTCGCAACTCCATAATTTTAGAACACCTAAAAACACCCCAAACCATCTAAGATGCATTTGGGACCAAACATTGAGCAGTGAGAGAAGAAGTTGAAGAAGTAAAAACTACTTAAGATTTTGCATGTGTGAACAATTATAATCAATTCTTGTAAGCATCAGAGAAAAGGGAAAATACAAACTACCACTGCTTCCTTCTACAATTCAGATGGCCTCTAGTGCAGTGGTACTTAACTAGGCCTGGGCAGATTTTCAATAACGCCAGAGTAATTTAGGAAATTGCAGGCTAACCTCATGGAATTACCGTTAATTGCGCCACTAGTACTGCTTGTGTAATTCGGAGTAATTTGGGGGGGGAAAAAAAAATCATACAGCGAAAGCACATTTAGCGAGTGTAGGTGGGCGCTCACGCTTCATGATCTGCTGCATTTAGCTCAGTTTCGGAGGGCAAAATGCATCCTCGCATCCATTTTGGATGCAAGGGGGCATTTTTTTGTTTGAATCTGTTTATTAGTTGCTTTAAAAAGGGGGTAACAAGCAGACAATCACAAACCCAACACAAATTACCAATTATTAAATAACATATACTATCTGTTACATTAAAAGTCGGCTCCTTGCATGCACCCAATATATACAAGGCACTTACATTATACATATTGTGTATTGGTTGTCGTTGTTCGGCATGCACGATTGGCGCGTGCCCCTTCGACGTTGTCAGATATTGATCAGTGGCTCGAGCGCCTCTACTTTCATATGTTACTTCCCGTGTTGTGAGCTAGTCTGCTAACAGGGGAGGCGGGTAGTAATGTTTGGGACAACTCGAAATGAACTGGAGGAACTGTATTCTTCCTAACTCAAACTGTGGTAGCCATTCCCATTCAAAAACAAACACAAGGAGATGATGGACGGAGAGCTGAAACTTTTCAGACACTCACCCCCAGTCACAGATCTGGGTTGAATCCATCATCGTTCTTTAGCTCACTTCGCCACCCCAGTTCAGACACAGCTATATGCAAATCAGTCTTGACCCTGTGCCTTCATGGGAACAGTCCAGCCCGAACTGCCAAGCCATGTCTTCCCTGGACCGGAAACAAGCATCCTGGGACCGGTTTCGGGCTAACAGCCCTCATCAGCCAGGCTAGCTTGAATCCAGTGGCAAAGTGAGCAAGGGACCCACGTCTGGGCATACCCTGCCAACTTAGGGCAAACAAAGCAAACACAAGGAGATGATGGACGGAGCTCTGAAACTTTTCAGACACTCACCCCCAGTCACAGATCTGGGTTGAATCCATCATCGTTCTTTTGCTCACTTCGCCACCCCAGTTCAGAAACAGCTATATGCAAATCAGTCTTGACCCTGTGCCTCATGGGAACAGTCCAGCCCGACAGGGTCAAGACTGATTTGCATAAAGCTTTGACTGAACTGGGGTGGTGAAGTGAGCTAAAGAACCATGATGGATGCAACCCAGATCTGTGACTGGGGGCGAGTGTCTGAAAAGTTTCAGAGCTCCGTCCATCTCCTTGTGTTTACTTAGCCATTCCCATTCCCCATTAGAAAAGATGTAAATTTGCCTCTCTGTCGCTGCCTCGAGATGCTTAGTGCCAGGTCCAAGTCGAACATTGTCTAGTTTTGTATCTCAGGTTTTCGCCGTGTGCTTTAACTCATGTCCCCTATCTCTGTCAACAGCTTGGCCCTGCAGATCGCATAATATCGCATTCCAGTGTGTCGCAATTGGGAACTTGCGAAGACCCAGCGTGTCTTCCCTGCACAGCACGATGCCTTCCGCTGTGGCCCATACTTGTAGGGAGTGTCTCCAGGCATGTGCACTGGGGGGCTCAGCAGACCTTCTATTTGTGATTAGTCGCTTTGCCACAATTAGGCCCAGTGCTATAAAGCGAGAGGTCACCCTTTGGCTTTTACGTTTGCGAACAATGTGTAGGACGCACACTGTCCACTCCAGGGGCACCACGCGCTCCATGCATCGAGCTAGAGTGGCCGTTACTGTTGTCCAGTAGTCCCCAAGGCACGGACAGCTCCACACCATGTGCAGTAAATCTGCACCTGTGGCGTGGCAGCCAGGGCACCCGACATCCATTTGGTTGAAGTATTTGTTAATTTTGGCAGGCGCGAGATACGGACACAGGGGGACATTTTTGTGCTAAGAAAATAGCACTAGATGCCAGTTGTAAGTTAGAGAGCAATCCTACTACAAGAGCACATTTAGCTCTATTTCTTAGTGCAAAATATATCCTTGCATCCATTTTAGAAGCGAGGGTGAATATTTGCGCTAAGAAATAGCGCTACATGCAGAATTAATCTTCTCTCAAAATTCAAGAGTAATCTAATGGACTTCTTAGGTAATTCCGCAAGCTACACTCACCCCTGTTCTTGACCTGTGGTCCAAGGACCCCCGGGTATCCACAAAGCCTACTCAGTGGGTCCATGACTGCTTAGAAATTTAAACAATTATAATTCATTAATAGGTGCAAATAAATAATGAAGAAAAATGTAGAATTGAACATTTTAAAAGGCTCTGTAAATGTAAACTAATTTGAAATTGGAGGCTAAAAATTCTGTTAGCATCAGATTGATTCTTGGAAGCAGTTCAAATGCATTCAACAGAATATATTATGGATGATGGGTGGCTTTAATTTAATATAGAAAACCTCAAAACGTCTCTTTAAAATATTTGTTTGAGAATGTAAAAAAAAAAATGCAATCATTTGTGTATTTGTATGATGAAGGCTGGTTTTTTTATTTTGTGTATTGTTTTGCAATTCAAATAATCGAAAATGCTCAGGCTGGGGTCCACAGCTTTGAGTAATAACTTAGTGGGGGGTCTTTTGATTCCAATAATGATTCAGTGGGGATCCCGGGGTTGCCATTATGATTAAGTTGGGGTCCACAGAAATCAAAAGAAACATAAGAATACCCACTGAGTGAGGCATCTTTGCTGAAATGATCCTTGTCTGAAATGTCGCTCTGTGCCTATACGGACCTAGAAATAGCAGAGGAAACAAAGGTAGGATTTTTCCATCCCAGTACTATCATAAGCCTCATGAAACGCCACAGGGTTCAAAAAGGTTTTTTTTGAAATGGGGAACTGGAGCGAACCACTGGATGGTCAGATGCAGGCCAGTGCAGCCTAGCTGCCCAGGACACTGGTCTACCACTGGTTCATGTCTCCTCCTGGGAGTGCATGCAATTGGAGGAGGACATGGAGAACTGCAGATTCTACCTATGCTGTACTAGCTTCTGTGCATCAGTCATGTAGAAAAATGTACGGTACTTTGTTGTCCTTAATAAATAATGGTTACTAATTAATTTTTGGGCAGGGTTTTAAATCAGGAGGACAAAAAGGTAGCTAACTGCAAAAAATAATTTTTTCGCAACACACACACACACACTTGACTAAAGCTTTAACAAAACAGTAAAAGTAACAGAACATAATAAAAGTGTGCTTGCAAATGGCATACCCTTCCTGGCAAAGGAAATGGAGAAAAATGGGAGTTCCAGGTGGTGTTCTTTGGAATGGTACGCGTGGGTGGTTTGCTTGCCGGCGATCTCGAAGATTGTTCACTCTCATCTGTTGAATATGAAGTTTCAGCTTCATTCTAGATGAAAATTGAAATACGAGTTAGTGGCCTGGACTAATACACTCAGTCCCTTCATTAGTGTGAAAATGAATGACCTCTTAAGGAATACTGTACAATGCAACCTGTGATTTAGTTATCAAGTAGATATTTAGAAAGCATGGCATGTGGGTAGTCGAGAGGTCTTTTCTCATGCCTTGAATTTTAGATTAAACAAAGTTCTTTCATTCAAGTGTCATGTATTTTTTAGTCTATTTATTTGGATTATTGACAGGCTCTCTAAAGTCGAACAAAAGTCAATTCTCCTGAAAATGAGGTATCCTTTCACACCTTTAGTGCAGCTTTCATCATATTTTGTGATGAGTCTAATAATCTTATTTAAATTTAAAGGAGAAAGGGCACAGAAACAGGAGAAACTAAACCACCTCAACATATTGTAACACAAGCATTGGCATAGCCAATAGGTCTCGCCTTTGGGACCTTATAAGTGTTTTGCTATGCAACAGTTGATGTTGTTGCACCAAGGATATTGTGCTGGTTAACTAAACACTTATAAGGTCCCAAAGGCGAGACCTATTGGCTCTGCCAATGCTTGTTTATTTATGTTTTAAAAACAAAAATAAAAAGCATTGTTATTTGCAATGTCAATAGGTCAAACTTGCGTAAATGTGAGACCTATTGCATTGCAAATGCTTGTTTTGTAAGGAGTTCGATGAGGAAAGAAGGCTTAGCCAGCAAACAATGAGGGTGTCCTAATGGTGGTATTTTCAACTACGTGTTAACAATTGCCATATACGAGCGCATACAAAGCGCTCGCACAAAAGATGGTTACAGATACGAAACAACTAGATTTCCTAGTATTTTAATTGCGCTGTGTAAATCCATCTGAAAATGCCGACAAAAACCAAGAGGCTGCATCGCAAATAAATAAAAATGGAGAACTTAAAGTGCTTGTTACCAGCTGGAGAAGGAATTTGAGCTTCCACCTCGTTGTAGATTTTGTCCGTCAGTTTCTCTTTCCAGCTTGTGAAAGGAGTCCTTGGTAGGTATATTCTAAAGGAATGTTGACTCGAAAGGTGTATTACAGTCTTGAAAACTGACACTTTTTTCCAACTATATTCACTGTTGTTTCCTGAAAGTTGCCCTTGAGTGAGTGAATCAGCTAGGAGCGACCAGAGACATGCGGCCGGTAGGTGGCGCTGTTATATGCAACTTGAAATAGCCCACTAGGAATGCAACTTAAAAGTTAGAAACAAAAAAACGCGACCGCAAAAGTGAAAGCCAAGCGACTGCGCTGTCATTAGGAACATGATCCAAGGAAAGAATGCAGCTAAGAAAAAAATGGCCGGGAGGGGGGGGGGCTAATTCTCCCAGCAATAGGCCGAATGGTGATGGAGGGGCTCTAGGAAGGCGTGAAAAACACAACAAAGCCTCATTAACAGGCAAATGGTCTTAAAGACCTGTGAAGTACTCGGGTGCGGCTGTGTGTGTGCCCAGGATGCTGACTCAGCCCGGGCTGCCACACGACGGAAGGAGTGGGGGGGGGGGGGGGTGAAGCCCTTTGAGCCCAATGGGCGTTTACAAATAACCAGCGTACATGCCCACAAGATGTGTATGACGACAGAGTAAAGCAACACTTGCATAAGGCACCATTAGTCAAAAGCGTACTCAGAGGATAAAAGGTAACCTTAAGGGACAGGTAGTTTGAAATCGTCTAAGGGCACCGTGCACAACCAACAGTCGGGTGTGAGGCGAATAATTGGATAAATCAATACAACATATTCTTCACTATAGAAAGTATTGTGCAGGACCAGCATCCTGGTGGACGGTCACAGTTTAGCTCTCAAGAAACCAAGCCCTTCGTTCTCCCATTAAGATTAGCGCCACTGAACGTGTCCCTTCCAATTTCCCAGTACGACTTCGGGAAGGCGAAGCCAGGCCAGCCCCCTGATTCAGAGAGTCAATCAAAGTGATGAGGATTATGAGTAAGTAGACAGCTCTGACAGTGGAAGCAGTGACTCAAGATCAATTAAAGTGACAAGCCTATCTTTAAACAGCATCGCTTAATGTTGATACCGTGGCATCCTCTATGAAAATAAGAGTCTTAGCATGAAGCATATTCCGAGCCTCTGAACAGTAATCTGAAGCCATCAAAGGCCCGGGACAGAAGCCTGTCCCCTTCTCAGATGTGACTATTCTGTCAGATTCAAGGATTTGAAAGATGACTAATGTCTCAGCTGTCACTTTAGGAAATCATAACCTGAGTGGCGTGGAGGCAAGTTTCTATCAAATCACTCGTCGCTCTTTTATGAAAATGTGCAATTATTTTACCTACAGTGTTTAATAAAGGTGCACACAGCACACACTTCAAATTATATGAAATGTAAATATTGAATAAAAAAAAAAGTGAGTTTGTTGAGCTTGGTGGTTCTCAAGCCGTCGCCAAGCAGCCTTCCCTCCAGTGCATTAAATGCTGTGCATCATTAAACACAATGCGCAGCGTGTCGACTCCGTGAACAGAGAGATTGAAATGTCTCCAGCGTTTTGGGACAAGGTCAGTGTCACTGCTGGCAATGCAGCGCGGTATTGGAAGGCGCTGGGAATCATGTTCTGGCTGCATGCCCCTGCCTTTCGACGCTGCTACAAATGGGTGAGAGTAGTGGGAAGGAGACGGACTCGAGTCAGTGGCAAAAAACGGGAAATGTATTTGGAGTGAAAAATCGATGAAACTGTATAATTTTCCTGCACGGGAGTTAAACACGTTTGCTCTTAAGCTTACATCTCCAAAAATATGAAATTAGAATTTCCCCCCGCGTTGTTTAATGGAACCGGATATGAATATCATGTTTATGAATTTGAAAAACAGTATCTATTTGACTGGTTTATCGATTTGTGGAAGAGAAAGAACGTGAGTCATTAGAGAGAAGGAAAAGCTGTATGAGAGAAAGTGTATGAAAGAAAAAACAGAAATAAAGATAGAAAGAAGAATAAAGAAGCAAAAAGTTTAACAGGGAAAAGGAGAGAGTGGCATGCTGCAGTATAGAGAGGCGGGGTGAGGGGGGAGTGGAGGCCAGCAGAGTGACGCGATCTGTGGTGGGGGAGGGGGAGGGAATTGAAGCGCAAGCAAGCGAGGCGGAGAGAGGCACGCAAGGCTTAATGAGCCTTGACAGAAACCCACATGGCGGCTGCGCGCGTGCACGCTCGCGTGAACGCAAGCTTGAGGCCAGGAAAAGCCTGTGGTAGCACTTTTAAAAGCCACTCACTAAATTTCTCGCAGAACAGCGCATGCGCTGGCTCAGCGAGACCTAAAAAACTATAAAAATACAAATTCATCTTTAACACCCTTTAACTAGAACTTTTTTTTTTTTAAAGAGCTGAATGTGGAGAAGTGTGGCTCAATGGTTAGAGCGGCAGACCCTGATGCAGAGATCTGGCCCGGGACCAGGGTTCAATTCCCGCCTCGGCGGGTCTTGGGCTCAATTTCCTCGGACCTGATAATTCTCGCCTCGGTGCCTATTCTAATCATGGGTCCCACTCTGCAACTCTGGGCAATAGCTTGCTTAATCTCCACAACGGCCCCACCAGCGCTGGGATGCCTGCCTTCACCTTGGGGGTGCCCAGGAGTGGACATTTCACAGGGAAAAGCCAGGAAGGGTTCCACAGCGGTATGCGTACAGCGCCAGGACACCCCTTTGGGGGTATAAGTGCGCTTTACAAGTACAAATTTCATTTCACTTTTGCCCCTTGTCTCAGCATCCAAGAAAGCCTAGGATCCAGTCTCCTTCCCTAGGAATGGACAGTTGACACGTTCTCTTCCAAACATCAAAAGAGGACCATGCACAGTCCCAAAAGGCCCTTCAAGAAAATGTGCACCAGGGCAGAACTGCTAAGAGATTTATTCCCCACCTCCCCTACTTTTGCTCAATGTCTAGGCTTCCAACACTGGGCATTAGTGTAGGAAACTGGCTCTGTATATACTATACAAAAATGAGGTATAGTGTGCACGGAGCCCAGTGGAACCCCAAAGGTAGGCAGAGGTAAAAGTAGATAATGCCTTACTCTCTATTTGTGGTAGTGTGGGCGAGCGTAAGGCTTTATCAGAGGGTAGTCTAAGCATTTATTGTACAAACTCAGGCAATAAATGATGCCACACACTTAAAGACTGAACTCAGACCAATTTGTTCGTATAAAAATATTATTTAGTTATTTTATTTCAAGAACCAAGCCAGGCCTGGTGCAGGTAAGTGAAATAATACTTTGCAAGATTTATGCAGTGAATTACAGTTGAATGCAGGTTCAAATGCAGTTGGTTGATTTACAGGTAAGTCAACAGTTCAAAATTACTTTTCAGTTACTTTATAGATTACTGTGCACGTTACTTCTTGGATTACTTTTTAAGTTACTTTTGCTAATCAGTGTGATATGCCTAGATATCACACTAAGACATTTACTACAAAAAAGGTAAGTAATTCAATTTTTACACATATGCAGTTTTTCAAGGTTTCATGCAAACCAAATCAACACCGAATTTTCAAAGAAAAGCAGTCAATGCAATCCTATGGGAGGAAATGGAGTTATCGGTTTACAGGTAAGTACTTGTTTGTGTGAGTTGGGTTTCTGGCGTTGGAACCAGGGTTCCCACAGGGTCGGCATTGCACTCTCAAAGCACCCTCAGCAGCACTAGGGCGGCCGGGTGCAGAGTGCTGAGGTCCAATGTTATCCAATGGGTGATAGGGGGCCCTTGGTTGGTGGCTGCTCAAGAGCAGGCCACAAGGTGGAGGGAGCCACACGATTGTGGGAGCAAAGCTCCTGGCGTTAGGCTCAGGGCAAAGGCGGATCCGTTTTTGCGGGTGCCCTGTTGATTTCAATGGGGATTCTCCGGTTGCAACAAACACTGCAGGCTCAGGGACGAAGATCTTCTGGAGGAGACCACCGGTTGGAGAGGTACGTTGGGATGGCTGGGGATTCTGGGACACCATCGATTGGGCCACCCAAGGCAGTCGGGTGCAGGGGTGTCTTTAGGCGTCGGGTGTTTCTTACCGTCTCCAGTCTCGGTCGGGGAGATCCTCCTGAAAGGGGCCCCAGATGTCGGTTGGAGACTTGAGGCAGGTCAGGGATCACCAGATCCCTGGTCAGGACCACCTCGTGGTATTGGGCCACTCGGGCTGTGGGCATCAGGTGCAGAGTGGTGCAGACTTGTGGATTTGGCCAGAGTCTGTGGGTGAGCACATCTGGTGCTCATGGGAGACAAAGTCTTGATTTGGGAAGACAGGGCAGGTTCTCCGGGTTCTTGGGGGCTGCTAGCTGCAGGACATGCCGGGTTTTCGCTGGAGCAGGTAGAGGTCAGGACAGGCCAGTAGGGCTGGGGCCAAGGCAGTTGGTGTCCTCTTCTTCAGCACGGATCTTCAGTCCTTCTTATTTCTTCCTGTCCGAGGCGGCAAGGTTTGGGGTTGCCCCTGAATACTAGATTTAGGGGCATTACAGGTAGGTACAGGTTGGGACCAATGGATCCTATTATGCTACCCTCCAGGGGGAGGGGGCATAAGCCTCACTCTGGTTGGCTGGGTCCCCCATCTGCAAGATCGCGGGACAGTGTTGTGCTTCACCTCGCCTCCCCCACCTGAGGGGTGGGGTTGGCAAAGGTGGGCACACCTCTCCTATCTTGGTTTTCCCGCTGATTCTCCCGCCCAAAGTGGGGGTCAGAACCAGTGGGGGCCAGTTGCTGGGAGCAGTGAATGGCTGGGGTAGCTCACAAAGGCGGCAACCCTTTGAAGCTTCCCCTTCGTGGTCCTTGCCCATCCTGAGGGAGGAAGCTTGGCACCTCGTCCCAGGAACTGCATTGTTTCAGGACCCTGAGAGCGGCAGGCTCTCGCCCCAGGGGTCTAGAAACATGTCTGTTGGTGGCAGCTGGCGATCAGCCACTCAGCCAGGACACTAGAGTTAGGTGGTTTTTCAGGGGGCATCTCTAAGATGCCCTCTGAGTGCATTTTTCATTAAATCCCACACTGGCATCAGTGTGGGTTTAATGTGCTGAGAAGTTTGATACCAAACTTCCCAGTTTTCAGTAAAGCCATTATGGTGCTGTGGAGTTCGTAATGACAAACTCTCAGCACCATATACTCTTTATGGCATTACTGCACTTACAATGTCTAAAAATTGACTTATACAAGTAGAAACAATGATTCCTGTGAAAACAAACTATAGGAAATGTTGATATTTATATGCACAATCGCTATGAAATGGGTTAAATCGATAACCAAATGAGAAGAACCATACACAACTCAATATGTAGTATGAACAATAGTTGTTTATGTAAATATACAAGCAATTTGTAATAACAGTGCAATGTGTCCCCAGTGAACATGGAACCTAAAACAGTGAGTGACATTCATGTGACATATACATATTGTTTCCAACAAATCATTAAGGTCGACCATATACAGAATTTTGTGATAGGAATGGTTCGCTTTCTTTACGTCGACGGCGTTTCGACCCCTGTGGGAATGAGGGGTCTCTTCAGGACCTAAAGATAAAGGGACATCTATAATACAAAAAGAGAGGGTATAACCAATGTGAGCCAGAGGCATCAACATGACTGTATAGGAGGATTAGGGGCGGTCTGTACCTGAGTTTAAGGATAATCTGTCATTGTGTGCTGTGTACACCTCAGGGAAGTGAAGGGTGAAACAAACAGTTTACTCACATGGGACCCAACCGGGCACTGCACATGTGGTGAAATAAATAGAAGAGAACAATGAGCCAATGGTCATATTATACTTGATAACACAGCATGAACACTAATAAATAAACTAGTGATTAAACTTACCCCAGCGAGGGGAAGGGAAGATGACAGGAGGGCTGTGTAGCACGACAGTGCTGCCAGTTATGCAAATGCATATGAACACGCCGGTACGTGTGACACAATGAAGCCTCTGTGGAGGACAATAATGTGTTACTAAACTTAAGGAAAGCACATTGGTGGCATAGCAGGGTATAATGAAGATGCATATTTACCCAAAGAAAGGAACAGCGTGTCCAATCACATAGAAATTGCCCCGGCTTGTATTAGTATTCAGAGCAAAAAGGTCACGTCAGTTTGTGTACCTGAAAAACCAAGGGGGGGAAAAAATTGAATAATTGCCCCGCTGTTGGAACGGGCATACTATTGAGGGTGGGTGAGGAAAGCCTCTTACCTGTCTTGTAAATCAAGACACTGTCACCGGGATACAGGCGCGCGTGCGAGGGCTACGCGTTGTAGTGGAACCGCATCTGTCCGTTTCCACCGCTATAATGAGGAGTTGCTGAGCCGCAAGCAGGAGCTAAATGCTTTCCTCCTGCTCGAGCCCAAAACAGGACGTCATGGCAGGCATCTCAGTAGAGAGCTGTCTGACGGTGGGTCCTGTTTTCGGCACTCTCATTCCGCGAAAGCAGGAAAAGGGAGAAAAGACCCTGGATATTGTCCTTTTTGTTAATACAACCAAAAAGTGAACACAAATGTTTACAATAGAGACTCTTGATAGTGTGATTGTCTCACGAGATTTAAACAAGGACATCCTAGATAAATCAACAGATAGAACAGTGCATAGTGCACACGGTGCAGACGTGTAGCAGTGCTTACAAATAGGGGATGTCAGGGCCTATTCAGAGCTATGCAGATCCTAAGCAAGAGTGCTGCCTGTCCTAATAGGGCCAATTGGATCATATGGTCCCAGATACCATATAATGTACATAGACTTCCCACATGTAGAATCACAAGTGAAGTAACAATTGAAACCATTATTTAACACATTGTGCACAGGGTGCATTGCAATCGTGTCGCAGTTCTTACTCAAGGGTAACACTTATTATCAAACAGTTCTTTTACAGTAATAGAGAAAATCGCTCTGAACGCACCTCCCGCAATTTTGTAGGAACATATAGTGATCATTACATATTCACATTGCAAAATGTTCCATTTCATGTAAACTACAGGAATTACAGTCAGCGTGTATTGAGAAAGTGGTCTGCATATCTTAGTTGGTTAAAGAGGACACAAACCCACGCCATTCTTCAGCTGAATTTAGACCGTGAGTTATAGAGTTGGTTCTTTCTATCCAGCGACATTCTGATCTTTGCAGGATTTGAGACAAATCCCCTCCTCTTTCAGGCACTTTAGCTTTGTCAATTATCTGCCACTTAATCTCATCAGCTGTATGATTCTTTTCGGCATAGTGCATCACCAATGGGGCATTGGGTACTGAGCATCTAATGCGGCTGCGGTGTTGTGCAATGCGTGCTTTAATAGGTTGCTGTGTCTGCCCAATGTATGGTAAGTTACTTGGGCACCATATGCAGTACACTACATTACGTGTGCTGCAATTCGAGAAGAAATCTAATGTCCGTTTCACATTTTGATGCTCAAAAGTCTTTGTGTCAAATGTAAATGCGCAAGCTACACAGTTGCCGCATTTGAAATGTCCCTTCAATTCTGGTAAACCCAATGTTGATTCTATGGTTCCAGGTTTTCGCACTGTACTACTCCCAGTGGAAGAGCGTATTAAATGGTCTTTGATATTTTTGCCCCGTTTGAAGGCAAACATGGGGGACTCTATTGTAGAATCAATGTTCTTTATTAGATCTCAATTTTGTATAATTAGGTTCCGAACACTGTTTGTATGCATACCAAAAGTGGTGACACAGATAAGTCTTTGAATGGGTGTCTTCTCTTTTACAATTAAGAGCTACTCTTGTGGACAGAACCAGGCACGTTTAAGTGATTTCCTTACTAATCTATTTGGATAACCTCTAGCCAGAAGTTTAGATTTTAATACCTGGGCCTCCTTCATCTAGTCCTTGTGTGAACAATTTCTTCTTAACCGAAGAAACTGTCCAAATGGTAGGCCATCTTTCAGTGCTCGTGGGTGATGACTTTTATATGACAGGAGGGTGTTTCTCTCTGTAGGTTTCCTGTACAGGCTTGTGTACAGGGCGCCCCCTTCATGTTTGATACATAGGTCTAGGAACGGTATGGCTGACTTGTGTATTGTGGATGTAAACGTCAGACATTTCTGAATGTTGTTGAGGTAATCTACGAAATCGTGGAAATCAGTCTCATTACCAGACCAGATTAAAAAAATATCGTCGATATACCTCTTCCAGAATTTAATGTTGGAGCGGTACCTGTTGGAGGTGTTCAGGGCAAAAGTTAGTTCTATACAATCCATGTAAATATTCGCTAGATTGGGAGCGAAAACGGCCCCCATGCTCGTCCCAGAGCATTGTTGGTAATAAGTACCCTCTGAAACAAAGTAGTTGTATTGAAGGGCAATTCTCAGCAGGGAGATGATGAAATGTGTGGGGACCTGCGTGGACTTAGTTCTAGTCTCAAGTAATTTTTCTATTACCAGAATGCTCTCTTCCTGAGGTATGTTCGTGTATAATGATGAAATATCTAGGGTTGCCAGCCAATCTGTTGTGGTGTTATAGGGCATGTCATCTATTAGATTTATCATATACATGCTGTCCCTTACATATGTGTCCTGTATGGGAACAAAATCTTTTATGAAAAAAATCAATGTACCTCCCAATTGGTTCTAATACTGAGCAGCACCCAGATAGAATGGGCCGCCCTGAAGGATTGGTGGTGCTCTTGTGAATCTTAGGGATTGTGTATAGAACTGGGGTTCTGGGATTTTCAGCATTAAGGTATTCAAATTCTTTCTTACTGATAAAGCCTTGCTCTTTTCCCTCAATTGTAACCTTTAAAATTTCTTTTTTGATGTCCGGTAATGGATTTTTACTTAATTTTTAGGTCTCGCCTGGCGTTGCAGCGCGCATGCGCTGCTCGCTCTGCGAGGGCTTCTTGGAATCAATATGGTTTCAGAAGTTGTGTCTTTGCTCCGCCCGTACTTTTCATTGGTGTGCGTCATTTGGCGTCACCAATTATGCTAAACGTGGTGTAATTATTGTCCCGGAGGCTTTTTAGTCCCTCCTGGTTACCACCATGTCCACTTTTGGCCCCGCCCAGGTGGACTGGATCTTTTACTGGCGGCGTGACACAGTGGGTTTTATAATGACCGCCAGCACTTTTTTCTTACCATAACTTCTGTGTGGGCTGTGCGCTTGCTATTGGGTGACGTTTACGTAATAATGTTTTGTATTAGTTCGCGCTACATGTTACGTCATTTTAATTATTATCTATACGATTGGGGCTTGTGCCGATATGTTTGCACAGAAGTTAAGGACACGCACGCGGCATGGAGCTTGTGCCACTACCTACGTACTTTTAAGGACACCGAGAGGTAGGCATCTTTTTTTTTTGTTATTGCGTGGGTGTGCTTTTTAGGCATTTTTTGTTACTGCCTTTCATATTTGTGATTTGTTTTATGTGTATGGGCCATTAAGGTTGAGTCACTACTATGTAATTTGGTGCCTTTCACTTTGTGGCGCAGTTATGGTCACGTCCACGTTGTGCTTCGGTTTGTGCCTGGCAGATTACTGTAGTGTGCTTAATCTTGCTTTGAGAAACAATCTTGTCTAATAATGGGCTTTATTTACTGTTGGACGCGTTGAGGTTGTGTTTTTTTTTATTCGCGATTGTGCACATAGTGTTCTAAGCCTTTTTTCGGCTGTTTGCAACATTAGCATTCCAACGGTGATTTTTTTTTATGTCTGTGGGGCATTAAGGGGGTGTCATTACGTTATTTGGTGCCATGTACTTTGTGGCGCAGTTATGGGCACGTCCACGTTGTGCTTCGGTTTGTGCCTGGCAGATCACTGTAGTGTGCTTAATCTTGCTTTTTAAAACAATCTTGTCTAATAATAGGCTTTGACTTTCGGCCGCGTTGAGGTTGTTTTTTTTTTTTTTATTTGCAATTGTGCACATAGTGTTTTGAGCCTTTTTTCGGCTGTTTGCAACATTAGCATTGCAACGGTGATTTGTTTAATGTCTGTGGGGCATTAAGGGGGTGTCATTACGTTGTAATTTGGTGCTTTGTACTTTGTGGCGCAGTTATGGGCACGTCCACGTTGTGCTTTGGTTTGTGCCTGGCAGATTACTGTAGTGTGCTTAATTTTGCTTTAAGAAACAGTAGTCTAATAATGGGCTTTATTTACTTTAGGACACGTTGAGGTTGTGGGTTTTTTAATTCGCGATCGTGCACAGTGTTCAGAGCTTTTTTTCGGCTGTTTGCAACATTATCTCAACGGAGGGATAGGCACGAAAGGTAGGCTTTGGTGAATTGAGCGTTTGCAATTAGTACTACACATATATAGTTAATAAACGTAAAATTTCAAACCAAATTTGTATTCCGCTTTGTTAATATGCACTAACGTAGCATTACAAAAAACAGAAACTATTCACTATAAATACCTACACTATACTGCTAACAACTCATTTTATACTACCCACAACATCAAACGCCAACCCTCACACTACTCTTATACACATCACTATCAGTCTCTGCATCACACTGCTCTTCTGCTACTCCTTCTACAATCTCCCTCACACTGCTCTTATACACCTATCTACTTCCTCATACCTAATGCTAATCAATAATCTTAACATGCTTCAACCTCACACTATCTTCTACATATCACACTCCTTTCATATCCCTCCTACTACTCTTCTACTAATCTACCGTTCCTTATGCCTCATACTGCCCTCCACACTTTTCTACATTAAAAATTTGGCTAATATAATCCACACTTTCTTCCTTCTCCCTATTTGCTCTCCCCTCGCCCCTTTCGTCTGCCTCATGCTATTCTACTCCTCACTATACTTCATTACCACACATGCTATTCTTCAATTCATTCACCTTCCAAATGTTAAACACTGCTCTTTTCCAACTAATCTATGCTTTAAACTACTACACAGCTAACAAAACAATTCTAACATACAACTACAACATATCACGAATATACACTAAATAATACAAAGCTACAATACAATACCATTAGCAAAGCAAATGGCTTTAACTTAATCGAAGGCGAGACCTATTGCATTTCCAATGCTTGTTTATAGTGTTTCTCTTCACCGATCTGCTTTCTAATTTCTACATCATAATCCTGTCGATCCAGAATCACAATACCTCCGCCTTTATCGGCCGGTTTTAGGATTATTGCATTATTTGTTTTAAGTGCCAGTAGAGCTTCACGTTCCTGTCTGGTGATATTGTACGGTATGAAGCATTTCTTAGTTTTGAGGTTGTCTACACCCCCGAGCACTATTTTCTCAAAGGTTATCAACTCCGGTGGCATCATTGAGTTAGGGGGATAGAAAGTAGAAGGAGGCCTCAGACCTGTGGCCGAGTCTTTTTGTATGAATTCTTTATCTTTAAAAAATAGATGTAACCTTAACTTTCTAAAAAATTGAAAAAGCTCAGTTTTTAAATTGAAGAAATTGGTGCGTTTGGTGATAACGTATGACAGACCCTTACTGAGTAAGGACACTTCAGCAGAGGATAATAGATGTTGTGACAGGTTGAATATAGGTATGACATCAGTGCTTTGTGCCACCTGATCTAGTATGGTTGGGGACCCCATTGATAATGTTTCCTCCTGGTCTGTCGTTCTCCCGGGTATTGATACCACGTCTTGAATTGACTTAGACACTGTAGGGGTACAGGGCTCATGCACCTGTACCCTCACCACTGGTATAGTGCACCCAGCTAGAGGGGTGACTGATCTATGCCAGGGCAGTGGGTTGTAGGCATGGCACACAGGGATGTGTGCCATGTCGACTTCACTTTGTTTTGCACCAAAACACACAGCCTGCAATGGCAGTGAGTGTGTGTAAAGGTGCAGGGCTTCTAAGGGTGGCACAACAAGTGCTGCAACCCTTAGGGGCCTTCTCTGGTCACAGTGCCCTGGGTACCTGTGGTACCATTTACCAGGGGCTGACCTGTGGCCAGAGATGACAATTGGGTTTAGGCTTCAATGCAGTTTTAGGGAAAGAACATAGGCCCTGGGTACCTGATTAGCAGGAGCCCAGGGCACACTCAGTCAAAGTACATCAGCAATTCAGCAAAAAGTGGGGGCAACCATGCAGAAAGAGGGCACTTTCTCACACCCCCCACTTATGATTGACAAAGGTTCAGATGCTGAAGCAATGCTCCATTTAGACATATTTGCCATTTTGAACAGACTCCACCATAAGGCCGATGGGGACTCCTTTGAATAATCACTTCAGTAATGATATCAACATTTACTCTGAAGAGACGTTCGTGCTCACCATCAAGGCATTCAATGGCAAAGCATCACTTGTGTAGGAAAGTAGGATCTGCTTTTATGGTTACCCCCACTTTTTGCCTGGTGCTATGCTGTTTCCGACTTGTCTGACTGGGATCCTGCGAATCAGGACCCCAGTCTGTGCTTTCTCCCCTGAATTGGTTATAGTAAGTACTTCGGTACATCCCAGATTGGATACTGGTGTACCCTTACAAGTCCCTAGTATATGGAACTGAGGTACCCAGGGCATAGGTACACCAGGGGACCCCCATGGGCTGAAGCATGTATTATGCCACACATGGGAGACCACTCAAACTGTAACTACAGGCCTGCCATTGCAGCCTGTGTAAGCTGGTGCTAGCACCACTTACAACAGATATGGGTTCCCTATATCTAAGGTCACTGCACTTAAAACCTACAAGTCACCCCTAAAGCAGTCCTTTCAATCCTGAAGGCAGGGTGCTCGGTTCGAAGTGTGAGGGTGTCCGTGCATGAGCAGGATACCCCTACAACCTTTGGAGTCCATTCTCTCGGGTTGTAAGTGCATCAGCCATTATGATAAATAGAGTGGCCATGTGTCATTGCGCGGTGACCATCTCTAAACTGGCTGTAACGAACCCTGTCATGTTTGGTATCAAACATGTTGGAATCATACCCCCACACTGTAAACGGTGTGGAAGGTATGATTCCATGCACTGTACAGCTCCTCCGGGAGGCCGTCAGTGCTCCCGGTACCAGTCTTCTAGACCCGGACAGCACATGGCTGCTGCCGACCAGAGACATGATTCTGCCCTCTTGCTGCTGAGCCAAGCTCAAGCAGGGGAAGGCAGAACAATAGGTATCCTGTCACAGGGAGGCGAGACCACCTCCCAGACAGGTTTAGTGTATTGGGGCCGGGTGGGAGCACTTGCCATCACCACTCAGTCTGCTTGAGGGGCACATTTGGTGCCCTTCTTGCATAGTACAGTTCAAACCAGCTCAGGGAGCCGTTGGCTCCTGCTCTGGCGCGAAACTGGACAAAGGACATGGGAGTATCCTCTCCACTGTCAGACCCCTCCCCTGGGAGGGAACCCTGAATCGTCCCAACTCTTTCCTTAGGGTACTTAAGGGCTTACCTGAAGGTGGGTCCCTAGATTCGTCGTGGGACAAGATTCATATCAAGACACAACTTCTTCGACCGTTTGGGCACGCTGGACTTCGTTCTGGGTATCGAGACTGCAACTGGGAAGACTCCTGCTGATCCTGGTCTCGTCGCCCTGCTCGTCTGCTGCAACGTCCATGCCTATGCTCCATACAGGAACCTTCCAAGGCCTGTGGGCATCCAAGACACCTGAAGGAATCTCCCTTGAAGTGAGGGAGTCACTTCCCTGCATCTGCTGGCACCGCAACTAAACTGACCTGTCTGCTGATCCTGGGCTCCCAGAGACTCCAAAAGGCTCAGCAACACAGGTGGTGGTTCTTCACATCCCTCGAGGCCTGCCCTGTTCTCTCACCAAGTTTGAGGCCAGTATCCCTCGTCGGAGCCGCAGGAACTGAACCCCTGTGCACCGCGTCGACTTGCCGTTGCAAACGCTTGTTGGCTTCCTTCCTCCAAGATCTTCGGGCTCCAAGTAGCCCCAACCTCAAGCATCTCCAGTGACCAAGATCTTCGTCCTCACCACATCACTTGCACTGTGGGCCTGCATCTCTGGTAAGCTGCTTTAGGTCCTCTTGCGACTCCAGTGCCTCGGGGCCTGCTCCGACTCCCGTGCTTGTGGCGAGTCACCTGGAACTTGCTGGTCTCGACACTGCACCCTTTTCGCTTTCCACATTGGTTGCAGTTGCTGAGGCTGGTTGGTGCTCCCGACGGACATCGACCCCTCAACTCTCGACATCTGACGTGGGACAGCTCGTGAACGGCTCTTGGTCTTCCACAGCATCGCCTGTTCTGCACAGCTGCAGCTCCAAGGTCACCGTCAGCTCTCCTGCAACACCAGACATCGGTGGGCATTCGTCTTCCCGTGCCTCCTGGTCACTCCTGAGTGGCAGACTCTGTTGCCTCTGCTTGCAGGTACTTCTCATCTTGAATCCACCTTTGGGTTCCACCGGACACTTCCCCCTTCTCCAACAGCGGCATCTTCCTGAAGTCCTCCACTGGGCTTGATGGTTGTTTCCAACGCCACTTCACACCTATGCACCCGGCTTCCCTGGTGTAGGTATCCTGGTTCCTAGGGTATACATGGGTGGGGTGGCTCTCCAACCTTCTGTCTTCCAAAGGGTTTCTTCAAGGTCCACTGGGAAGGGCTCTTCTTAAAAATTGCAACCGCGACTTACCCATTGACTTGTATTGAGACCGCGGTCGTGTTCCCACTCTGCACACGGCCTCCGTGGGGTTCCTGGTTACTTACCTCGGTTGGTTCCTTGGGTCCCTGGCACTTCTACGTCTTCTGGGTACAGTCTTGACTTGAGTCGTGGTTCGCATACCACTATTTTATTATATGGTTTGGTCTCCCCCTGCGACCACTGTGTACTCGTGCAACTTACCGGTTTTATTTACAAAGTATTGTGTGCATTGTGTATATCTCCGGGCAGGAGATATTTGTATGTGTTAGTGAGTGTCTTATAAAAAATAATTTGTTTTATAAATACACTGTGTGGTTCCTTTACACTTAATCTATACCAATGAGATTGTGTTATGGTGAAACAAGCTGCTTTACACTCCTTCTGGACTAAGCCTGAGGCTGCTCTCCACAGCTACCACTTAGAGAGCTTTCTAAGGTTGTCCAAGACCACTAAAATCACCATAAGGGTTGTCTGGATTAGTGCAGGGTGCTAAACTTACATAAGTGAGCACCATATACTAAGCCGGCTTCTCACAACTTGACATTAGAAAATTGTACATCAAAACAGTTTACGTTAAAAGTCTTCGCACTACTCAATATCACATTGCCCGATATAGATATGTTTTACATATACAGTGGCTTCTCAAACGGTCTCTAGACATCTGGCTCCTAATCCAATACCACCAAAGCCTTTGGCAAATGAATATCTTCGCTGAAGATCATTTTCCGAAACCTTATTAACCTTTGAGACTTCCTCCTAAACCAGTAATGGTCAGACACATACCACTGTTTCCAATCAGAAAGGTGCCTCTCACAGAACCATATTCTAGCCAAGATCTTTCCTCTCTACCCACTATGAAGATTCATTTGCCTGTTTCATTACCTGTAGAACAACCAGATGAAGCATTTCCACAAAAGAAGACGAGGTCTCCTTCAAAGCTTACTCATGATGCTTCAGGCTCAGGCACATTTACGCCACATAATCCAACTTCGCTGACCTATTACATATCAAGGTCATTACCAATAGATAATCACCTTCCAAGGTGTGCTGGTCTGGGGAGCAACAAAACTGAACATTTCTTTTGACGTTACAACAGCATCAGGGGCTGTGATCATGGAGACATTTCAACCACAATATCTAGACCTTTACTTCCCCTGGTCCCAGGATTTGAAGAACTTCTGGAAAAGAAGTTTCTCACTCTGGCAACTATGAGGTCTGCTACTCCGAGGCGCCTTAAAAATATAAAGCACAGCATTAGTATCCCATCTCCTTACACTAAGAACCAAACCCACATTCTATAATTATATCAACAATCTAGAAGAAGCATGCATCAATACCAGAGACATCAGTTCCTCAAGACAGGGACAGTAAATGGATAGATTCGAATGGGAGTAATGTTTGCAGGACCGCTGCTACAGCTTTTAAAATAGCCAGCTCAACGGCTCTATTAGGAAGGTACGATAGAGCGCAACGGGATCCTTACAAAGCTTTGCAGATGTGAAGGAAAAGAGAATTTTATGGCGATAGTTTAAGAAGGAATGCTACTCTTATCAAATTATCAGTGCATCGGGGTTTGGCAGACTGACTATCTCTGAATTTTGTAATGGAATCTCACGGAGGTGGTCTTACTGGCTATGCTTAACATCTCTAAAGCCAGAAGCCCAGCTCAAAATTATGAACCTTCCTTTCTGTATCTTAAATCCTCACACAAACTATGAAATGAAACACATGAAGCGCGAAGCAGAAACGCCAAAGGTTGTTCACCTGGAGGAGAAAAAGAAGCTATTCAAGCCACAATTCCAACAGAGACTGCCGATACAACTCAATCGATCACCCCAGTGGCCTTTTCAATCCAGTAACAAGATCAGCAGAAGCTATATTACCAAACGAGAGCGTCCACAGAGAAAGGACAACAATAGGAACACAAATTCTCCTACTCTGGAAACAGTATCTCATGACATATAATTACATAATTACTACTTCCTGCTTCTCCTCTGTGCACCACTCCGGTGGGAAGGAATATCAAAATCTCAGTGGGTGGCAGGCCATCACCAATATGGTACCAATCTGTATCTGGTAGAGAGACAGTCTAGCCGCAGATTCCTTAACTTTAGAATGTTCCCTGGCATCAGTCTGGATCCGGAGAATTTTCAGCAGTACCTCTGCACGCCAGGGGACGGCGTCGCATGGCTCCGTCCTGATGTCGCCCGCGGATATGACGTCAATGGAGCCATATAAGTCCCTCCTGGCGCACGGACAAATGGGTTATGACTACCATCCAATCTTCCAAATAACCCTTTCTAGACTCTTCCCTCCCCTATCCCTCCTTGGCTCACCTCAAATCTCATTTTACTACTATGATCTCCCAAATAACCCTTTCTAGTTTCTTCCCTCATGTATCCACCCTTTGACTCATCCCAAACCTTAATTTACTACTGTGATCTAAATAATTCCTTTCTAAACTCTTCCCCACTCTATCCCTCCTTTGACTCATCCCAAGCCTCATCTTACTACTATGATCTCCCAAATAACACTTTCTAGACTCTTCCATCTGCCATTATCCTATTTAATCAAACTAACAGACTTGCATGTCCACCACCCAAATTAACAACTTTTATTTTCCTATACTAAACTACCACCAATCCTTTCTGGGTTTTGGAGTAGCATACTACTCGCCGAAAAGTGCTTCAACGCCTCATTAGGGATTAGTAAGTGCTATATAAATACAATCACGATTATATTTCAGTTTCCAAAGAGTGACATGACACCTCTGTAACAGTTATTATAGCAAAATTCATTTTAGGTTTCAAGAATTGACAGACCACATAGACCTCAGGAAATAATGACCGACAAAGGCTTCCTCAACTTTTAACCATTGTCGATAATAATTCTGGTCAACTACACCACAATATCTGTTGGCGGAAGTAAAGGATTCATAAGTGAAGCAAAAATCAGAAAAGTTAACTTGTACATGGTATCTAGGTTTTTGTAATGCTGATTAGATGAGTCATGTTTTCTTTTTTCTAGTAACCTATTATAGATTACTGGCATAAAAGATGAACCACGGATAGATAATGGTATACCAGTGGTGAGATGATCATTGCAATAGTAGTGAGTTGATAATTTTGACAGTGATGAACATTTTATTAGAATATACATTTACCCCCCCCCCCAACAGTAAATCTAAGTAAACCCCAAGTTCACCAATGGGACTTCTGATAAGCAAATTACCCAAATACTTAATAATCAAATTTGATTTTGAAGCCAATATTTGGAATTGCAAAGTTTTGACTCCAGAGACCAGTTTGTTTTGTCCAAATTAAGGTTGTAGCCAGAGACTCATGAGTAACGATCAATAACCTTTAACATAGATGCCACAGGTTATAATAGATTAAATGTCATCAAGAGGACATCACCATATGATCCAATCTTTCATTACTGAACCCCTTTTTTCAATTCAATACATTCCTTGAATAGGTTGAAGTGAGGTTCCACTGACAAGATAAACAACATGGGTGAAAAGGAACATCCCTGGTTTGTACAGCAAATTTTGTTGAAATCAGATTACCTATGTAGACAAAGGTGACAGAACAGTCATACATTTTTGATGGTATTAATAAATTAGAAAGTTTTACAATGCCATTTCAAAGTCTCTTACCTAAAAGGCAAATTTGAGGCAGTCAAATGCTTGCTCGGCATCAAGAATCAAAATACCAAGGGTATTTTGAAATAATTCCACAAGCAGTGATTGAAAATCAAACAGATTTGCTGCTGCGGGGCCCCTCTACTACAAATGTTTTATTATAATTCTATAAGGTTAACTGGCGGACTTTTTTCCTCTTGGTAGAATTAGAAAACCTTAAATATTATTAAAAAATAGTTTACGATGTGTATTAGTTTAGACTAAACCTATAATTACATGTGGTTCCATCAACCTGTATTTTTGAAATAATAGGAAAGGAAATATGAGACCTGGTTCTTGGGGTCACAGGGCACTCAAAGGTTACAGGGCTTCAACTGCAAAAACTGGAGTTGGTTACCACTGGTGTCCATGGGCCACAGTACTAATGAACCATCAAAATGAAATAAACATGTACTCCTCTTTAGTACTGGATTATAGTATTAACAAGGTAGAGCATTTTAAGGCTTACTCAAATAGGCACCCAGAAAACAGTACAACACAGTAAAAACCCTTAATAATTCTGTCCAGGGAGCACTTCAGTTTACAAAAAGAAATATACTATTACTCATCTGATGAGATATTTTACAGGACATGATTATTAACAAAGAAATCTAGATGTTGCTAGTTTCTTTTTGGCCAGGGATGGGGCTCTATACATCTTTAACGCTGAAGTCTATGCATGATGTGATTTAAGGGACAGAGGTTGAAGAACCAGTCCGCAGTCTCTGAACACAAACTGTGACCCTCAGTTAAAAAGCAACAAAACCAGTCTTCTATTGATAATCCTGCAGGGATAATGGCATTTGCTACTCTTCAAAGTCAAAAGTATCATTTTGTATGCAAGTAGCATCTTGGTTTTGGTTACTGGTCCTGGAATTTATGAGGTTTCAGTGCACCTGCCACAAAACGTCTCTAGACTGTAACAGTCCCCAGAAAGACCTCAATTCATGAAGGTTAGTGAACAACGAGTTACTTACCTTCGGTAACTATGTATCTGGTAGAGACACAGTCCAGCCGCAGATTCCTTAACTTTAGAATGTTCCCAGGCGTCAGTCTGGATCCGGAGAATTTTCAGCAGTACCTCTGCGCGCCGGGGGACGGCGTCGCATGGCTCCGTCCTGACGTCGCCCGCGGATATGACATTAATGGAGCCATATAAGTCCCTCCTGGCGCGCGGATGCCAGTTTTCTACTGTGAAACTTTTCCGCACCACAACACAGAGCCACTACAAAAACTGGGAGTGGTAACAGTGTGCCAAAAAAGATCAAAAATCTTTGAAACAACAATGACAAGAAACATAGAATGATGAGAAACATCACTGTGCAAGTTAGAAAAAGAGTACTTTATACTGTAAGGGACTGAAGGGAGAGAACAGAGTACCCGCCCCTAGAAACAGTCTCGCAGAAGCGAAGAGCCATGCCCTCCTATGATGCAAAACGGCATTGGAAATGAATGTCATGACAAACAATAGGTGGTCTGCAACCACAGGATGTAACTGTAAAGGGCAACAAGACTTGAACAACATGACTCATGGTAATGGACCACATTTCTGCAACAGAAAATGTGAAACTATACACCCCATAAACGACCTATTGACTGTAGCATAGTCAAATAGACCCCCAAACCAATCAACTGTAGCATAGACAAAGAGACCCAAAACTAACGGGTAAAAATAGATGAGGGTGGAAGGGAGGGTAGAAGAACATGATTAACCCCCCACAATGGAAGAACCAGGGTGGAGGAGCAGGGAAGGACATATAACCCCACCACCCAATCGTGAGAAAGGGTGGAGAAGCAACAGATAAAACAGAAAGACATCCTGCCCCGGAGGGAGGTGAAGTAGACCACCCTGCAGGAAGACGAAGGCCACCTATAAGAAGGAGGTAAGTGGGTAGAACCCAACCTGAAAAGGTCCTCGCAGAGCGGGGAGGATGGGTGGGCGTTAAGGAATCTGCGGCTAGACTGTGTATCTACCAGATACATCATTACCGAAGGTAAGTAACTCGTTCATCTGATAGAGACATCTAGCCGCAGATTCCTCAACTTTAGAATAGATACCAAAGCTATACCCCATTGGAGGAGGGTCTGCGACTGAAACCCACCAAGTTCAAAAGTGAACTAATCCGTCAATAACATTGACGGAAACACGGTGGGGACAGCAAAGCCAGCGTGGCTGACACTAGACCCATTAAGCTCTGTAAAGGAGCATTAACAAGGGGAGGCAAAGGTACCACAATCCGTCAGAGGACGGAACAAGACCTCTCTCGTCCAGACAGGGATGAAAGAAAAATCACAGAACCAGACTAGTCAGTGCATAATGGAAGAAAATCAATAAACTTCTGCAAAAAAAAGTTAAACTGAGCACAGGATCCCATGGATCCGCAAAGAACAAAGTCCCAGAGAAGGGACAAAACAGAGTCCGAGCATACAAACTGAGCATGCACCACAGTGGATGCCAAAAATGACATGTGTGACCAGGACAGATGTCACCATGCAGAGATATACAGAACCATGACTACCAAGAGAAATATATGTATGTGGATGACAGGGATACACATAAGCAGAAAGTGTATACCGTGAGAACTACACCACACATATGCGAAAACCCAATGAAATGTAGCATCAACAGCACATATGCGTCGGCAGAGAGACGGGCGCATCCCCAGGTAGTCAACCAGCCAACCGTACCCAAAGGTACAAAGGAGAAAGGATACCGGCAAAAGCCGGGCACACACAAGGCTCACTCCCATGAGAGAGAGAAAGAGAGAGACGGAATCTGGGGCAAAACCCCCAGATACTACAGCAAGGAAAAACCTAGTAAGCTTGCCCTCTCGCTGTGCGTATATCTGAGGACATGAAGGAAATTAATTTTACACATGTATTTCAGTACTGGGAAAAATGCTTAATATGAGTACTATTAGGAGAATTATCTTTGTATGAGGTGACCATCAACATGAGAGGCGGTCTAAAAAGTATGCATATAAATATGAATTATTTGACACTAAAGTGATGAAGTAGGTTTGCATATCAAATCACTGTGTAAATGTTAAAACAGTCATAAATTGTGTTTAATAGTTGCAAAAACATGCTCTTGCAACTGAATGAGTTAAATCCAAGTATAAAATGTGATACCGACGCAAAAAAACATGTGTAAAGATGGCGCCCATACAAAGCATGGAAGAAACAGGAACTAATAGTACCGGTTTTTGTGTCCTATGTTGCTGCTCATGATACACTTTTTTCTTTAAAAATGTTTGGAAAATGGCGCTCCACATCGTGAACAAGACAGCAGGCAGCTGTCGAAACGCGTAGATGTTGCCGTTACTTTGTAAATAAAGAAGCGAGTACAAATTACTTCACGGAGTGCTGGATTTCTGCTGCGAGAGCGGTGAACTATTTCCTATATCTCAGGACATATATACATATAGACATATATATATGAAAAAATTTCGAAAAATGAAAGACAAGGGGATCTCTAAGAGCATGCCCTAGATAATAGGAGGCCGCACAATAGGCATCAACAGCACTGATGCGAAGCATAGCAGGACATAATGTCAAGACACTTAAAAACGACATCATCCTCCCCGTCTGGGAAGGAAACCTGGTCTCCCGCGTGAAATGCGGGAATACCGACCACTACACTAACGAAGAATGAGTTAGTAATTCACATACACAGAGTGTCCGAAGAATGTGTATATATAGCCATATACAGATACTGCATAAGGATCATGAGTATCCTGAAGAAGAATACTTCCACCAATAACATCAGCAGAGGCCAGAAGCAGAAGTACCTGAGCCCTTGCGCGGCAATGAGCAGAGGGACTTGAGCCCCTGCCTGGACAGCGCACAGAGAAATAGGGCACCAGGCAACGTGCAGCAGTGACGCGTCTGGCGCAGACTCCACTGCCCATAGGCAAAAACCAGTCAGGGTCTGAGCCATGAGAGAAGACCTAAGCACTTCCCCACACCAGGGAATGAAGAGTAGACAATACCACCAGAAAAGAAAGCAGCCAAGACAGTGGCACAGGTATACCGCAGGTACCCCGTGACAGCGAACATACCCAGTGTGTACTCACATGTCTCCGCAAAAAACACGGAAAGAAACCGTTCAGGAGCGGAACAGAACAACATACCCATAAGGGACACTTGAGATGTAGGGGGAAAAAAGAAGAAAAAAAAAAAAAGGAGTACAGCGAAAGGCCGAAAGAACAGCCAAAGGCAAGAAATGAAGAAGTGAACACGCCGGGGTGAACCAGGCGTGGCAGAAACCCCACAATACCCTGGAGAAGTCTGCATCCACAGAGGCAGGAGAGTGCTACGGACCAACCGTAGACGACTACGCATACGCTCGAGGAGAGAGGTGGGTCTCACCAGAGGGGACGTCCCACACAGAAGGAAGAGCGGAACAAAGTGAGAAGCCTACAGTATGACCCATAGGACAATTCCCCCAAGGGACAGAAGACAACCATACTAAGAAGACTCCGCGGGAGCCTTCGAAACTTCCCGTGCCAGGAAGAGCAGCTATGTAATAGCCAACGAATACCCCACATAGGGTATGTCACATCCCTATAAAAAGTAAGAGACACCTCTTGAGACGAGCTTGTAGTCAGAGGACTCAAAAAGAAATGCAAAATCAGCTGGCTAGCAGTATCAAATAAGGGCAAAAACGGCCGATTAGCCGTACAGTCCGTCCAGGAACGAATAGTTTCTTACCTGTCGGTGTAGTTTTGCAGCTTGAAGACTTTCTGGATTCACTATGCTGTGCATTATTCCGCCATCTCGTGGTTGGGTCCGGATTCGTAGTCTTTACTTTGTTTTTGTGGGTTTTTTGTTTTTTTTTGGCCCAGGTGGCGGCGACGCCCTACCATTTGGTGTCTTCGGTGACGTCGTCGCGCTTCCTGCGGAAGCTCCCACCCTTGGTAGCCATCTTCGGATTCTTTTTTCTTTTCCTCTTACAGTTTTTGTCGTCTATGTCTTTCTCTTTTATCTTTCAATTTTTCTTTTGATCCCTCTAAACTCTGTATGTAGTCTAGTTGTACCCTTAACCTCCTATGTTATCTTCCTGGCGGAGGCGGGTGGGATCGCTAGTGAATCCAGAAAGTCTTCAAGCTGCAAAACTACACCGACAGGTAAGAAACTATTCGTTTTGCAGCGTGAATCTTTCTGGATTCACTATGCTGTGCATAGACTTTGTAGCGGTTTTGTTATTGCGGTGGTTGGGTGGAAGATGAGCATTGGTTGCTGAAAATGTGCTGTAAGACCTTCTGTCCTACTTGTGCCTCTTTGTTCATCTGGATATCCACACAGTAGTGTTTGGTGAACGTGTGCACGGAAGACCATGTTGCCGCTTGGCAAATGTCTTGTATAGGTGTGTTCGCTAGGAACGCAACCGTTGCTCCCTTCTTCCTTGTTGAGTGAGCCTGGGCGGCTCCCTCTAATTCTTGTCCTGCCTGCTTGTGGCAGAGTTGTATTGCTTGTGCAATCCATCGTGCTATGGTATTTTTTGTTACTGGCCGTCCCAGGAAACTGCTTGCGAAGGAAACGAAGAGTTGTTTTGTTTTCCTGCATTCCTTCGTCCTTTCTATGTAGTGCATCACTGCCCTTCTGGCGTCCAGCGTGTGTAGCGCCTTTTCTGTGGGCGTTGATGGTTTCTGGAAGAAACTTGGTATCTGTATGGTCTGGTTAATATGGAACCGCGACACCACCTTTGGCAGGAAGTGTGGGTCTGTTCTCAAGACAATTCTGTCCTTGTGTATTTGCAAGTAGGGCTCTTGTAGTGTAAGAGCCTGCAGTTCACTGACCCTTCGCAGTGACGTGATAGCCACTAAGAATGCCGTTTTTAGTGTGAGCATGTGCAGTGTGATCTTGTGTATGGGCTCAAATGGTGGTTTCATCAACTGTGTTAGCACAGTGCTGAGGTTCCAGCTTGGGGCTGGCATTCTTTTAGGGGGGGCTATTCTTTTAGCCCCTTCCAGGAATCTTTTGACCACCTGGGAGGTGAAGAAGCTTTTCCCGCTTCTCCCCTGGTGTAGGCCACTATGGCTGCTAAGTGAACCCTTAGTGACGAGTAACTCAGCCCGCTGTGTAGTAGGTGCGTTAAGTATTGTAGTACCGTTGATTCTTTTGTGACCTTTCGTTGCAGTCCCTCTTTAGTGCACCATTGCGAGAACCTTTTTCACTTTGCAATGTAACATTTTCTTGTAGTGGGTCTCCTTGCTTCTCTGAGAACTGCCATGGTGCTTGGTGGTAGCTTGAGGTGTGCGAATTCTAGGTCCTCAGGAGCCATGCTGCTAGGCTGAGGCTCTCTGGTTCTGGGTGGAGCACTTTTCCATCTTGCATTGTCAGGAGGTCTTTCCTTCTGCTGAACCTGTGTACTGGTTCCTGCGCCATTTCCATTATTTGTGAGAACCATGATTGTCTGGCCCACTGAGGTGCCACCAGTATGAGTGTCATGCTGCTGCTCCTGCATTTGCTGAGTACCTTGTGTAACAGTGGTATCGGGGGAAAAGCGTATGCAAATTCGTTCGACCAACTTATCCATAGCGCATTCCCTAGGGACCTTTGGTCCGGTTGTCTGGATGCGTAATGTTGGCATTTTGCATTCTGGAGTGTTGCAAACAGGTCTATCCGTGGTGTACCCCACTTTTGGAACAGCCGCTGCACCTCCTGTTGGTTGAGCTCCCATTCGTGGGATGCCGACGTCTGTCTGCTGAGTCGGTCTGCCTCTACATTGTCTATTCCTGGGAGGTGTATTGCCAGTAGGTCTATCCTTAGAGGGATGGCCCATCTCCAAATTTCCTGTGCTAGGTTTGATAGCGGTGCTGACTGTGTACCACCTTGTTTGTTGATGTAGAACATGGTGGTTGTGTTGTCTGTTTGTATCAGCACTTTCTGTCCGTAAAGCTGCTTTTGAAAGGCTTTTAAGGCTAGGAACACAGTTTTTAGTTCTAGGTAATTGATGTGTTTCACTGCATCTTGTTGTGACCACAGCCCCCTGACGCGGAGTCTGTGCATGTGCGCGCCCCAGCCCTGCTGTGAGGCGTCTGTTGTGATGGTCACTGTTGGAGTTGGCTGTGTGAATGGCTTCCCTTGTAATATGTTCTCTTCCTTCCACCACGCTATTTCTTGCTGCACTGCGTGTGTGACAACCACTAGATCTTCCCAACTCCCTGTCGCTTGTGACCACTGCTGCTGTATCCATTCTTGGAACGGTCTCATGTGCAGCCTGATATGTGGGACTAGGTGGATGCACGATGCCATCATCCCCATTATTCTGCTCACCGTCCTCACTGTCAGAACTTGCCCCTTGCGGTAATGACTTGTTTCCCTCAGGAGCGCTATAGTTCTCTTGTCGCTGGGGAACACCTTGGACTGTGTGCTGTCTATTTGTGCCCCTAAGAATATTTTGATCTGCTGCGGTTTTGTTGACGATTTCTCCCAATGTATTGAGAAACCTAGTCTGGACAGTGTTTGTATGACTTGATTGATGTGATCCTTGCAGTGTCTGTATGATCCTGCTTTCACAAGCCAGTCGTCGAGGTAGGGGTATACATGTATGCCCTTCCTCCGAAGGTGCGCTGCAGCTGCTGCTAGGCATTTTGTGAACACCCTTGGTGCGGACTTTAGTCCGAAGGCTAGCACTGTATACTGGTAGTGATTGTGGCCGATCACGAATCTTAGTAGACGTTTGTGTTTGTGGTTGACGGGTATGTGCAGATATGCATCTTTCAAGTCTATGGTCGCCATGTAATCCCCTTGTTGGATTTGGGGTATTACTTCCTGAATTGAAGTCATTTTGAATTTTTGAGTTTTTACGAACTTGTTCAGGAATCTGAGGTCCAGTATTGGTCTTAGTGTCTCGTCTACCTTTGGCACTAGGAAGTACGTTGAGTATACTCCTTGTTCCTTTCGTTTATTGGAACTGGTTCTATTGCTCTTTTTTGTAGCAGCTCCTCTGCTTCTAGACGTAGGAGGGCGAGCTCCCTTGCGGGAATTGCCCGGTGTCTTGGTTTTTTGCCTGGGGGTGTTTTTGGAGTTCTATGCAGTACCCGTGCTGTATGATGTTCAGTATCCACTTGTCCGTGGTAATGTTCCTCCATTGTGTGAGGAACTTTCCTATTCTGCCCCCAACTGGGGTTGTATGCTCGGTGGTTATTTTTTTGGCTGTGTGTGTTTTTTATTTTGTCCTTTTGTTGACTTCTCCTCTCCCTTGGTGTTAATAGGAAAGGGTTTGGTTTGTTTGTGGAGTCACTTTGAGGTGGGCTGCTGTCCCCCTCTTCGGGCCTGTCCCCGTCCGTAACCGCGCCCTCGAAAGGACCGTCCTCTGGGTTGGTACTGCCAATTTTGCTGCTGTTGTCCCTGTTGGCTTTGGCCCTGGTTGTTCCCCTGGTATCCTTGCTGGGGGGACTGGTGTGAAGTGGTGGGTGCATTGCCCCCTCTACCACTGGGCCGCCTTGAGGGGTTTCCTCTTCTCATCCCCCTGAACTGCAGTGCTCCCATGGACCTCGCAGTTTCGTTGTCCTTTTTAGTTGCGTCAACTTGTCGTCGACCGGTGCTCCAAACAGTTTCTCCCCGTCGAAAGGTGTGTTAAGGATGTTACTCTGTACCTCCGGCTTGAAGCCCGAGATCCTGAGCCATGCGTGTCTCCTTTCAGTCACCCCTATCATCATTTGCCTGCTGGAGTTCTCTGCTGCGTCCAAGGCTGACTTTAGGCAAGTGTTCGCGATAGCCTTGCCCTCCTCCGCTAGGTAATTAGCCCTTTGTTGGTATTCTTCTGGCAGGTGTGTAATGAGCTGGCTCATTTCATCCCAATGCTGGTATGCATGCCTGCTGATGAGGGCGTTGGAGTTGGCGATGCGCCAGTGTATGGCTGCGTTCCTCTCCACCTTTCATCCTGTGAGGTCTATTCGCTTGCTCTCCTTGTCTGGAGGTGGGCCTGTGTTGGTGGGCACACCGGCCCTTTTCCTGGCCGTTGCTGCGATAATGGAGTCTGCTGGCACTGACCCTTGGATGTACGCAGGGTCTTTTGTGGAATGCTTATATTGCTTTTCGCTTCTAGGTGTAACCGCCTTGCAGACTGCAGGTTCTCTGAAGGCCTCCCTTCCCTGGTCCAGGACGCCGGGCAACATGGGTAGGAATTGGCTCTTTGTTTGTTGAGGGAGCAGGGTTTCGAAGAGGAAACCTGCTTTTGTCTTTTCCTCCTGCATTTCGACCCCATATGTCTTTGCAGCCTTCTGGACGACTCCATTGTAGACTCCGATGTCGTCTGGCGGCGAAGGCCTCGAGGGGTACGAGTCTACCCCCTCTTCTGGTGACTCTGCGTCGAGGTCTTGCCAGTCCAAGTCTTGTGCCTCCGACGGCTCCGAGTCCCGGTAAGACTGCATCTCTTCTTCGCCTTCGAAGTCGTAGTCTTCTTCGTCCTGGTCTTCGAGCGGTTCGGGTGTTTTCGGGGGCTCGATGTATTCGGCGTCGAACTCCTCGAGTGCCTCGTGCGCTGGCTTCGATGGAATAGCGTATTGCTTCATCTTCTCGTCGAAGTCTTTTTTACGTTGCAGGATGCTCGCCATCTCTGCCTCGAGCCTTCTCTTCTTTTTCGCCATCTCGTGGGCCTTTTCAGCGTCGAGTGGTGCAGCGCCTCTCTTTGTGGTCGCGGTCGTCGAAGATGACGCCGGGCCTTCCTTTCTCGGTGTCGAGGCTTCCTTTTCGGAGGTGACCTTCGACGCCTTTGTTTTCGGAGGCTTTCGCCGATTGGGAGTCCTTTTCGAAGGATCCGCTCGGTTGCTTGTCCTTGGATGCTGTTGCTTTCGTCGAGGGTTTCGGCGGCAACGCTCCCTTTGAGGACTTTTCTACACTTCTAAGAGTGTCGCTCGGGGTTCTGGCTTCACTCTTTCGAGCGTCGCTTGGGTGCCTTGGGGTCGACGACTCCCTTACCTCCTTCGACGTTTTCTTATGGACCTCGACGACAGAGCAGTCCTCCGGTCCCTCTACGATGTTGTCTTTTTCTCCGCTCGAGAGGCCCAGGTCTCGGAGCGATGGTGCTGGTCCCTGGCCCTGCATGTTGTAGTTCGCCCTTCTCTGTCTCTCTCTTACCCGGAGGGTCTTCGGGGTGAACGCCGAACACGCGTTGCAGTCTTCACTGGTGTGTTCGAGCGGCAAGCAGAGGTTACAAACTGGGTGCTGGTCCTTCTGGGCGTACTTGTGGTGACAGTTCTGGCAAAACTTAAACGGTGTCTTGTCCATAACCGCTCTCAGGGAGCCCCCTGTGAGCGCATTCTCTGTAGGCGTCGAGATTTCGGTCGTGGACCTTCTACCTAGTCGTCCTTCTTGTTGTCTCCGGTTTACTTGTGTGGTCGTCCGGTGTCTCGGGAAACGATCCTCTGTGGTGATATTCGACTTTGAGATTCCTCGTCCAAAGTTTCTGGAACTTCTCGGCATTTAAAAACAACAACTAGAGCGACTGGAAAATACAGCTTGAGCAACTAAGATTTGGGTTTAGGGAGTCCCCCTCATTCCCTCTATTCCCAGGCATTGAGGACTAGAAGTCCATGATGCCATATTTTCTCACAGAGGTGGTTCGGTTGGATGAAAGCATGTACAAGATGGAGGTAGACTGTGTTCTCTGCTTACCTACATATGGCACTGAGAAGTGTACACTTGGGGGTGGAACAGTGCTGGTAGAATTGAACTGCTCTGCAGCGAGAGGCTGCAGTATGCAGGCAGCTGCCAAAAAAGTGATAACATAGACTGCCTAAAAATACTATTTTTCCCCCCTCACAGTCATGCAAACCAGAAGTGGAGAAAGGAACTAGTGTGTAAAGAAGGGAGTGTTGAGTTGTCTTGTAAGGGCACTACTCACTTGTTCACCAAGCCATAGGCAGCTATTGTCTTTCTAGATGAAAAGAAAAGTCATTTTGGCAAGGAAAAAGGGCTGACTGGGAGTAAAGCAACAGACTTTATTTTTTGTTTGATTTCGAGCTGACACGAATACCTGTCTCCTTGAGGGCAAGAGCTGGAGTGCATTTGGGGTGTTCATGCTCCCTCCCTCGCCATTCCCTCCATTTACCACAAAACTGATGCAACTGTTTTTGAATCTGCTTTGGCCTTAGTTGTGATGTCATATTCTTAAACTTGGTGACTATCCAGTTGGTATCTCTTGTACATCAGTGATATTTTTGTAATAGAAACTACTTAGACCTCTTTTCAAGTCCTAATGTAATGCTGATTTGGGTGCAAACAGGAGATTACGACCTTAACAGGATAAGACATTATATGGAAAAGTTAGAAAAAAGTTAACCAACAGTAATTTTTCCTGTTAAATGCCACCAGGAAACACATTGACAAAATATGAACAGGAAAGAGGCAAAGAATGAAGTAATTGGTGGGCAAAACTCTGAATCCGCAATTTATGACTCAGTCTGAAGAGTAAGATGTAGAGTTTTGAGGCAATCATTCACCTTTGAAATACCACATTCTCTGTTACTGCTATTAAGTGGTGTGGTATTACTGCATCAAAGACTGGTGCACTCTGAACCAGGCCTTGTAGCAGCACCAGCTGGTGAACTTTGAAAATGGTGTGGCATAAATAAATTCCCAGAATTAGACTGTGTAAACATGCAACAACAACTTGCTTTTAGAGGATCCGCCGGTGCTCTCCCCTTCGTGAAAATGTAGAATTGAAATCGAGGTCAGTGGGTGCATTTTATAGTGCCTTTTTCCCATATATTGGACATAAAAATAGATTCTGAAGGGGCACTATTAATATTTTTCAATAAGTTTGCGGAGCCCACGATACATCATAGATGCCTATTTTATAACCCAAAGAATGTGCACTATTTGTCATGGGTTAGTCCCATTAGGCATGGCTGAGCTCATTCCCCCGGCCAGAAACATATGATGTGCACATAGGGTAACTCATATACACATGTACAGTCCCACACATTGACACAAACACACAAATCCAACACTTGCCTCCTTAAGGTACAATTTCCAACATTTCTGGAGGTGGTGCTGTTTTTGTTCTCTTGTACTTTTCACCAAGTTGCAATTGTGGACAAGTTCAACACAAAGATGTTCTCTTCTGCTAACTAAAAATACTTTTATGCGTGGTAACAGCATGCGTCATAAAGGCTAATGCGTGGTAAAATCGGCTTGTTGGAAGTACTACGCGTTGTGAAAGTAATTTAGCGCAGAAATATATAAAGCAAAACAGCCCACAAAAGACAGATTTGACAAATATGTAAAAAGGTGCTAAATAGGACGTTCTTCAAAATCAGCACAGACAAAAATAAAAACACACCCTGTGCACTTTAAATATTCTGGCCCCTTAGTTTAATCTTTCACATTTTAAAAGTAAAGAAAATGCAGAGTTAATTCTTTATATAGTAAACACAACAAAACTAGAAGAAACTCAGTTCAATCCATGTCCTGCCCTCATGCATTAATCAGAAGCAAACCTTGTCGGCAACAATTACCTTCTAAACAAACCGCAAACACGGCGCTCAAAATGTTGCTCCATGTTTCTCACCAGTGATCCCAACTACGACCAAGAGCATTAACAATCAGTAAACTTGTTACCTATCAGCGCTCTTCTATGCTATACCGTTAAAAAGCAAAACCAAAATAATAAAATAGGCTAATATGTATGAAACTATACATAAACTAGCAAATACAATGTAGATCTATAAATTCCAGAATACAGCAATGTAATCAATCATTGTAGTTGCTCTGCAGCGCCAGGATACCCTTCGATGTTGAACAAGCGCTTTACAAAAAAAAAAAAATGTGAAGTACAGCTATGGAAAGCAAGAGGAAAGCCAGATGGCGCCTCATCGCGCGCTGTAAGGGTGCCGCGAGGAAAGCCAGATGGCGGATGTGCGCGTGCCCGCGCGCGTAACCGCAAGCTTGAGGCCAGCAAAAGCATGTGGTCGGACTTTTAAAAGCCCACTTACTAAAGGTCTCGGCCAGAGCAGCGCATGCGCTGGCTCAGGCGAGACCTAAAAAGTATCGCAATTAACAGAGTAGATGGACCTTCATATAGAGGAGGGCAGTAGGCATCTCCACTACTATAGAATAGGTACAAAGTCCATGCAGTGCAGGCAGTAGCCCATCTCTAAAAGAACAGCCTTCTTGGGTCCCCCATGAATGCAGAGGACACCTCTTGAGTCTCCTATCAGTAGACAGGGAGAAGCCTTACTGAACTTGCATGATTGTCAGGTTCCCTCGAGAATAAGCAACAGAAACTTTCAGGAGAAGGTGGGTACTACTATCCAGAACCATACAAGGGACTTTCTGACCCAACAGGAAACATTAACACTTAAAATGGAGAAACCTTTAGTACCTATATGCAAACTGAATAAACTATCTATCAACGGAGATTTGCATGGACCTCAGGGAATAAACATCAGTTTGCAAGGACAGTAGAGGCGAAGGGGGAGAATAAGTGCAGCACATAACAAAAAAACAGAGCACACAGTGATACCAGGTGACATTTAACAGATTTCTATCCTGACTGGCTATTCAAAGCCTATTAAGATTCTTCATACTGTCAGATGAAGTCTAGAAGCACTACTAAAACAGCCATGTTCATAACCAGTCTGAGATAAAGAAGGAATCTTTAACTTCTAAGCTATTCCAAGGGGATTTAAAGTGTCACGGGCTGACCGTAAAGCTGGCAGAGGGGGAGGCGTAGCGGTGGTGTTCAGGGATAAGTGGTCCTTCCACCGGGGTGAGACCCTGAGCACTGGAGATGGGGAGGCATTGGATTTTTCCATTACCATTTCTCCTCACTTCACGCTGGGCGGAACATTGGTCTACAGACCTCCGGGTCCCGCAAGAGTCTTTCTTAAAGCCCTGGATGATATTATCATCCCCCGTGCTCTTCGCTTTTCCCATTTTCAATTTCTTGGTGATCTGAATATTCACCTAGATTGCGTTGAGGCCGGGGAAACTCGGGAGCTCTTTGACTCTCTACATCTCGCCCAGCTTTCCCAATGGGTCAGTTTTCCCACGCATAGCGGAGGACACATCCTGGACCCAATATGTTCTAACTTCTCTATCTCTGTCAAAGTGCCCCTGCAAGTAACTTGGACCGATCACAGTGTGGTCCTATTTTCGTGGACCGTAAAGACCTTTCATTCACTGAACCGGTCGTGTCTCGGCAGACAGTCTCATAAAATTGACCCGGCTGCTTTTAGTCTGGCCCTGACAGGGACTCAACCAGCCTTGGCTAAGGATTTGGAGGGAGCCCTAGATAATTTTACTAGCTGGATTGCACAGGCAGTCGAGCTTCTCTCCCCCCCCCCCTTACCTCCTAGGCGAGCCAGAGACTCCCCCCCTCGAAACCATGGTTTTCCAAGGAGCTTAAAATGCAGTTCCTGCAAAAAATTAGAACGGGGTTGGAGACTTACTTATTGTCCACTTGCTAAGGCGTCTTTGAGGAAAGCACAGAAACTGTATTATGCAGCTATACTGCAAGCTAAGAGCCTGTACTATGCAGAGAGGATCGCCCATTCCAAAAATAATGCTAAAGAAATTCTCTCTATAGTACAGAGCTTCTTAGCCCCCAGTGCCGAGACTAGTACTCTGCCTACCTCGGCCGCCTGGTGTGAGAAACTGTCGAGTTTCTTTATTGATAAGATTCAGGAAAATTTTAGAACTAGTACAACCACCTCAGTTGGGAGTTCGGCCCTTATAGTTCCTTCATCGGGCCCTCATTTATCACCTGTCTTGTCGGCCTTCTCACCTATCACCCCGCATGATTCCCTGATAATTCTAAAATCCCTTAAATCTGGCTCCCCGTCAGATCCTTGTCTGGCTAGGCTGTTCGCCTCAGTTGCGGAGGCAGTTAATTCAGAGGTCTATACTCTGATTAATATGTCCCTGCAGTCTGCTACTGTCCCTCTGAAGTGGAAGCAGGCCAAACTTTTGGCACTGCTGAAAAAGCCTTCCTTGGATCCTCCGATTCCAGCTAGCTATCGCCCGATCTCTCTGTTTCCAGCCGTGGCGAAAGTTTGTGAAAAGGCAGTAAATAAACAGCGTACTAAATTTGTGGAGGACTCTGGCTTGTTCCATCCAGCGCAATCGGGGTTCAGGGCCAGCTATAGCACTGAGACGGCTCTTGTTGAAATCACGGAAGCAATCAGAGAGTGTTTGGACGCTGGCGGCAGAGCGGCTCTGATTTTATTACACCTCTCTGCGGCCTTTGACACCGTTCCTCACTCTTTGTTATTGGTCCGTCTTTCAGACATCGGTGTTACGGGATCTGCCTGGAACTGGCTTAGATCATTTCTGGAAGACAGATCGCAGCAGGTTTGGATGCCCCCGTCCTCCTCTGCACCTCAATCTGTGACCACTGGAGTACCGCAGGGCTCTACTTTGAGCCCCCTCCTTTTTAATATATATGTGACCCCACTGATTTATTTGGCGGAGGAGCTCGGTGCCAAAATCATCGCTTATGCTGATGACACCCAGCTCCTCTTCACATGGAGCAAAAACGATTCATCCCTGGCTCAAGCTAGTGCGTGTCTTACGGCCGTCTTTCAATGGCTCCTTTCTGCACAGCTCAAGTGCAATGAGGAAAAATCAGAAATCCTCTTGTACGGGACCTTTCCCTCAGAGTTTAAGGAATCACTCTGGCCGGCTGAATATCCACTACCAAATTCTGAAGGTCAGCCCGTTAAAAATCTAGGGATCTGGTTCAATGAAGATCTTAGGTTCATAACTCAGATCAAGAAGCTAGCAGGGCAATGCTTCGGCACCCTAAGATCACTTAGGAAATGTCTTCCTCTTCTGCCTAGGGCCGCCAAAGAAATGGTCACCCGCGCCCTGATACTCTCGCGCATTGATTGCGCGAATGCCCTCAATATTGGCCTTCCTGGGTATCAGCTGAGGAAATTGCAGGTAATACAGAACACAGCGGCAAGGTCCCTACTGAATATCCCAGGAAGATCGAGCGTAAAACAACATCTGCACGATCTTCACTGGCTTCCTGTCGCTGAAAGGGTTAGGTTCAAAGCCCTTACTTTGGCACATGCAGCCTTGTATCAATCTGGCCCGGCATACCTCAGGAAACGATTTAAGTTTTATGTGCCCCCGAGACAACTGCGCTCTGCGGCGCAGTTTCTGGCGGTGATTCCGCGCTTTCGCCTCACGAGAATGTGTGGTTGTTCCTTGGCCTATAGGGCGGCAGTGGCCTGGAACGCACTCCCCCTAGACCTTCGCTGCATCCAGGATGCAAAGCTCTTCAGGAAACGGCTGAAAACGCTGCTTTTCATGTAATTCTCTTCTGTTGACTCTCGGCTCTCTTGCAAGGTATCGCGCCGGGACACTCGAGTAGTCGTGCGCGCTATAAATGCATATAACATAACTTCCCCTAATGTATAGTATGGTAATGGATGTATACACAGTGAAAGAGGTAGTTTCCTGCTTATTTCTGATTTAAAACAAAACCATATTTTTTTTTTTTTTAAGTAAGGCTTAGATTTTACAACCTAATACTTTATCACAAAAGTATATTTAAAACCATTTCTACATAGGTTTTCAATGTGCTGGACTACATTGTGAAATACAATCAAATAATGTTAAGAACTAGACTTTCAGTACTAGGAGTAAATCTTTTCATTTCCATGAAAATAGTATTTGTTACAAGAGCACATTCAATTATGGTATGCATTAAACAGATTCAGCAGAATAAATGACTCATGAACGTTCTCAATCCAGGAAGACAATTATGAATGGAACAAAGCTGTTACTTTCATGGACAATTCTGGGAGGGCAAGAATGAGAGGGGTAATAATGAATACTCTTTTCACAAGGACTAAGTCTCATATGAACAACAGCCTTCCTTCTAATAGCCATGTCTTGTGAAACATCTTAGCTCATAAAAATTTTATGAGCTGGCTAAATCAATGTCGTAGCCTTGTTTTCTGTTCTTTAAATATCAATGACTGGAAAGCAGCAAAACTGATTTTTTGTATGTAATTTCTTGATTGGCATTTAGATAAAACAACAGTACAACTGGTTCAACTGCTGGGAACTGGACGGGAAGGGCACTGGAGGAGGATGGTGGTGGGGGAAGTGAAGAGAACAAAGAGGAACAGGAAAAGAAGGGAAGGGCCGCACAGTATCAAATCAATCGCATGTGCGGTTACATTGACAATGAGTTCCCCATCTGTATACTACTCAAACAAAACAAGTTCGGCTGGCACTTTCCTTCATCAAATATGTCCGCCCAATGTACCTTAGAGTAGGATATTGGGTGTCGTCAGGGCACCAGGACTGTGTACATTAGGTATGTGGGCACGGTGGCGCGCTTTCCCCTTCGGCACAGGTGCGGGAGCCCATTCAGAGTCCCGCAGATGTAGAATCATCTTCAGCGGTGGCTTCCCCTGTTAGTGGTAATAAAGAGTTCCTGTGACTCATAAATGTCAGCAGAGGTTTCCAAATGTCCTTAGGTCAGGAGCGCAAAGACATTGGGTCCTAGAAGTGGGACAGTTGTGGCATCACATAATCACGCCTCTGCAGTAGGGGCGGGCCGCTGCCCCCAATGCACTGCCACTCTGCGCTTGGCCAGGAGAAGGAGCACAGCAGTGAGTTGGCGGTCCGTAGCAGGCACATCTTTAACGTAGACTAAGAGGCAAACTAGAAGGATGCGAGGCGGGAGATGCCCGTGATAGTGTGTATATTGGAGAACACAACCTCTCAATACCCTGCCACCTTTGGACAATCCGATGTGGTGTGTGTGAAGCAAGCCTGAGGTGAAGAGCACGTTAGGCAGTGCATTTTAAAATGGTGTATTGGAGTGCAGTAGAGGCGATGTAGAAATTTAAAGTGTATTACTCTTAATCTATAGTTTGGTAAGAGCCTCCATCTGACTGCAGCAATAGGACCATTGGGTGTCCGTGATATGGGGGGGGGGGGAGCTGTCTGCGCCTGCCAGGCTGGAGGCACCGTAAGCAGAGTAACCGGTGCTGTAGTTTGCATAACGGAGTATAGCCTGGTGACCAGTTTCCATGGTGAGGGGTTCGTGAATATATGCTCTAGAGCCTGAAGTGTTGGGGGGGGGAGGCATGTGGCTCGAGATTGATAGTACAGGAGGATCTCTATTGCATTTAGCAGCAAATGGATCTGTATCCCTATGAAACAATCCCTCAAAAGCATTTAGAATTCGTGAAAAAGCCATTGTATTTTCTGACTTGTTCTCAAATTCTCCCATATCAGGTGAGAGGAGAGTACTTGGTCCTTATTTTTTTTTTAGGTCTCGCCTAGGTAGTGCTGTCTCTTCGAGACATGCTGTAATAATTTATGGAGTTGAAGCTCCGCCTTCTTTCCGCCCATCTTTTTCCTTTACTTCTGTCACTGTCCTTTGTAAATGGTGGCTTTTCATTGGTCAATAGGCTTAGTAGTCCCTCCTTAGTACCGCCTTTTCTCTGCTTGTGCCTCCCATGAGGAGACCCCCGTTGCATGTGTTGTTACTCGGTAGGTTTTAATTATAGCCTCCGAGCACACTTTTCTTAAACCGCTTTGTCCTGCCTGCTGTCGCCGGAAGGTTACGCTCTCCTGCAACACTTTTTAATAACTGAGTGCGGCGCCTGCTTTATGGATGCCGCGCTATAACTTTAAAATATGCTCCACCACTGCTGCACAGACGCCGTGCTTCATGGTTCGTGAAGCGGGTGCCGTTGCAGACGCTTCCTCCATGTGCCATTTTTACCCCGCCCTCTCCCATCCATGGATTCCAGCACACGCTCTCACGCAAAGCTCGGTTCAGGAAAGAGCTAAAACGGAAAAAAGGTAGAGGACACGGAACCATTAGGCAGAGATTAAGCAGACATTCCCAACCTGTACGCAGACTCAACTTGCTCTGCTGCAGCCACTCCCACTTGTTTTACCAGCAACCGCAATAGCTCTGGTGTCACAAGAACACGTGAGACACTGTGTAAGTGCATATATGTGTAACTGCAGTCATGCCAAGCAAATTACTGGTACGTCTTCAATGAAAACCACAAAAACATGCTTTCAGGAATATTTCATCAGAAATAAATTCGTACGTTGTGTATTCATTTCAAAATTCGAATTTCCGTGACTGCTTTAGAGTTTTTTCTAAAATTGTGCAGTTTTGAACGCAGATTTGTTTTTACTTACAGATGTTAATGACTGCATTGGTTTCTGTCGTAATAAATGGAAAGTAGCACCACTCCAAGATGGCGGCTTGGTGTGCGTTGGGAATAAGCTTTGTGAGGCTCAGGTTGCCGTATTGTAACGTGACCCTTCTCAAAGACTATTTATAATCTTACTACTCCTTGCACAGGGTGAAGGAGGCCTTTCAGCAAGTGGCGGTGAGGATCAGCTGGAGACCATGAGCGGCACATTGAGCACCAATGCCCTGCGACAAGCAATCCATGAAACACATTTAACACGCTTGTGCTGAGCCCTTTTCTCAACTTCGCATTTGGACTTAAAAATGTGTTTTCTTTTTTGTTACAAAATGGCGATTTTTAGTTTGAATACATTTTTATTAGGTTTTCAATTGCCAAAACACACATTATTGAACAGCCTCACCCGTGGCCTTCAAAATCCCCCATCCAATGGCCTCCACCAAGATAGGATTTTTTCAGCTACATGCATCTCTTTTACCTCCGGTTTTTCCCTTTCTGCACATTGAGCCCACTCTTACAACTCCCTCCCCGCCCCTCTGTTTCTGGCATTTTATTTCCCTGCATAGTCTTTTCTGCCTTTCAAACCACATGTGCATTCCTAACCACACTACTTCTCATTCCCGTCGTGCCTTCTCGCTGTCCTAACCCCACCTGTCCCTGCCTGTTCCCCAACTTCCTTGCCCTCCGAAGCCTGCTCACTGCTTGTGTACCTTTCTCCCTACTGGAACTTCTTTTTTGCAGTTGGTAGATTAGCAAGCTGATACCATATAGATCCCATTAAAGAAACACCAGTTTTCCAGCACATGTTGCTTTAATAAGAAAGTATTTTTCCAGTATAATCCATTGTTCATCAGTTGAAGGGAGGGTCAGCCACCATTTATCCTGTCAAATAATTTTTTTCCTTTGCAAGCTATCATGGGGTTAATCAGAGGCATCAGGATTAATATTTGGCACATTGAATTTCTTACCACAGACTATGAGCAAAATGGTTATTGCGTTCGTTTTATGTGGATGTCCAGTCTTTCAGGAGACAAACCGCTGCTAAAGACACTGGCAAAGCCAATAGCTCTGGCTAAACACTTATAAGGTCCCAAAGGTGAGACCTATTGGCTATGCCAACGCTTGTTCTATTTGCATTAGTAATTATAGTCCTGTATCTACATTGAGGAAAGTCTTCTGAGTATCAAACATGTATTGAAAAAGGGACCATCTACTTGTGATCCTTCTGATGCCACCATGTCCTCCACTACACACCAACTTGAGCACCCACTGTACATCACCACCTGCCCTAAAATGATCAAAATCCCATAGCACTTCCTGTACAGCAGCTAGCTGACCGCCAATGCACAAAGCAGTATGCCTCCCACAACTATCAATCAAGTACTCCCTTCATGCTCAACTTCTAATGTTCCCCCTCATTCGTAGGATCCAGTGCAATCTCCACCCTCATGTACAACACAGATCATTGGTGTAGCCCACCCCTTTGAGCTACCCTGTGGCTCTTCACGCTATATTTCTTGGCTTATTTGCATGCATGTCTGTAGTTGTACTGGGTGTCTGCAGACGAGTGGGCTTCTGTGCATACTTCTAGTGTGTCTGCATGTAGTCTGGCTATGGTTGCAATCAATATAACAAAGCCAACTATGGATTTGTCAATGCTTGTTGATATGGATTATCCTACAATTTGATTGTTTTTGTACTTTCTTTGATGTCATTATTAGTATTCTCAGGTACTCAAAAACCCCACTGAAGTGATTATGTGATTCAAGAACATTAAAAAGGAATTAAATTGATCTAAACAATATTCAGGGCCAAAGCACAGTAGCTCACCTCTTTTGGGTCAGGCCTAGTACTCTCGGACTCAGAGTTACTGGGCGGCAGCAGATCAGCCAGATTGTGTTCTTCTCGGTTTCCATATCCAGTGTAAACAACAATGCATGTGCCTCGCTTTGCATCAATGGAAACAACGGTGGCTGGATAGACACTGCTATCCTCAGACCAGACAGCATTACAGGCATCACCAACTCTCCACTAAAATAAACAAAATAAATTAAATATCGCTCATACAACTGTATTTAAAAAGGGTATGTTAGCTATGGTATTCTACACAGTGCTCAAAAATGAATGGAAGGACACACTATTCGGATGTGTAAGCAGGCCAGTTCAAAAATATGAATATTCAATAAAAAAACATTGCGACATACATGATGAGACCAAGAAACACCAACTGCCATGTTTCCAGAATAGTGGCTCAGACTTCATGGTGTATAACTTGAAAAGGTAACTGGATTGTTTGTTGATCCATTTATCTACTTCATCTCAAGTGAACAACGGCCTACCGCAATGCACAAAATCTTCCTGGAGTTCAAATTTTGGACCTTCTGGCCAATGTCAAATTAAGCCTGTATGTCTTTACATGTCTTTAAGACCAGATACACTCATCTGTACCACTTCCGACAACTACACAGTCTGTCAATAATGAAAATCATGGAAAAATTCACAACACTCAAGAACATACTTCTCTAATAAAATGTTGAATTTCTTCTTGGACTTGGAAACCTCAACTTCATATATTTTTTTACATTAACTATTTCCCTTGTTAAGCAAATTAAGTTAACCTAGTACCAATACATAATTACATTGTGAAAAATATTTGTAATTGATAATGTGGAAACTAATTTTTAATACAAAAATAAATGTAAAAACGTAATATTTCTATCCTCATAGTCCCGTGAAACTTTGAGGGAATGCAATGCGAAGCATGTGAGTCACCAGAATATCAGTAAGTGGGATGTCTTCAAAAAATAAATCTCCATGAATCCATGTGTCAATTTTACAAGAACTGGCTCACATTAGGTATCGAAAACGGACAGATTCAGTTTGAATATGCACAGTCAAGTTCATAAGACTTAGTGATATATGAGCCTTTGTACATAATTACCCAAAATATTCATGTGGTTCTTCCCAAATACAACATTCAGACAATTAAAAGTCAAAACCGTCTCTGTATATATGTGTGGGAGAAATTTAAGATGGTAGGTCCCTCGAGAATGACTGCTTTATTTTCCCCACCTGTACTACCCGGGGATCCGTCAGGAGTATACCACCCTGTGCACAGCCTCATCCTATTGACAATGTTCTTGCCTATCACACAAGAGGAGGGTATGGGAACAAGCAGGTCAATAACTTTGCAGAGAGGCAATATTGGCCTGGGACAGTTAATGGCTCCTGGGCAGTATCCAAAGTGGACATGGTCTAGGACCATTAGTATTCCACAACCTCTGGTACTAATCCAATACAAGTGGATAACCAAGTAAGTACTTATGGAATTGCAACTCTCCAGTAATAGCAAGGTGAGCACCAAAGTTATACTGCAGGATGTGGTGAAGCGTTTGGAACTCAGATACTATACAATAACAAGTGTTTAATCATAAACATGTCCAGCAGCTTAGATGCTTTAACAGTCGTTTTAAAGGGAGGGAGGGAGCCCAGGTTAAAATATAAACAAAAACAAATTCTTGGCCAATGCTATGACGGTGTTACAGTTTACGCAGTAAGGTCCTATATTTCAAAAAACCATTGGGCTCGATGTCAATGTTAACCTATGAAGGAAGGTCCGGCTTTCAACAATTAATTTTGAGACCTCACAGATCTCAAGTCTAATACTAAAATGTATGTTCAGGAGTACATTTTCTATTCAATCACTTATACTGCACCACTCTGGCTCCAACTGATGTCTGCAGCATAATCTCACAAAAATGTAAACTTGGAGCGTGGCCAAGATGGCGGCTGAGCGGTAGCAAACTCTGTGAGCTCCGCCGCCCGCCACCGATGTAACGTAGCTAGTGGCCGTCCTCGGGTCCCTAGCCATCAGCGGAGCCTCACCAGTGTACTCAGAGGCAGTGGGGACCCTCGGAGGTGGAGTTCGCCGGACGTGACCGGCGAGAGGCACGCAGTTACCCCGATCGCTGCCGGAGGCTATACTGGAAATGGCGCCCGCAGGCGCTCCTCAGAAGTATGTGGCCCGTGCTGGCATGAACCGGCAGTGAAGGGAGAAAGCATCGGCCGGAGGAAGTGGCAGTCGGTGTGGTCCGCACCCTCTCCCGGGCTGGCGGTGAGTGAAGATGGGAGTGAGGCTGGTGAGCGGGCCTAATTGACCCGCCATCTTTGAAGCGAGAGCGAGCTGCGGCACGTTGGCCTCAGTGCGGGATGATTAGTGCGCTGAATGGCCAGGGTGAAATTTGACCCGGCGGTGCTGAAGGACAGTCGCTTTGAGATGCCTGCTTGGTCGCTTCGAGCCCGACAACCGGGGAGTGCCAAGAGGCACCAGACACGCCTTTGAACGTGAAGTGGTGAGCAGAGAGGTGCAGGGCCCACGCCTCTACCTGGCCTAATTGGGGGAAGACCTGTGAGCATCCCGGACCCTCGTGGAGCATCTGAAGTGAGGGCCACGCCTGCGATTCGCGGCAGTACTTCGGGAGTGCCCCCTCCCCCACTCCCTTTAATTTTCTTCACGTTTGCAGGGAGTGCATCGCGCAGGGGGAGAGAGGTGGAGGAGGAGAGCCTGAACCGTGACAGGTGGGAGACGGTGGAACCAGCAATTGGTGCATTTGCAGGGGGATCCACACCGGCTCCTCCCGGATCGGGGGAAAAGTGAGCGGCCCACATTAGCAGTTTGGCGCGTCTAAGTCTGCACAGAGGTCTATAAGCCAGAGCGGATAGCACGTGCCGACCTCCCACCTGAAGAAAGATATGGCGACCTCAAAGCAGCCCACCAAGAAGGATGACAGCATTAAGGACCTGCTCGCTAAGCCTACCCCCAAAAAACAACCGGGGAGAGATACTAGCCCAGAGAAGCGGATGGGGGACCAAGAGGAAGCGGAAGTCCCAGTGACTAGAACCTTCCTGGAAACTCTCTTCGGAGCGCTGAGGTCTGACTTTGCGGCTCTCAAGCAAGACATAGCGGCTGAATTTAAAGAGATCAGGAAGGAGGTTGGGGATATTGGCCAGAGAGTGGACTCATTGGAGCGTATGGGAGACGCGAAAGAGGAGGAGCTGGACGCCCATCGCAGAGAGATCCTAGACCTGCAGGAGCAGAACACTGAACTCCAGTACCGGATGGAAGATCTTGAAAATCGGTCCAGGAGAGGTAGCATCTGTATAAAAGGAGTTCCGTTGCATGCTACGGCCACAAGACTAGAGGAATTCGTCCGCAGACTCTTCCACCATGTGGACCCTGCCCTGGCATTGCAAAATATTATCCTGGATCACACACACAGGGTTGGCCGACCTGCTACCACGCCAGGGATGCCGCAAGACATACTTACATGCCTGCACTATTACACTCAAAAAGAAACCATTAGCAAAGCAGCCAGAGATTGCGCCACCATCAAGTTTGAGGGCCTCAAGGTAGGGATGTACCAGAATCTATCCCCACTCACACTACAGAGAAGGCGCCAGTTGAAACCTCTCACAGAACTCCTGCAGAGGAAAGGAATCCGATACAAATGGGGCCATCCTTTTCGTCTCACCTTCGTGTGGGCCAATGAAACCCGCTCTGTCCGAAGCCTGGATGACGCAAAAGGCCTGGTGGAGGTGGACCCCCCAACCCCGGTGATGCCCCAGAGGGAGATAAAGAAAGGGCCAAATCACCTAGACGCCGGAATCTGCGATCCCTCTGATCGAGGGGGGGAAAAGGTGAGCAAGCCGACCGACTCAGAGCCGATCAGAGAGAGAAGCGCTGTTGAAACAACTGCAGAACCAGGAGGCACCGGAGGAGGTAAACAGCGACTAAGGAGAAATGGGAACTTACTTGCGGACAAACAGGCGGAGCTACATGCACAGTCCTCCTTAGACAGGAGCACTGACCTGAGAACGCCCCCGCCATTGTGAGACACTGAGCGGTTGGCTGGGCGGCGGGGCCCAGAGACAGAGAACTTGTGGTACCCTGAGCTACACCGCCGGATCCATGTTTCCGGTCTCTTCGTGCTGTGAACGATTCAGTGGGGGAATCGATATACAGTTGCTGATGAGTATAATTTACGATTTATGTCTTTTTCTTCTCTTTGTTCTTATTCTCGTATCTTTTACTGTTCCCAATTGTTTTCCACGGGGTGCTCCGCATAGCGCACATTGTGAGGGAGAACACAGGATAGCACTGCACTACCTTTCCTTTAGCTTACCAAGAATGGTGAGATATGGTTAGAATAGTTAGCTATAATGTCAGGGGGTTGAATGCGCCAGCGAAAAGGTTGGCCCTGTTATCCCTACTCAAAGAATCCAGATGCGATATCTGCCTAGAGCAGGAGACGCATTTGCTCCCTACAGATTGGAAGCGACGCCGTTCTCGCTGGTTCGATTGCCAATTCTTCTCAGTGGGGGAGGGGGAAAAGGCGGAGGTGGCCATCCTTCTCGCCACGCACTTTGAGGGTAAAGTTATCAGCACACAGGCGGAAATCCCAGGGTCAAGGAACTGGAAGGAGTGTATAAAAGAACAGGGACACACCAAGCGCGCCACAGACTGAATATAGCGGCCACAGACTGAATATAGCGCAGAAAGAGCTTAAGGCTCTGGATATGGATAGAGCTTAATATGCTTTATAGCGGCTAAAGCAAAAGTATTACTTGGAAGGAAACAGGGCGGGGCACCTCCTGGCTCAGCGACTCCACGTACAGATCAATGGTCAGAGGGTGTCCGCGATTGTGAATACCTAGGGAGATAGCCTGGAATGGGATGAACTGATAGCTCAGGAGTTCCACCTTTTCTATAAGGAATTGTATACGGCGGAAGAACACTCGAACGTCGCCATAGAACCAAACTTGAATCACACCCCCATTGACAAATTAGACCACCAACATGCCTTCATGCTGGAGAAAGACATACACTTAACTGAGGTACTCACCGCAATATCCCGCCTACCGAATGGGAAGGCGCCAGGGCACGATGGCTACCCTTCAGAATTCTATAAGCTGCTGACCCCTGTTCTCGCCCCTGTCCTCACGCGACTGTATAACACTCTCAGCGATCTGGGTACCCTGACTGATACCATGCGACTTGCTACTATTGCAGTCATACCCAAACAGGGGAAAGACCCAACATGGTGCACATCATATAGACCCATCTCACTACTTAACGTCGATGCGAAGATCTTTACCACAATTCTAGCAGCGCGCTTGGCGCCAATGATGCAAGGCCTCATTGACCCAGATCAGGCTGGGTTTATTCCAGAACGTAACTGTAGTGACAATACAAAGAGAATATGCTACCTACTAGACAAGGCTCAGCGAACTAACATGCCAGCGCTACTATTCTCCATAGACGCAGAGAAGGCGTTTGATAGGGTGCATTGGCCTTATCTGAAAGCAGTCCTACAGTTCGTGGGCCTGGGGCCCCGATTTATAAAATGGGTCTTAGCTGGGTATGCGGCGCCACAGGCAATGGTGCAAGTTAACGGGACAACATCGCAGACTTTCTGTATTGAACGGGGAACACAACAGGGTTGTCCCTTGTCCCCGCTGCTATTTGCACTGTATATGGAGCCATTTGCGGAGCATGTCAGAGCAAATACGGAGATAGTAGGAATGAGGATGGGTGGTAGGGACAAGCTGGCGCTTTATGCTGATGACGTCTTGGTGCTCCTGACAGATCCCCTCCGGTCTCTACCGAGCCTTGCCCAGGAAGTGAAGGCGTTTGGAGCGGTGTCAGGTTTTAAAATCAATGCACAGAAATTGCAACTCCTGAACCTTACACTCCCAGCCCCGGAGGTTGAGGTGTTGCGGAATCTCTATCCATACCCCTGGGCCTCACAAGGGGTCACCTACTTGGGCCTGCACATACACCCTACTGTGCGGCAAACGGCGGAGTGCAACTATGGCCGCCTACTAGCGGATACGCGCGCAGAGCTGGAAAAATGGAAGGACTATACGCTGTCCTGGCTTGGGAGGCTGGCGGCAGTAAAAATGACGCTCCTGCCGAAGATCCTCTGTGAGATGCAGACCTTGCCTCTTACCCCCCCAGTTCAGGTGCTACCCAAATTACAACATCTGCTAGACCACTACATTTGGGCTGGGAAAAGGGCACGCATAGCCAAGAGACTGACATATCTGCCACCTGCCTGTGGAGGACTCGGCCTCCCGAATCTCAAACATTACTATCAGGCGGCCCAGCTAAGGTATATGGTGGAGTGGAATAGACCCACAACAGAGAAGCACGGGTGTTTCATCGATCAGGCTATTACGGACATTCACATATGGAAGATTCCATGGCTTCCCAAAGCACACCGGCCGCAGGCAGCATATATCTCCCCGATACTCTGCGCCACGGTCAGCATCTGGGATGCAGTGGCATCCCCGAAGAAATTATCCACGAGACTCTCCCCATTGACCCCCATCTTGGGAAACCCGGATTTTCCACCAGCGCTTCACGGCTCAGCATACATGCCATGGCAACAAGCGAATTGTAAGAGGGTGGGTGATTTCATTGATCACTTAGGCATTATGTCCTTTCGTCTAATACAGGAGGGCTATGGATTGCCATCGTCGGCACAATGGCAGTATGCTACGATCCGTCACAGGGTCACGCAACCAACACTGGAACCATATGCAAGCAGGCCACTTTTACAGTTTGAAAAGTGGCTTATCACTAGACACACTGACAAGAAACTACTATCGGACATATACGCCTTCCTGAACACATCAGTCACAAGTCAAAACAAAAGCGCAGGCGAGGTGGGAGAGGGAATGTGAGAGGTAGTAAAGGAATGGTTGGACATACATAAACAAGCTAATACATCAGCACGCTCAGCCACAGGCAAGGGGACGATGCTGCAGATAGTGCACTACTGGTATTACACACCAGAGCGTACAGCACACTAAAAAAGGAGAAGCGACCCTAAATGCTGGAGAGGGTGTGGGGACTCTGGTACGTTGACGCATATCCTATGGCACTGCCCCAAAATACAGACATATTGGCAGGGGATCTTAAATGCTGTAGATGAAATGTTCGATACCGAGCTCGCCAGGTTTCCCAGTTACATCCTCTTGGGTCTCCCCAATCCATTAACATACCCTCTAGGATCTTTGAGAGGACTTGCAATCACACTAGCCCTATGCGCAGCAAAACAGGCTTTGTTAGCCCGGTGGGGTACGAATATGGTGCCGCACCATGCAGACTGGCTACACAGGTTATGGGAGCTGTTAGGAATGGAAAAGCTCACGGCGGTGGATGAGATAAAATGTGTGGTCCCTGTATTAGCTATCTTAGCAGGGAGTTCAGAGAGGTAACTTGCCCGATGTATCTCCGGCTGCTACGCCTGATACCCAAAGAACCTGCCGATGCGACTCTGCCCGCAGGACGCCCTGAATCTGGGGGCATTCTATAGCAGCATCAATGGGTAGATGGACAGCGCGACATTACATTGCCAACTATCCGCTAGACAGCCTGCATGCTACTTCCTCCTCGTAAGACCCCCCCCCCCTCCTTTCTCTTTCTTTTAAGGTTAAGTCAGGTTCAGGTTTTTTTTTTTGCGGTTTTGTATAATTTAATTTTGGGTAATTGCATATTTTTTTGCCTCACCGACCTGTGGTTGTAGGTGAGAGCATTTGTGAAGTATTTCTCTTTGCAATTTTTATAGAGTTTTCTCATTGTTGAACTTGTGAAAATCAATAAAAAGTCTTAAACATAAAAATGTAAACTTGTGGCTGACCCGGCACAAGCAGTAGGCAGGCTCTGTGTGCTCCACCCCAGCCGAAACAAGCATCTGGACCACAGCCTGCCGATTTCATGAGGTGACAGTGTGCTAGGAGGAGTGACGGGGATGGGGACAGCGTTTTCCAGTGAGCAGTGTAGAGCCACCGAGGCCAGATGAAAGGCATATCAGAACTATCCAGCATGGCCCATTGCCATCTTGGGGCATAGGGTTTGATGGCAGAAGAGGCCGCTGGACATCACATCTTTCGAGCAGCCTCACTGGTGAAGCAGCAGGGAGGAGAGCTGTGATTGAGTAACTAATGGCCTGGTGAGATGACAGCATCTGATGGACTGATTTGCAGCTAGGTGCCATCTTGGGGCTCGGGGGCTGCGGTGGGGGGTTGGACAAATGAGAGTAAAGGACATGGCGTGGCGCTGGGCCGGACTAAGGAGCAATGACTGATAGGATAATACATCAAACGGGAACAAAGTGTCCTCATGCTATATGAAAAGTAGTATACGAGCTTCAGTGTGCCAGCTGGAAAACTACACACCCACGCCATTCTCAACAAAGTGGGAAACTTGTCTCAATGGTTGCAGGAGAGGGATCAGCCAATTAGGCTATTACTGGAAAATAGAAAGGTCTTAAGATTTTTTCTAAAGGATAAAGGATTCTGGTGGGAACGAAGATTTAGAGGGAAAGCATTCCATGCTTTTGGCCCCACTACAGACAGAGAGCTGCCTCCCATTTCTAGCCTTATGAAATTTAGGACTGTCCACCCGATGAGCATGTCGTGATCTTAAATTGCATGTTGGTAAATACCAAGTAAATTAGGGGGGTAAGAGTGCTGCATTTGTTTATAAATAATATTGACAGAGTTTCATACTAACACCTCTTCAGATCAGGGAACCAATGAAGTTTCTCCAGTTCCTTAGATATAGGAGAGGCTCTTTTCAGACCCAGCACCAACCGTTCGGCCACATTCTGGAGCAGATGAAGTTTGTGCAGGAAGTACTTTGGAAGACCTACAAAGAGGGAGTTACAAATATCAATCCTAGACAAGATTAAGGCTTGCACACTATCCTTTCTGCCAGACAGGATGATTTTCCCGATAATATCAAGGAACATAAAATCTATTTTGCACATGCTGTTTATATGCTCTTTAATGGACAAGTCGGAGTCTATCCAAATCCCTAATTGTCAAGCCTAAACAGGTGGTGTAAGTAAAGGGCCAAATCTTAGGTCCAATATGAGACAAGAATGAAGACCACCACCTCAGTTTTGTCTTGGTTTAGGATCAAGGAGTTACCATCATCCACTTATAAACCTCTATGAGGCAGTTCCTAAAATTCCTAGCAGTTTTATGCAAATCTTTCTGTAATCTAATCACCGGTTGAGTGTCCTCAGCATAAGAATAACAAATAATACCAAAAGATTTGAGCAATTTAGCAACTGGGGAAATGTAGACATTAAAAAATTTCAAAAAACACGTTGGGCTCAATATTCAACTTTGCAGTACTCCAGTAGAGGCACAGGCTGCAGAGAGGGCTGATGGGAAGAGACCCTTGGTAGTGTGCAGAGGTGGAAGGCAGTGGCACCATTAGGAAGTGGCAGTGCAATGTCACAGGAAGTAGTCAGGCCCCTAGTGGACCTGTGGGAGGAGGAGTGGAGCAGCGAGCTGGGGTTGTGTCTTTGAAAGGGTAGCTGAAACTCCACCTAACCTGCTGTAGGAAGTAGGAAATGCAAAAAGAACAATTGATGGACAGAATGCAGAACAATGTCATACATTCACCCCAGTACAGAGATCTGGGTCTAAATCATCGTTTTTTGCTCACCATGCCATTCCAGTTTGGACCCAGCCATATGCAAATCAGTCTTGACCCTGCGCCCAATGGGAACAGTCCAGCCCGAAGTGGCAGGCCAGGTCCTCCCTGGACTGGAAACAAGCATCCTAGGACCGGTTTCGGGGTTTCACTCCTCATCGGCCAGCATAGCTTGACTCCAGTAGCATGGAGAGCACGGGACCCACGTCTGGGCATACCCGTCCCACTCGGGGTGACAAATGCAAATAGAACAATTGATGGACAGAAGGCAGAACAATGTCATACATTCACCCCAGTACAGAGATCTGGGCCTAAATCCATTGTTTTTTTGCTCACCATGCCATTCCAGTATGGACCCAGCCATATGCAAATCAGTCTTGACCCTGCGCCCAATGGGAACAGTCCAGCTAATAGGAAGTAGGAGGCACCTGAAGACAGAAGAGATGCAGCCCTGACAACTAATGCATCATGAAAGGAGGCTGGGCCGGCTTTAGGGAAGTGCAACGGTGCAGCCACACTGGGCGTTGATCTGGAGGGGGCACAGACCTCAGGTGGAGGTAATGTGTTTAGCAATCACTTGCTATTTAAAAGCAGCTGATGTCAAGATAACTTCAGATTAAAGTCCATGCTAGAGAGGGAGCGATCAGGGTTTTGTCTAGAGGCAGTTTTGACTCGCCATAAAGTAGCGCAGAAGGTTAATATGCCTGCTGTAAAGAAAAGATCAGTATTTTATGTGGATAGCTGAGTGGACTAGTAAATCCAGCCTTTACAAAGCGCTTTTAATGAAATGTATGCAAGAGAAGGGCTATGGAGAGATGAGGGGCCCTTTTGTAGGGTGGTAGTGAGGGAATCTGAGGAGGAGGTCATGGGGAGGAGTGCTAAAAAAAGATTGTTGCACCGGGCTCCTCCAACGCTAAAGACGGCCCTGGAAGGAGGTACTTCTCAAAACCCCTTCTGTGTCTAAGAGGCCTTGGCAGAAAACCAGAAACTGAGAGAGAACCAAGACGCAGTAATTAGGACAAGCCCTGATATCCTAAAAGATAAAGATACAATGATGAAATACCTTTTCCCATGAAAATATTAAACAAACAAGGGGGCAGGGGCTTACAATTCGAATTCTAAGAACAAATGTTTGTTTTTATTTTTTTTAAAAGGGGGTTGCAGTGTTTTTTTAGGTCTACCACAACCCGGTGGTTAAGAAGAGAACAACACCTGGAACAAGAGCAAGGCAAAGCTAAGAAGGGAAAATGGGGGGTGAGGATGGCAGGTGGTATGTATAGACCAAGTGCTAGCTAGGATGGCATTAAAAATAAAAAAAATTCTTTTTTAAATGAACATGGAGGGCTGGCGGAGGGTTAAATGCATGGGAAGGGTATATTAATTTTTCTCCAAGAAGGGCTTTTACAAGTTGGTTCTGACGAAAAAAAATTGTGCAAATCAGTTTCTTGAGGTAGGATTTTCACTGAATACACCTAGGAGCAGCCAGCAATAGATTGAGAGAAATAATAAGTACATTAACTTAGTAAAGGAGGGCAGTGGAGACACTTTGGAGGGTCGACTGCCCACTTTCAAGTAACAATCACTGATCAACTCATCAGGATGAACCCTTAAATTCACTAAATTAAATTAACCTGAACTCAATCCCCTGGTAGCTATGGCACAGAACAGACAGGCTTTAATTATGGCAATGTGTAAAGTATTTATGTAGTGCCAAAAGAGTAATAAAGTCAAAACAGCAAACAATAAAAATCCCAAACCAAAATAGAAAAATAGACTAAAATGTAAAAAACAAAATGACAAAAATCAAATAAGGGGAACCAGAGATATGAATGTTTAAAGTTTTAAGTCAAAATAGCACCAAAATGGCGTGCGGCTTGCCCCGGCACCAAAATGGCACACTTTGAGTGTGCTCCCAGCCATCCCTACTATCTTCCATCATCCAAGCCACGCTGAGGCAGGGAGACCTTTGCTGTGTTTCCAAGGATCTGCTTGCCGGGGCTGGAGACGTCCAGGTTCCTCTGGGAAGCATATGGAGGGCCCGATAGCCTGGAGACCGGATGTGGCCCACAGACGGACACCTGAACCTGCTTCCTGGATGCCAATGAGTGAACACAGCCGCTAATGTGACGAGAGAAAGAGCAACTCTGGGCCCATGTGGCTCGCCGGCCTTTAAGGGGCCTGGTGTTGGCCCGGGAACCCCGCCCGGAGCACTGGAGTGGTGGATGGAGAGACTGAACTGCACTAGTGGTTGTTACCCCCATCCCCCAAAATGGCTGGTGGAATGACCTGACTGGACTTTGGCGGCTGTGAGTATTATAGCGGGATTGTCATCTGGAAAGGGCCTTGTGTACACAATACCATCCCTTCTTTATGGACACTTCTATAGCTTGGGGATGCACTGATATCCCCTTGAGGGAAGGAAGGCGAACAACTCACCTTGATATTGCTAGTGCTTATGGTGGGGGAGTGGCATTGCAAGGACTGTGAGAGGACCCTCCACTAGCTGCAGGCCTTCCTCACTCAAACACCTGGGGACAGAAGGCAACTGTGGACACTTTCAACATCCAAGGAGGACCCCTGGCTACTTGTGCTGCCCCTCAGTTTGGGGGCTAAGCGGGCTGGGTGACAGCTACCTCTGACGCACCACCCAGATCTTGCCCCGAAACCCCAGATGGAGGATACCACATCCCATGCCACGGGGGAAGGACAAGGGGACGACGGCACACGCCCAAACTAAGATGGATAGATTCACGACTCCTCCCAGTGTTAACTCTGGTCCTTCGGAAGTGATTTCTGCCCAGCTGAACCCAACACTGCCCAAAACCTTGCCAACGTACTGTAGGCCATCCAGACCTCCCAAGAGGCGGTTTAAACTAAGACAGGAGACATCAAGGTTGAAGTTCCAATTATACACCAGGATTTATGGAACATGGCCCACAGAATCACCGAAGCAGAGAAAAAGATTTCCACTGTGGAGGACGACGTAACCTCTCTCAAGGCAAACATGGCCAAGCTCCTGTCTGTCACAGCCATGAGAAAAGGGTTGAGGATGCGGAGAATAGATCAAGATGCAACCATTTTTGATGTGTGGGCATTCCGGAGGGATCGGAATCATCAGAACCCTGCCTACCTCCTGCGAGACTGGCTGCAATCAGGGCTACCCATCTTAATGCTCTGTCATAGAAAGAGCGCATAGATCCTTGGCCCAGCCTCCTCCCACGTGCCTACTGATTGCCAGATTTCTCAACTATCAGGGTAGGGATGCTATTCTCTGTGAGGCCCGCATAGCTGGGTCACTAACTTTTCAAGTGTCCCGCATTATGATTTTTCCAGACTACACCAGAGAAACTCAACAGAGGTCTTTTGATTAAGTGAAGCAACAACTAAGGGCCCTTAATCTGAAATTTATGCTTTTATTTCCGGCAAAACTCCCACTTCTTAGACACCCTAGAGGCGGCATGGGTGGCCGAAAAACCACCCTGGTCAACAGTAGCGCTGACCCAAACATCTCTCCAAAACCTTGGGCCTCCACACGACGCACAGTGTAGGAAGCTGGCTCTGTATATACTATACCAAAGTAAGGTATAGTGTGGACAAAGTCCAGTGGATCCCCAGAGGTATAGCTGAGGCTAAAGTAGATAATACCTTACTCTCTTTTGTGGTAGTGTGGTTGAGCAGTCAGGCTTATCAGGAGGGTAGTGTTAAGCATTTGTTGTACACACTCAGGCATGAAATGTCACACACTCAAAAGACTGAATCCAGACCAATTGTTTGTATAAAAAGTTGTTATATTGCCATTTTATTTCTAGAACAAGGTATACTTAGTAGCAGGTAAATGATACTTCTCATACAATGTTACTGTTAGCAATACAGTAAATACTGGATTCGTAGGAACATTCAGATCACTTTTTAAATGGGAAAACGATTTGTAAACTGTTCAAAAATGCTTGTAATTACTTTCAGATTACTTGTCTAGTTTGGTATGAAACACACTCCTAACAATTTACGCAGCACAGGACATTTGGGAGCAGGTTAACTATTGTGCAAGCAATAGGTTACTCTTTGTGCTGTACAAGACAGTTCAACACAAAAGAAATTTCAGAGAAAACCCACCATTCAGTCCTATGGGAAAAACGAAGTGTTAAGTTACAAGTGAGTAAAATGGTTTTGGAATTTGAGTTTTGGGGGGTAGAACCAAGGTTCAGTTTGGCACTCAAGGAGCACCATTAAAGGCACTAGGGCGGCCAGGTGCAGGGTGCCAATGGGGCACCTTAGTTGGGGACCGCTCACGGGCAGGCCACTCGTTCCCAGGAGCCAAGCTCCTAGTTTTAAGATCAGGGCAAAGGGAGTCCCAGGTCAGCACCAAGTCCACACCACCAGCGGTGAAGGGGTGCCCGGTTGTAGGTGCTTAAGAAGTGTCGGGAGCCCAACGCTATCATATTGACGTTGCTGGTTTTGGATTTTGGCTGCAGGCTTGGTTCAGGAAGTCTTCCGGGAGTAACCAACAGCTGGGCAGGTAGGTTGGAGGGCTTGGGGACGTAGGTGCACCTCAGGTCCTCTTCTCTAGGGCACAGGGCTTCAATCTACATCTAGAAAAGAACTCTGATAATAACATTGCATCAATGGTTGAGACAATGGCCAGTTTCACCCTGGACCAGATTGTTAAGCATAAAACACATGCGGCCGGGCACCCGCTAGACGGGATTTTCACCTCCAACACAAACATCGGAATTGAAGGAATAATGTCCGTTCCCTGGTCAGACCATAACATAATAATATTCACGATAAAGGTGGATCAGGTCAAAACACCCACTATTACAGAGCCCAGGCATGCCTCCTATTAGGACTGGACCAAGATAGATATTCCGAGATTACAGGAGCAGTTACTCAGGACTACTCCTGAACTCGGATCTGATAGCAACGCAGCTGCTGATCAGGTATTCAGCTGGATTAAATCTGCGGTTAAAACTGCAGCCCCCTTGAAACAGATTATTTCTAGGAGGAAAAATCCCTCAGAACCTTGGTTCTCTGATAAGCTGAGGGCACAAAAGCAAGCATGCAGAAGGGCAGAGAGGAAATGGAGGACTAACTATTGTTAAAGATTGCAGGAATCGCTGTTAGCATGAGCTGAAAGCCATTTTGTACTTGGCAGCCATTTTAGTTAGCCATGTGCTCGCCATGTGCTTTCTCCCTCTTCCAGAGTCTTGCACATGCTCAGAGAGGCCTAGCTGGTAGAATGCACCTGCTCCTAGTATACAACTGTCAAGCTATTCTTACTCATGTAAGCAGTTTAGTCTCCCCTCCCACTTTGTGGAGCAAGCAAATTTTGTATGCCCATATTAGTCAATAAGCATGCTTGTATGTGCTAGGACCTCCCCTTGATTTTATGCTGACTATATAACAAATACATATATAAGGACCCTGTTCTCTGCACTCATTAGAATGCCTCCTACAGTGGCCTGCGGGTACCGTAAGATGCAATCTCCCTCATCTGAGGTTAATAAAACATGTTTTTTGATATTACAGCTTCTGTGCCAATCTCTTCTTTGTTGGTTTTAAGGACCAGATGTATCAGTGAACCCCTAAGAAGGTTTTTATTTCTACAAATGGCGCCCGAAGTAGGGACTCATCGGTGCAGCGGCTATCCAAGGGAGTGGTCTTGAAGGGAGACAGGAATCTACTGAGGAGTACAGGACAGGAATCTACTGAGGAGGTACCCTGCGCACGGAGATTGTTTTGTCTTCCAGCCCAGTATATTTCTGGTCTTCCTGCTCCGATCCTCCAAGTGTTTGCCGCTCCCGACTGAGAACTTCTTTGGCGTGAGTATTTTAAAACGACCGTTAGGTCACTCAGAACTTGGCAGTTGGAACCTGGACACCATTTGATTGGTAAGAGCCGTTTTGCGGCACTTGCTGTTGGTTTGATGCCTTTGATTGGTAAGGTAGTTTTAGTAACACTTACTGTGGCTTTGTTTGTATGATTGGCCAATTTTGGAATTTGTTTTGTAATTATATATGCATTGCAATTCATATAGGCAGGTAATGAGGAGATTTTTCTCTAAACTTTGAAAACTTGAACGACACAGATTGTGTTAAGTGTCACTTGGAGTATAATATTATATATGCTATAATATTTTTGGCATGCCTGTTACCAGTACACTTTGTTGAAAGTGTTGCTGTCTTGGAGGTACCGATATGGATTTAGGAAGTACTCAGTTGACTCCCCCAGAGGGGATACCTAAATAGGTTTAGGTATAGTAAAAAGATATTTCTTCCTTGGTGACTAAGTACCCCATGGAACTAAATATGTACATGAAACGGATCCGGATCTGCGCACTTAGTAACATTCATAAGTGGTGATATGCAGAGCGCTTTTTGAGTGTTCTACCAGCCAAAACCGGCGAATTTGGTGTATTTCAGCTTTTTGACCATGGAACAGTTTTTTGGGCTACTTTTGAGAGCTCTTCTTGTAAATATGACTTACAATTAGTATTTACAAATAGGTTGGTCTTGCGTACACTTTGTAAGCAGTTCTAAGTGTTGATTTGTGGGTTCAATGTGTGTTTAAATGTCTATGTGGGGTTTTTGGTTTGACATTGGTAATACTTGTGTGAGTACTCTGTGTACGAATGGCTAGCTTTAAGCGCGCTGTGTTGTGTCCTTCTGTAACTGTCTGAATGAGCTCAATGAGTTTGTTTATGTTTTTTGCTGTCATCATTCTGTTATGCAAAATGTCATTTAGTTACTTACATATTAAATAAAAATCCAGAAATAAATTATGTAACATATGCTAAACAGCTGCATGTTACTATTTAAATTGACAGAGTAAGACACTATACATGTGTGCAACTTGCCACAATGCTAAACATAAAATTAGAATTCGTATTCAATAGGATTAAAATAGGCCTCATACAGAGGGAAAAGAAAACGAAATTGTGTGTTTTGTAATCAATAGACTTAAATACACAATGTTACGGCCTTTTCCTTAAATACATTGTATTAGACATTAAAAGGCATGCACATCATATGAGTGCATTTGGTCGTTGCTGAACTAAATACACATTATAGAAAGATAGATTTGACTGCATTTAAATGCCTCAGTTTTTAAATAGACTGTGACATGCCTTTCTCTCAGCACCCGAGAAAAAAGCTTTCCGACAGCTGTGTTTAAACTAACTAACTAAAAAGACACCGTTTGACACAGCAAATGGGGATTTAACTCTGTCAGGGTATTTCAAATAATAAAGGGTTTTTTTCCTGAGAAAGGCGTGAAAATTCGACGCCTGCTGACAAACGACAGCTGCATAAATAGCATATGGCTATTCCTGCTCACGGCCACAGACAGGAATGCTGTGTCAGCGATATTTTAAGTCAGTGTAAACCTGGTATACAGGCCTGCATTATTTTAAAAGTTTCAAAACACCAGTTTCATTATTTTGGATAACAGAGAACAAAATTGAAAGTAGGGATTTTCTTTCTTAATGCCTTTTTTCATAAATACATCTGTGGTTCTCATGTTAAATGATAATTGTCCTTTTAAAAGTGGCGCAGACTTTTCCTGTTTCAAGTAAGGCTTCTGTGCTTAGGGTTATGAATGAATGCGTTTAAATATGATAGGCTACGAATGAAGCTTGCTTTTCCAATGAGGAATCATCAAAATGGTTGGTTTTATTGATAAAAAATAATAATTATTATATGGGGAAAAAATATATTGTTAAAAACAAATGCTTTAAATTCGTTTTTCATCTTTATAAAGCCTAATCATCATACTGTGAATTCCTAGCATCAAAGTTGAATTTAAGCAGTGCTGTACCGCAATAAGAAGGGAACTTAAATGTGAAATGTCACTTTACCCAGCCGTACAAAACTTGTTTTTATAAGGGTATATCTTATACATTTCTGATTTCCCATTCCTGGGCTATCTAGAGAACACTTTGGGGGTTCCTATTATGCAAAAATATTGTAGGATATTCATTTTTAAGTGCCCCTACCACCAAAGTCGAAATTGAGCTAAATTCACAATTTTACAAGCAGTTCTACCACTCAAGGCAGTTTTAACGTGCTCTCAGGCTTCCATAAAGTATATGCAAGTATAAAATAAACAGCTGCCTCTGCATTACTAGATTGCACACCACTGTACATAAATGAAAATAAGTATAGGACTGCTTTTCGCTGTGATTCTCCAGAGTTGCTTTGCATTACAAACCGCATGGCAAGCCTTGCACGCAAAAATGAGCAGCTGCTGAACGGGTCAAAGGTCGGAGTTCTGTATTTAGCAACTTAGCAGGGTGAAGGGTAATGTTTGCTTTGACACTTCGACCTTCGAAATGTTTTTGAAAGACGAGATGATAGCGCAAAGAGAGAAAGAGAAGCTTTGCTTCCTATTTTTAGCAAACACACGTTTTGCGCAGTCCTATGCCACGAAGGAAGACAACCCTCAGTTGAACATTGATCTGCCATTTATATAAAATAATGGTTTTAGTTTAAAGAATACTGTGTAGGGGCTACGATAAGGAGGAAATGGATTTTAGTTTGCATTCATGCGCCCTCATGTTAATCTAGTACAATTGCTGTAGAAAATATTTAAAGTTAACTCAATTTGCATTGTGTTAGACTGAATCAGAGAATAGCCACTTTCTAAGATATCTCCTACAAGTTTGTTTGTGCCCAGTTGCTACAAATAGGGGTTGAAAGTGTTGACAGAAGTAAAACCTGTTTCAGGTTTTCCTACTGTCAAAATGGGGAAGGAGGCTAGCTCCTCTACAAATTAAGGGTAGGCAAAATTATGTTTTCTCTCTTCTTTTTCTCACTTTTTTTTGAGTCTGTCTAAAGCGGTCTAGGAAATGGCCATATGACAGTTAAGGCACTTTGCATTGTTCATAAGGCGGCACACAAAATGGGGCCTAAACCATTACAGAGAATGTTTACTTGGTACTCCACAGCTAGAAGTCTTCGTTCCTTGGCAGCCCACCTAGTATGTACCCCACGAGTCAAGAAAACCCGACTAGGAGGTAGATCATTTGGCTATGCAGCCGCAAGGCTATGGAATGAACTACCAAGTGAACTCAGACAGACTGATGACTTACTGCAGTTTAGAAAAAAGCTAAAAACCAGGCTCTTTCCAAAAGAATAGCCTTGAGAGATTGGCGCATGATGATTCATAGTTTTATAGCTGCACAGTGATTTAGGTAATCCCAGCGCCAGGATGCCCGTTGGGTGACAGCTGCGCTATATAAATGCTACTTACAATTACAATTACAATTGGCTATTCTGTAATACTGTTTTAAAATTGTTAGAATTAATAAAAAGATGAAACACATAAGCTATGTTACTGCCCATCCTGTATGAAACAATGAGTAGAACAGATTGATGTTCCCTTATTTGATCTTTAAGGAGAACTGTATAGTGGGGGTTTCTGTTCAAAAATCTCAGGTGGCAACACTATTATTGTTTAGGTTATTCTCATGTTCTATACAGTTTTGCAAGGGCATTGCTAGTCTTTTATTAGCTAGTCTATGTAAATAAGCTGACAGCCCTTATTAGAGCTGGAGATAGGGTTTTTTTCCTTTTGAAAATGATGTTGCATAGTCCAGATCGTGAAAAGTACAATGCAGGAAAGACGCTCATGTAATCCTTAGCAAACATTTTGAAGGAAAATATTGTTTATATAGGAGTTTGTTTGTCATAACATGTTCTGCTGAAGAAAAAGTACCCACTATGTTGAAGTTTAGTTCTTTTTGCAATAAGAATCCCTGTTAAATTAGCAGTCTTAGATTTTCCTGCTGCACCTATAACATGAGAGCATGGTCCTAAGCATAACATGTAAGAGAAATTATTTTACAAGTGTCTGCAGTCCTGTACAAGTAATGTAAAATCTATGAGTAAAAGTGTAGAACATTTCCTTTTTCTTGAGGGTTCTTCAGATTAGTAATATAGGAATACACCAATGTAAGTATTTGGAGTATGTCTGTATTGTTTTTCTCTTTTCCTCAGAATTTAGTAAATGAACACAGACTTCCTTGGCTGCTTGGGATTGGGTGATGTATTACTCTTGTCAGTTCACCAAAATGTTCCTTTTATACTTGCCAATAGGTCCAGGGTTTTCTACTCTCAGATAGATGAAGTGGTTCTTGGGTGCCTTGCTAATGTATGGGGCGCCCCAAGACTAAGGAAGTATTCTGAGACTATCCTCTCTGTTGTTAGATTATTTCTGTGCCTTGTCTAAAGACCTCTTGTTCTGTCCACCAATAGATATTTGCTGCCTTACAACCATTGCCAGAGGGGCCCGGACATCAGATCCAGCCTGGGAGTCAGCGTCACTCCAGTTTGAAGCCAAAGTGAAGGGAACCAGCATAGGCGTTGCTGGCAACTAGGACCTCAGTGAAGTCGGAAGCACTGGGACGTGAAGTGTGTACCCCTGCCACTGTCTTGGGCGAAAGACGGGGTTACAAATCAGGATGGAGAAATCTTTGTGTGGATCCAGTTTTTGATGCCCAGCTGAGAGAGTCACAGAACGACAAGGACGGCAAGGAGGCTTTTGCTTGAGGTGACCCCTTTGAAACAAGGGTTGCTTCAGGCCTCTTAATCCTGGTCCCAAAGTGAATGCAAGTCTTCGCCTTTGTTTGTTGATCAAGAGATGCCCGAGCACATTGGGTACAATTTGTGGCCCCAACAAAAGAGCAGTGCGCCAGAGGTGCAAATACAGGAGTTAGGGAAGGACTTGAGTTTAGGGTACAGGTGCTATGCCCTTGGTGCCTGTTAGATTAAAGTGAAGAAAACTGGTGCACTGCCTGAGACACTGGATAGGATCATTGAGGGTATTTGCCCTGGGGGGTGATTGCCCTATCCTGAAAGAAAGACTTTTTCTTCTCCGTGATTCTTGAGTTGCGAGTTGTGCAGCTCCACCGTGGGAACAACAAGAGCTTGCCTGTGAGGCTCAAAACGGACACAGGGAGAAGACTCCCCTCTGGCTGGTTGGTTCAAGGACTTTTTTGTTGTTGTTAGTAATGTACCCCTTTGGTCGTCCCATTTTTGAGGAGCAGCAGCCCTTTGCGGCTCCTTGTCCTAATTCCTATGGTCTTGTGTGGTCCTCCTGGTCCCCCGGAGCCACAATTGTTTTTTGTAATAATATGTCTGATTGCTTTAATATTTTTTAAGAGTAATGTTTATTCTGCACGAGAAAAGTTCATCTGAGCATGTTACTTTACTCTTTTCTTAAGTATATTTATTGATAATTCAGCCCTCATAAAATACTGAGAAAGTCTATTGAAAATGTTTTTATTAGGTATGTGCTGTTGGTTATTTTGAAATTGACTTAACGAGCCCTCCATCAGAGCCCTGAAACTTAAAATTAGACTAGATGGTTTTGGTATTTGCTTTCTGCTTAGGATTGGAAAATATTGAGATTTCTGTTTGAGATAATAGTCATTATTCTCTCTTGCTACCTGTATGACCCAATGCTCTGTTCACTTTGTACTCCTGCTTATACCTTGTATATACCTGCTTAATGAAATGTTTAGAATGTAAATGCCCACCTAGCATAGGATATTGATGAATTTATGAGAAGAAAATGTGCAAAATATTTTCTATGTCTCTACTAGATCATGGCAATGTCTTTAGCTCATGCTAAAAGGATCGTCTGTTAAAGATTGCAGGAATCGCTGTTAGCATGAGCTGAAAGCCATTTTGTACTTGGCAGCCATTTTAGTTAGCCATGTGCTCGCCATGTGCTTTCTCCCTCTTCCAGAGTCTTGCACATGCTCAGAGAGGCCTAGCTGGTAGAATGCACCTGCTCCTAGTATACAACTGTCAAGCTATTCTTACTCATGTAAGCAGTTTAGTCTCCCCTCCCACTTTGTGGAGCAAGCAAATTTTGTATGCCCATATTAGTCAATAAGCATGCTTGTATGTGCTAGGACCTCCCCTTGATTTTATGCTGACTATATAACAAATACATATATAAGGACCCTGTTCTCTGCACTCATTAGAATGCCTCCTACAGTGGCCTGCGGGTACCGTAAGATGCAATCTCCCTCATCTGAGGTTAATAAAACATGTTTTTTTGATATTACAGCTTCTGTGCCAATCTCTTCTTTGTTGGTTTTAAGGACCAGATGTATCAGTGAACCCCTAAGAAGGTTTTTATTTCTACACTATGAGCAACAGATGAAAGATGAATATGTCAGAACCCTGGCCATATATAAAAAACTAATTATAGAAGAAAAAAGTAATTATTTTACAAGTAAAATAAATGAGGCTAAGAACTCCAGTAAGGAGCTATTCGCCACGGTCAAAAAACTAGCAAATCTTACCATTAATAAACAGATGGAAGGCAGCACGGAGTTATGTAATACACTGGGGCAGTTCTTTGTCGACAAAGTCAAAGTAGTGTATGAGTCTTTTACGACTAACAACAAGGCAGATATTCCCTATCCACATCCTAATCAAGGCACGCATGTCGAAGATTCCAGTCTGGGGTTCTGCTTTTTTCCTCCATCAGTAGAACATATCAGACAGGTGATGATGACAATAAAATCTGGTGACCTAACAGACCCCTGTCCACCAAAGGTGATGCATATGTTCTCAGATCTACTTAGCGAACAATTAAATTTGGTTTTCACAAAGATAATACAGTCCAGCTGCTTCCCAGATTCCTGGAAAACAGCCTCAGTCCTCCCGCTGCTAAAGAAGCCCAATTTGGACATTAATGAACCCGGGAGCTATAGACCAATTTCAAGAATCCCTTTTCCGGCTAAAGTGTTGGAAAAACTATTGAATAACCAATTGTCAAAATTTCTATCTTCTGCAAACGTCCTGGACCAATCACAGTATGGATTTAGGGAGGAACATGGAACCGAGACAGCTCTGGTTATGGCAGTAGAGGAACTCAGGACAGTATTAGATACCGGTGGGAAGGCCGCCCTGATCCTTCTGGATCTATCGGCGGCCTTCGACACGGTAAACCATGAGATACTTCTGACCCGGCTAGCAGAACTGGGAGCTCACGACACTGTACTGAAGCTGTGATCCTCATATTTGACAGATAGAACTTTTACAGTCAAACTAGGAGACTTCACATCCAAACCATTCAACTCACCATGCGGAGTACCAGAGGGGTCCTCTTTGAGCCCCACTCTCTTCAACATATACGTTGCCCCCTTGGCAGCTATAATAAGAAAATGTGGGTTTTTACCAGTCTCCTATGCAGATGACACCCAAATAGTGGTGTCAGTCTCAAACAATCTGGAGGATACAGCCGACCGATTCAGCAACTGTATGAGACAGGTTAAAGATTGGATGCAGCTTAACTGCCTCAAACTGAATAGTGATAAAACCGAAGTCATGCTGCTCGGGGCAGACACAAATTTTTGGTCGCCTAAATGGTGGCCGGATAGCTTAGGGGATTTCCCTCCCCAGTGGACAAAGTCAGAAACCTGGGAGTTATACTGGATAATAAACTGTCTTTTAATGCCCAGATAAATAAACTGACTTCCTCTGTGTGGTTCATTTTAAAAATGATCAGAAGAATCCTGCCTTTCATTCCCCAAGAATCATGTAAAACTTTAGTAACAGCGCTGGTTTTGTCCAGACTGGACTATGGCAATGCCTTGTATGCTGGGATACAAATCCAACATCTGACAAAACTCCAGCGTTTACAGAATGCAGCAGCAAGGCTGGTGCTGGACATCCCTAGATCAGAACCAGTTGCCCACAGACTAAGAGCTCTCCACTGGTTACCAATGGAGAAAAGAATAAAATTCAAGACAGCCTGCTTGGCCTACAAGGCCCTTCATGGTATAGGGCCACAATTTTTAAAAACACATCTGAAACGGTATGAACCATGCAGGAATCTGAGGTCTGGGCAGGCAAAATTGATACAGGTCCCAAGATTTAAGCAGGTTAGGTGGGGGAGGGAGAAGCTTCTTGGTACAGACGGCCAAGACCTGGAACCTGCTCCCCATCACAATAAAAAATAGCCCCTCGCTCCTATCATTCAGGAAAGCTGTAAAAACCTGGCTTTTTACCTCTTAGTTAGAGCTCTTTATCATCGGCAGTCTCTTGCTACATCGACTTAGCGCCAAGACGCTCTTGGGCATTCGCGCGCTTTATAAATTTCCAAATCAATCAACAGGGCGGCCGGATGCAGGGGTGCCTTTTGAGGTAGGGTTTCACCTTACCGGTTGGGTTCTCCGTGCAGAGGCTGCAGGCGACGTCGGGGAGTCCTGGAGGGGTCAACCCACGGTGGTGGGGGACATCGCTGGGAACGGTGTGCCATTTGGACTCGGGCCGTAGGCGACAGGTGCAGTGGTGGTTCCAGGCGTCTAGTTTCTTTTTCCTCAGCAGGCTCAGAGTCTTTCTATGGAGTTTCTTTTGAACAGAGCTGATGTTCGCAGGATATTTGGTCTTTGTTGAAGGTAGTCAGTCCTCCCAGGGGTTTTGGAGGTCGCTGGCTGCAGGAAAAGTTGGCTTTTGGTGCAGGATGTCTGGAAACTGCACACTGGCTGGTAGGGCTGGGTCCAAGTCATATCTTCTCTACAGTCTCCTCTGCTGTGCGACTTCTTCTGTCCTTCGTACATTGCAGGAATCTGCCTTCTGGGTTCAGGGCTGCCCCCTAAATACTGTATTTAGGGGGCGTTTAGGGGTCTTGACACTGGCTACTGACCTTAGGGTGACTACACCCTTGGTATGCCCACCCCACGTGGGGGAGTGGGCACAATCCCCAACCCTGATTGGAGGGTGCCTGCTATCTGCAAGATGGCGGGCACTGAAGAGTGGGCTTCACCTCGCCTTCCCCATCTGAGGGGTGGGGTTGGCAGAGGTGGGCACACCTTCTGGGCTGTTCTAATTTTTCCTGCCAGTCTTACCGCCGAAAAAAAGGGGGGGGCGGGGATGCCTGCTCCTCATAGCAGGAGAGGCTGGGGGTTGCGCTGCAAAGGCGGCCGGGCCTCTGAAGCTCCCCTGCCACAGATGGCTCTTCCTGACCTGGGGGGGGGGTGTATACCTTCGCCAAGGAAAGGCTCTGTTTCTGGTCCCAGGGAGAGAAGGCTCCCACCCCAGGGGTACGGAACGTGTCTCGCGGTGGCAGGCTGGTGTTCACCAGTCAGGAAACCACGAGTGGTTGTCTTGGTACAGGGGTCCCCTCTAGAAGGGACCCCCGAGTGCATGGAATAATAAATCGGACACTGGAATCAATGCAGGTTTATTATTCTGAGATGTTTGATACCAAACATCCCAGGATTCAGTAAAGCCTTTATGGTGCTAGGAAACTCGTAATGACCAGTTTCTAGACCATATACTCGGTATGGCTTGACTGTGCACTTATAATATCTAAGAATGGCCTTCGATATTAGAGGGGCCTGTCTGCTCATGCATATAGGTCCTCGCATGAGATATAGTGCATCTTGCCTTAAGGGTGGCTTACCTATGCCTCATGCAGTGCTGGGTAGGCATGGTACACAGGGATGTGTGCCATGTCAACTCTTCACTTTTAGCGGCACCAAAACACACAGGCTGCAATGGCAGTGGTGCAGGTTTGTGGCGAGAGGTCTCGGAGGGTGGCATAATACATGCTGCAGCTCTCAGAGGCATTTCTCTGGCTACCATGCCCTTGGTACCATAGGTACCACTTACAAGGGACTTACAGATAGGCCAAAGTTGTGCCAATTTTGGTAACAATGGTACAGTTTAGGGAAAATAACAGGCCCTTGGTAGCTGATTGGCAGGGACCCAGGGCACAGTCAAAGTGCATCAGAAATCTGGCAAAAAGTGGGGGTGAGGGGGGTTACTGCAACAGAAACCCACGTTCCTACCTGCTGGCATTCTGTGGGTTCCCCAGACTCATCCAGTGCGGAGGCCTGCAGGAATAGGGGGGGCATCCCAGGACCGCTGGGAAGCAGTCTAGTGGTTGAGGAAGGTTCAGAGCAGGATATAGACCCAAGAGATGTTATACTGACTCATCTGCCAATGACCCAGGTGGGCCACTCACAGGTCATATGTAGCCAAGCAGCGTCCGTCTAACTCGGGGAAACCACACTTAAAGATTCCCCGAACATCTTAGACTATTTGTGTGAGTTTAATGTTAGATTTGTGGGGTTTAAGGTGACAGATGCTTCGAGGGAAAAAGTATCGGGTGGAAGAAGTAGGGGGGATGGAAATTTTGGTTGTTTGGGGAGGACCCCTTCTTTGTTTTTCTCTGCCTCTTTTCAATTTTGTTATGACTGTCTTACTAAATGACAGTCTGCTGCACGTGTGCCGCTCTTGCATTAACAGTATGCAACGGCTCGTCTCCGGAGGCTATCTACCCCCCCCCCCCCATATACTGTAGACTACACTCCCAGAAAGAAACGCCATGGTTTGCGATACGGTTAACCCTGCATTGGCTAACACCTGTGAAGAAGGGGGCATGATCTAATCGCACTACAAAGCGCTGCTGCAATCCTGGTTGGCCCGTCTGGTGCCCATCATGGGCCCCCCTCTGACAACTGCAAGGTCACAAGGTACTATTGTGTTCCACTGTACATCTATTTGATATAAGCAATGGTACTGGACATGGGAACCTTGTGCGTTGTTTGACTGTCGCCTGGTGTGGTTGGGGTGTGTTGTTGCTCTTTTGCTACCCAAAACTGGCAAACAATAGACTTTGTAGTGGACATCATGTGTATTTTTTGCCCCCTATGCAGGCGTGTAAGTACCCCCCCATCCCCGGCCTCTGTAATGGTTTTCTCCCAAGATGGGAAAACGTAAAAACACCTCAATAGACACAGGTGGCCTAACGTCTGGCGCAGTTCCAAAGGATCTAGTCACTAATGGCCTTTCCAAGTCATCAATTCAGTCATACCTAACAGCAGCTGTGGAGGTAATCAACGCTGAAATCAGTACAGTGGAGGTGAGGCTGGGCAGTCGCTCTGTCCTTATGGTGACTGCAGTTGCCCCTTTACACGGTTCTGAACCCATTAGAAATGTCGCCATAGGGACAATCTAGGCAATTCTAAGGGGGAAGATACCTCATTGGGATAGCCATGGTAGTGGCAAAAAGGGACATAGCCCCCCAATTAGAAAGGACCCACCGACTTTGACTGAGTGGAGTAAGGGAATGGACCATTGCGCCACGCTGGAAGAAACTATTTGATGTGGCACTTGGCTGCCCTCGCAAATTTGAGCGTCAATGGAAGAAATGGATGGAATATTATGGCCTACAGGCTTTCACACAAGCATGTTCATATATTCTTCCTTTAAGAGTGTGGGGGAAGGCCTACAGTAATTTTTGGCAACAACAGTATTGTACCTGGCTTCTTCCTTTTTCTTATGCATCACATACATATGTTAAAAATCAATAAAAATTGGTTAACAAAAACAAAGCATCAAAAAGCCCAAAACGGCAATTATAGTCAATAGTCGCAGTAGACTGGGACCTGGCGCGATTTTTGACAGACCACGACAGAGACAGACGGATAAACCAACCAGGTTCGTCCAGATCAAAGATTTTACTTTCCGACTCAGTCTTTTCAGTTCCAACCAACCACAAGAGTATGCTTTAAGGCCCCATCAGGGGAGGCACTTAGGAGACTCACAAGATGTCCGGCAAAGGAGAACAGCAGGGTCCACTCCAGGATCAGTTGCAACTGGCCATTCAGGTACTTCCAGGAAAAGACCTCTTGCAGCAGGTTGTCTCCCTATAATCACATAAGAGGTCAGCCTACTGACCTTTGCAATTCTCTTCTTAGTCCAGGGAACAATAGGGAGCAGGTCCAGTCCTTCAGGCCTCCTCTCGTGTCAGAGACAGCAGGTCCAGTCCTCTTCTGATCTTCCACAGGTCAGAAGACCGACCCTTGGAGTCCACTTCCTTGTCCTGGGTACAAGAGAGAGCAGGACCAGTCCTTCCCAGATGCTCTCTGATCACAGTCAATAGGTACAATCCTCTTCTGATCTTCTGCATGTCCAGACAGTGTTCTGAACAAAGTGTATGGGGATGGCACATTTATGCCTGGCATGAGCTAGTGGGTGAGAGCGATTCCTGGCCCTTCCCTACCAATTGGGTAAATATGTCCAGGCCCTCACCTAGCTACCAATGCAGTGGTTCCCGATTGCCTTACTGCAACTATGCCCAAAATACCATGTGTTGGGGCAAATCAAAGGTGGGGAAAGTCTTCTGCCACACTAAACTTGAGCTCAGAGTGCTGGGGTGTGTGGTAATCCTGGTGTTGTCACACATCTAACACATAAAACACCCTGAGAGAGAAGTCTGGTAGGACACAAGCAGGGCCCTGCAACCCGAGAGGGGATCCACAAGAATTGTCTTGGCATCCTGTTTTTTCCCATTCAAGTGTGACCCAGGTGTTACATGTGGCTCAATGGACCTATCAAACAGGATGTAACACGGTTCTGTCAAAAGGAGGCCTACAGTCCCCACCATGCATATCCTCTTTATCTCAGAGTAGTCATATCTGCCTATTCAGATCAGCCTGTTTGCTCTAGGGAGGCAATTCACACCTATTCAAGGCTGAAAGCTGGCAGAAGAGCATGATAATTAGCCTTCTGTCAGTTCAGGCAGGAAAAGGGTAACTTATTAAAGTTACGTTTCCTTAATAGTTATTAAATATCTGTCTTTCCGCTGAATTGCACTTTCAATAACTATTAAAAATAGTTGTTTAATTATTTTTCTAGATGGTCCCATTCCAGAGGTTCTGGACTCTGATATTCTACATAAGACAGCTAGGCCTGCCACTGTGAAATTAGTTAATTGGGCTACGTCACTGTAGCGTAATGGTAATATTCATTTTCTACATGTCCCACTTTTAAATACCATGCACCCTACCTTGTGGGCTGCAAGGCCTATATAGTAGTGACCTATTAATATTTAAAGAAAGGTGGTCTCATATCAAAAAGGGTTATTTTGACAGGTCGCACTGCAGGGTTTACACTGCAGTAGTCAGGCAACACATGGTAGACCCGAAGTCACTTTACCCTGCCAAGTGTAGGGGATGGCACATTAGTTGCTGCAGTCCACTAGTGGCATTTAACTTCTAGGACATGGGTGCACTTTTTACATCATATACTAGAGATGTATAGGCAATTTAAATATGCAATAAAAAATAAGCCAGTTTAACCATGTACAAAGGAGAGGCACAGGCACCTTTACTCCTTGTTAGCAAGGGTAATGTGCACAGAGTTCTAAAGCCAACAAAATATAGGCTCCAGCAAAAGGTGAACAATGGGATGGGGGTGGGGGAGAGCAGGGGGACCATGCAGAAATGGCAGATTTCCACTGGGTCTACAACTGAATAAAGTCTAAATTAATATGAGGGGTTGAACGCCTCTGCAAAACGTGGGTTTATACTATGGCAATCATACCTGCATCTGCTGCATGAATCACACTTATTTAGAAAGGACTCAAGCAGGCTGTGCTAGCACCAATTCCTGTATCAATACTTTTCCTTGGGGAGGGACAAGAAAGGAGGAGTAACAATCCTATATGCAAAGTCATTCCTAAGGAAGTTCCTAAAAGTATCTGCAGATAACGAAGGTGGATGCCTGACAATACACAGAGTCACCATCTCTACAATCCATGTGCCTAATGTAGGGCAGGTGTAGTTTCTTAGGGACACAATCGCCGACATCTTAGAAACAAAAAAACTGAGAGCTAATTATTAAAGGGGTAGGGTGCTTGAATTGAAACTTAACTTTAGTGGCGGAATGGGACAGGTCACAGCTGAGGGCAGGGAACAGGTCGTTGGGCCTCACAGAACTTTGGATCCATTTACATAACAAATAGAGTGATTACCCTATTACTAGTGTGACTTGTTTGTTTCTAGGAACGTCAACTGTTAAATCTGAGGTCATCACATCAGGACTAATTACATGTGGAGTACCTTTACATCACATGCAATTACCCTGGAAATGCCATTGCTTCCCAGGTAAATTTGTCAGTACTACTTTACCCTCTATTTAAATTCCGTTTTACAACTAATGTTTAATGTGACTTAATTTAAGTGTATCTTTTAATAATTATATTTGTTCAATACTACGTTAACATAACTTTTAATTGAATTTTAATTTTGTACTTTAAACTACCATTCCCTTAACTCTAAAACCACATAATACTGCTATACACTACCCATCCCGAACCCTAAAAAACGACACTACCCCTTACACTATCGATCTCTAAGCTCTAAAAAGCCATTACGGGCACTGCATCAATTAAAAACAAAATAGCTGTAAACCTATTTTTAAAGTTATTTTTGAATAATGACCTATTTATTAATTTAAATGCAAATATTTGTTGCTTAATTACTTACAATTTATAATACAAATATAAGTGACCGTAACAGTATATATGTATGGTAGTTGGTATGTATATTACACCACAGACACAGTTACGGTTACAATACTAGTATTAAAATACCTCCTAGGATGCACACATGGGACCAAAGTAAATCAGACAGATGCTGGAGAGGTTGCAGAGGGACGAAATACTCACTCAAGCGTTCTGGAGATGTCCAAAACTGCTAGATTTATGAATGAAGATTCTAGCCACTATTGATGAACTATATGGGGTAGTCCAGTCACAAAATCCAGAGACTGGGAAGACCTGCATCTGATCAGTTCCGATTTAACACCAAGAAAGGGAAGCAGATTGCACATGCACTTTTAGTAGCGAAACAGGCTGCTGCAGCTCTTTGGGGCATGGGAGAGTGGCCATGGTAACCAAGTACATAGACTTGTTGCATAAAAAATTGGAGCTACTAGGGATGCAGAAGCCAATGATCAAGGTTCAGAAGGGAAACGTAGCATTTGAGGAAGAATGGGGACAAACGCTGGGGTTCCCAGCCAAGTTGGTTTCGGAACTCACCTGCCCTAGATCCTTGAAAGTCTTATTTATTATTTATTTGAATAGTTTTATAAAGCGCGAACAAGACCCATAAGGGGATCAGAGCGCTGTACAGAGTTGGCTCAAACAAGGGTACAAATGCAATGTGAAAGCAGGTGAAGTTACAACATATGGAAACCGTTCAGGTTACGAGTTGGGGGTATAATCGGTGCCCTAGAACACGAAGAGGAAAACATCATAAAATACCACGCACCAGAGAAGTGCAAAACAAATCAAGGAAATTATCACAAAAGTAAGAGCGAGATCACAAGATAATGCAATTAAGGAGCCATAGAGGACTAGATCAAAATAACGTAGAAGCATACAATAAGTGTAGTACATCCAAATTGGGTATTAATAAAAAAGAGCATGATCACAGGATAATGGTTTGAACGTTCATTCAGGAGTAGTCGTTTGACCAGTTTTTTAAAGGATGTCGTGGAAGGATTGGATCTGATCTCGGAAGGCACGGTTGTAAGATCTTTTCTTTTTGAAACTTGGAGGTTTCAAGAGAAGGGTGGACGTACTTCTAAGGTTCCGGCTGGAGCACGATAGTTCAAGTTTATTTGCCAGGTAGTCCGGGGTGTTATAGTGCATGGCTTTATGAGTCAGGCAAGCTATCTTGAGTCTGATTCTGGCATCAATAGATAGCCAATTTAGTTGCAGAAGGTCCGGGGAAGTGTGATCAAACTTTCTCGAGCCCGTTATGAGTCTAGCCGATGCGTTCAGGGTAGCTCCGAGTGGGGCCAAGCTAGCTTTCGGAAGTCCAGCAAGGGTCACCAGCCCATATTCCAATCTAGAGATAATCAGTGATTGAACCGCCGGTCTGAGGTCTTCGGGGGGGAGGAAAGTTTTGATTTTCTTAAGTGTGTTAAGTTGGAAATTGGCTCCCCTAGTAGTAGCACTGATGTGCGCTTGCATGTTTAAGTGTTTATCCAGGGTGATACCTAAGGATTTGGCAGAGTCTACATCATGAGGGGTGCAGTTTAGGGCAGTGAGATGTTTAATCCAGTCAAGGGTAGGAGCTAAGTGATTGGGTGGGGAGATCAAATGAAATTCAGTTTTGAGAGTATTTAGTAGGAGATGGTTCTGAGCTAACCATTGTTGGGTTTGTGCAAGTGCAGCATTTAATGTTTTTATGTCCTCTTGAGATGAGATCTTCAGGTACAGTTGCGTGTCATCGGCATACATGTGGTACTGAATGTTCGCTCGTTTCAGAATGACAGCAAGTGGCTCCATAAAAAGGTTGAAGAGGGTGGGCGACAGCGCTGATCCTTAGGGGACTCCAATCATGACAGGGGTACTGGAAGCAAGGGAGTGTTTAACTTTGATCCTTTGCGTGCGGTTATGCAGGAAGGAGGCAAACCAATTTAGGACGGGGGCCGAGAGACCCATCCTGTGTTGAAGAAGATCAATTAGGTTTCCATGTTTGATGGTATCGAAGGCTGAGGACAGGTCCAGAAGGATCAGGAGACACGGGACATTTTGGTCGAGGGCTCTCAAGGCGTCATCAACAATGTGCGTTAGTGCCGTTTCAGTACTGTGCCCTGATCTAAAGCCTGACTGATGGGGGTCAGGGAGTTGATATTTCTCAATGTGATTGCAGAGTTGCGAATGGACGCATTTTTCAAGCCTTTTAGCTAGAGTCATACTGCTGGTTATAGGTCGGAAGTTGTTTGGGTCGGTTAGGTCCGCATTGGGCTTCTTAGGAATGGGAGTAACTTGCCCAACCTTTAGGCAGTCCGGAATATTTCCCAGTAAGAGGGATTCATGAATGATCCTGGACCAAAGAGGGAGAATGGCTGAGTTTAAATCTTTATATAGCTTAGCGGGTAAAGGATCACCGAAATGGTTGGAGGGTTTAAGGGATGCCATGTTGTGAAGGAGCTCCGTGTGATCTGGGAGGAGAAAAGAGTTCCACAAGGCGTTGTTTTTGAGCGAGCAGCCCAAAGGCGAGTAAACTTTAGAGGATTCTGCCAACTCCTCTGATCCTGCAGGAAGTTTCTTAGGTGACCGATTAGGGGTGACTTGTAGTAGCTCCAACTCTATTTTCCTTGTTTTTTCCACGAAGTGAGCTGTGAAATCCTCACCACTAGGGAGCAGTGGTAACGGAGTAGAGATCTGTTTGGAAGACTGGTTAGATTGTTCCTTAATGATTTCAAAGAGTTTTTTGGGCCTATTTTTGGCTCCATCCAATTGAGTTCTGAAGTGGTCTGTTTTAGCCAGGCGGATGGCTTTGTTGTAGGAGCTTCTCACTTTTCTAAGTTGAGTGAGATTTGTGGTGGAGGGCGAGTTTCTCCAGAGTCTCTCAGATAGTCTAAGGTTGCGCCGTTCATCATTTAGGGAACAATTAAACCACGGTTTGGAAAGTTGGATGGGAATCCTTTTGAGCTGCTTCGGTGCAATAGAATTAAGACTGTTAGACAACATGTTAATGTAATGATCCGAGAGATCGTCAAGGTTGGTCATATTAGGGGGGCTGTAGTCTATTTTTGGTGATTGAAGTTAGCATATTGATGTTGAGGTCTCTCATATTGCGAGACAATTGTTTCTCTTTAAGGGGTTGACCCCGTCTACCCAAGCCCTTATCTAGGATGAGGAAGGGAATTTGAAAATGATCAGACCAGTCGCAGGGTAAGATGTCTCCTATTTGTATGATGTTGTCTTTGGCAATGATAATGTCAAGAGTGGCGCCCTTATTGTGTGTAGGACCTTTACAAAGCTGTGAGAAGTTAAGGTCAGAGAGGAAAGTCTTAAAAGAGCATACAGTAGGATCATTTGTGTCATTCCAATGAAGGTTAAAGTCGCCAAGGAATATGTGGCAGATTTGATCCGAGCTTGAGCTAATGACTTTCCATTATTTGCTCTATGAAGACCAGATTGTTGCCAGGAGGGTGATAGATAGAGTGCAGCACACAGATCTTTCCTTTATTCCAGATTTCAGTGACTAGCTGTTCACATCAGGATAACACAGCACATAAAGATTGTTTTACTGTAAGGTTGGAGCGATGAATACAAGCAATGCCCCCACCTGTTTTACCCAGTCGGTCACTTCTAAGAATGGAGTAGTCAGGGGGGATTAAGATGTCAAGAACTGGGGAAGAGGTATCATTGAGCCAGGTTTCAGTGATGATCAGAAGGTCCAAGTTCTGCGCAATGATAAGTTCTGAAATATCAGCTGCATGTTTCACAGCTGATCTACAATTCAGTAGCATCGAATTAAAGTGCAGATTGGAAGTGACCACTTCTTGGAGAGAGGTGGATATGTGAAGTAGGTTTTCTTTGTTCACCGTTCTGTACTTAAGACTCGGTTCCCTGTCAGGGTCCGCAATGATGGAGGGGATGTTAACAGTAGAGTTGGAGGAGGAGACAGTCCTCGAGTAGTGTAGGAGAAAAGGAGGGCGAGAATGTCCTCTTCAGATATCTGAGGTAGGGGTCTGTGGGGCCTAGAGTGATGATTAGGTAAAGGCCTAGAGCTCCAGTCTTGAAGATCAATCAGGGAAAACAAACAATTGGGCAGAAGAAGTCAAGTGGGGGACAGCAGCTGTCTCAGCTTGTCACCCCAGACTTGAGGGGAGGCTATTCAATTACCTTGGCACACTAAGACTTCGGAGATCAGCATGAACTGAAAATGGACGATATCTAGCAAATTGTGGCATTGGAGGGGTGAAGGGGTCAAAGCGGGAGGAGATAATGAGGAAGGAACCATTGTGGAATCAAGGGGGGAGAGGGGGGGGTCAGGAAAAGGCAATGAGTTAGGGAGGCTAAGGGATGCTTAGGCGGTTAACATTGTTTGGCCTTAATGCCTTGCATGTAAGCTCTATGGTCCGTCAGTTGCTACAAAGGCACTACAGAGAAGTTGTAATAGAAAATATTAATGATAACGTTAAAACCTGAACATGTAAATTGCTAGAATTTATTTTCAGCAAAATAAAATGCTGTGGTGCAGGCAGAAAAGAAAACACTCCGCAGGTACTGCTTTTCCACAGCATTATTCTGTAATTTCATGTTACCAATGAACCTCGAAGAAGTCCAGATACAATATTGACTTGCAGAAAAAAATCTTTTAAAACACTGGCCTTTTTAAAGTGGAATTTAAAGTACAAGGTTTTAAGAGTTAGATAACTCACACACTGCTGAAAATTGTGTATTACTGCTTTAACTGTACATTTATTTATTTTGCAGACTATTCAGCAGCAAATTGCTTTGCCGATTCCTCCTCAACACATTAAAAAACATACACATTCATCCCATTTGTAGCATTTTCAATAGAATTCCATAAAATGGAAGAGGAATTGTTCGATTTCACTCATCCCCAGCTAAATAAGATTAACACTTTCTCTACAACGACTTGGCAATATCGTTCATTAGCCAAATCACCAGCATAACTGATATAGGCATAAAAGTTTCAGAACATTCATGCCTGGACATGTTGATATGTTACCTTCCGAACTGCGTAAATATTAAATTTTCTCAAGTATACTTTATACTCAAATTACAATAAGTGGTTTACCTTTTTCAAAAGTGCAGCATTACTTTTCTTCCGACACTTGTTCTTTTTATTATTCTTTCTTTTTGTTCCAACGGGTTTCTCCGATTTAGTTGACGGTTCACAACTTTCCCCATTCTTAAGAGCATTCTAAAAATCACAAACAAAAAGCAACAGTTTTGAAAATATACCCACGTACCTTAGTACGGAGGTAGAAAATGAAATGCCATGGTCCGAGAACGGACCTGAGCCTAAGAGTTTCTATTACAGACACACCCAGAGTCAAAATAATGACCATTATAACAGGACATGCCTCTTACAGCAATTATCACAGATTTAGGTTTGGGGACCAGTATCGTCATTAGCATCACTAAATCGGATAGGTTTTAGCACACATGCAATAATGGGGGGAAACCTACGCTAAAATCCAGAATCAAAGCACACCAGCATGTTACTTTTCCGCACTTTATATATCCTGTGGGGCTTGATTCAGGCTAGTGCAGAGAACTTAAAATTAGTGGGTCTCCAGTTCTTAGCAGGGTGGGAGCGATTCCTTGGTAACTCAATGTCCGGTCACTGGTGTCCAGTTAGATACTGGCCAGTCAACTAAAATCTAAGAACAGTTCAACCAGTCCCTGCGCTTTTGAGGGGCTTGTTGATAATAGTCAGCCAGGTCTGACTATTAAGCCCAACGAATATTTTTTTCACCAGCGGTCTGTATATGAGAACATATAGGTCACAGTAAAGACTATCTAACGGTGGTGGGAATCTTCGGGACCAAAAAGTACCCAATACAGCCACTGGTGGCCAAAACTTTTAACTAGGAATTGGTCAGTTTATGGTTAGCCTTGAATATGGGCTTGGCTTCAACTGGAGATCTATTCAGAACCAGAAATGCTATGCTATATTCAAAGTTCAAACATGGAGGAATCAGGATAGACTCCTCCAATCAGCCACAGTACAGGTGTAAAGTCTAACGCTGGGTCCTTCTAGTGATGATGGGGATAGGCATGCATCCTACATGTTTGAGATGGGTGGGTGGGGGATGGTAAAGACTCACCCTCCCCACAAAGACAAGAAATATAGCAGTTCCTCGATCAAGAATTTTTTTTGCTTCCTCCTGAGCAGATGGGTTGTGATGTCCATGTGGCTTTTGGGCAGGCTCAGTTCATCAAGCTTACTCAAAGAGAAACCTTCCAGTGAAGTGGGCTCTTTGCAGGTCTTTCCAGAGATCAAGTCAGTCTTCTTGCAGATGCAATCCAACTTCACAGGAGGCTGGTAGTCCTCCTCTTCTCCCGGGTCATACCAGCAAAGCAACTATGCAAGCTTTTTCAGAATTACTCTTCAATTAGTGTCTTATAAAATTCTGAAACCCAGGCAAAGCACCGTTTACACAGATGTTGGTATTATGAGTAGTCAGTCAATCATTCGAGTTTGTGAGATTAATAAAATCTTTACAAAAGGTTAAAATCTTTACAGTGTTCGAAACATAGAAGCAAATGCATCAAGCAAAAATAAATGAAAGTTTAAAAAAAGAATAAAACAACATTATATGCAAAGAGATAGACCTGGAATTGTAGCAGCATGACGAGACGTACATACAGAACTATAAATAGCTAAGTGGTAGCTAAAGTTCTTATTCTAAATGTTGTAAAGAGCATCTGATGAATAAAATGCTAGTGGCTAGAAATTATATGCGATGAAGTAACTGGCAAAACATTCATATACAGAATGCAATGGTGATAATGGCAAGTTACAGACAGGGCGCTACCCTTCTCTATCACTTTGGACACATAATGGTCCCGTGGTCTCCTGATCGCACTGCAATGTCTCCCGGGTGAGTGCTGCGCCTGGGGTACCTGCCCGGGTGGAAACCTAATAATAGCAATGCCCTTCCTGTTCTGCACGTGTCGACGATGTTTCTAGGAAGGGCTGCCCCTAAACTGCCCTTAAGGTGCAGAAAGCAGGCATTGCACATACTCAATACAGATTCGCCACTTCCTAGGAATGGCTAGCTGAACCCTGGGTAGTCTAGCCAGGCTTATTTGACTCTCTTAGGAGTGCCTGTGTAAGGCTCATGTACTTGCCTAATTTGACCAATTCACTTAGCTCAGTGATTGTAAACACAAGATTCCTTTCCTCATTGCAGGTTTGGGTCCGTGTGCACAGTAAAGTGCTTTTAAGAAGGTGCGCCGAGCGTGCAGTAGTGCCGGGCAGCAGTATAATAAATGGCTGAAAGATTTGCACTCGTCAAGTCTGCAGTTGGGGATCTTACAAAGAGAGAGCCATTTAGGGTTTAGATCTTTGATCTGTAGACACATCCCTTTGCGGCAATAATTTGCTTGAGACAGGTATTCCGATCGAGCAGTAGAGGTCTGGCTGCGGGCTCAAGCAATGTGGCTGCGTATTGGCGTATGGTTTTCCCACTGCTTGTAGTATCAGTTAGTTCTTCAATTTGGCCATGTCATATTTTGGAGAGTGACCTGGTCTGTTTTTTTTAAGTTGCTTTAAGTGCTGCGTGCGAGAGTTGCTGCACGTTCAGCTCTGACTAGTCTATTTGAAGAGTGCTAAGTGAGTTTAAAGGTAGTGTGACCAGGGGTCCTTCTCTGATTTAAAGACGTGCTGGAGGGCTGCTTTCACAGACATAGGCGGCGCATTTATAATCCTGTAATAGTACTTTAACAATTTCGCTATCCTGACCCATGTTTGGCCCTCCAAGCCAAATTCCAGCCTAACCAGGCAGATGCGTATGCATGACAGTAATTTAAAAGCCCTTTTGGAAACTTTAAGTTGGAGTTTTTCCATGGCTTTGACCAACTGCCCCGGGTAGACACAATGCCCATATTTGATCATAGGGAGGAGTGTTGCTCCTATAATGAATCATTTTGGTCTGTGGAAGGGCTTTCTAATGAGTTACGGAGTTGGAAAACTCTGATGATTATTAATTCCGCATTTGCTTCAAGATGCCTCAGGTGTGTTTTTACTCTTCCCTTTGAAGATGGCCAAACTCCCAAATAATTATATGATTCAGCACTTTGGAATTTTAATGGACCCAGGCTCCAGATGTGATTTGTTATCTTAGGTGTTATTACCTTAGTCTTTGAGCCATTTGCAGTCATTTTATTGGTCAAGTTGTATTTGTGGACGGCGTTGAGAGCTTTCTGGATCCCTATTATAGAGTGGTCCAGGAGAATTATATCATCTGTGTATTGTAACATTGTGACTTTAGTGTCTCCAATTTTTGGCGGAATTATATTGGCCTGTTTCAGTGCCGAACAGATGTCCGCTGTGTACAGATTAAATATGGGTGCAAGCACACACCCTTGCTTTGTGCCATTATCTGTAGGAATTGTCTTTCTGACCGCCATCTGTAATAACTTGACCCACACCGAGGTTGAGGTATTTAGAGATATTATTGCCTGGAGCAGATTGTTTGGTATACCCCATCCTCGGAGTTTCCTCCATAGGTTATTCCTATCTACTGAATCAAACGCAGCAGAGTAGACAACAAAACACACGTAGAGGGGGAGCTGCTTCAGGCTAGTGGCCTGGTGTATAAAATAAGAGTGCCACTATATTGTCCGTAGTTGTTAAGGAATTTGCCCTGAAGTCGGTTTGGCGAAACAGGATTAACTCATTCGCCTCTGCCCAATGCTCTAGTTCTTTCAGGAGGACTGAGGCATAGGCCTTTGTTTCAATATCAAGGAGGGCAATAAGGCGGTAGTTTGCTGGATCCTGCCTGTTGCTCTTCTTGAATATGGGGTGCAGAATTGAGCCCTTCCTGCTCTCCAGGACATGCTGAGTGGTTAGGCATGAATGGTACAGTGGAAGGAGTATCGTTGACCATAGGTTAGGGGTGTTTTTAAAAACCTGCGCTGGGATGCCATTTGGACTTGGGGCTCCAACAGCTCTGATTTTCCTCAAGATTTCTGAGATACCAATGGCCGTTGGCAACACTTCAGGGTTCTGGGTGTCAGTAGGAGTGCCCGGTACCCTCAAATCGTTCTTGCTTGCTGTTCTTGCACTGTATGCTTTTTAAATGTTGTGTCCACAAGAATTCAATCACATTTTTGTTTTGTAAACTGTTTTTATTTTAATTTTAAACATCAGCCAAAACATCAGTAGGTAAGCATTATGCACAGTAGATTCAATGATAATACAGTCCATAGTTACTTTCAGGGATACAGAGTTTACGTTCGAGAGATCCATCCTCTATTACCACTCTCCCCTCCCCCTCCTTAGATTGGCCATGTCGCTTCCCAGCTACTTATTCCCGATGGGTGAGAAAATCTATTTATTAGGTGCTAGTCTTGAGTAGTGTGTTGCGTATTGTCCAGTCCGGCCCCCTCAACCTCTAGATTGTAGCATCTCAGCCATGGTTGCCATATTTTGGTAAACTTTTTAGGACATCCTTTAGCAGTGTATGTTGTTTTTTCGGCCCCCATGTACAGATCCATGCTGGTGAGCCATTCCATCAGGCCTTCAACTCCCCAGTGTCGAGCAATATCCCTCTTCGCGACTATCAATCCTAAGTTACTCAGTAGGAGCTTGGATCTAGGGAGGTCAATATCTGTTGAAATGCCCAATAGTACATATTTATGGTCCATTGGTATCTGCGCCTCTAATATGTCATTGATTTCCTTCACTATTCTCGTCCAGTAACATTGTATCTGCTGACATTCCCATATGGTGTGTATAAAGGTGCCTTGGACGGTTTTACATCGCAGGCAGTTAGGTGTTTCTGCCCTACCCGCAGTATGCAACCGCGCTCTATCATAGTACACTCTGTGCAGGACTTTAAATTGGACCAGCCTTAGTCGGAGCCTAATCGCTACCTCTCTGGGATGCATCAGTGCCCTTTCCCAGTCGACATCCTCTAACTGACCTGTGGTTTCCTCCCACTTAGACCTGAGGGTTGTCAGTTTGTCAGGGATATTATTGATTAAATGTTTGTATGTCCAGGAGACCGCTTCTGAGGATCTCTCTTCTTGTAGAAGTCTGCCTTCAAGCAGCACATACTCTGGTATATCCGTAGTATTAATATTTTGTGCTCTCCAGGCATGTTGTAGTTCCAAGTATTTATAGCGTTGGGTGTGCATCAATTGATTTTCAGTCTGGAGAGCCCCAAGAGTGAATAAGTCCCAATCTTTTAGTATGTCGCCTAACGTCGTGATCCCGGCTGTGTCCCATTCCTTGAAGCCCTGCAGCTTCGCTAGCTCTGGCATCCTCTCACCCTCCCATAGCATTGTGGCTCTAGTTAGTTTTTTGTCCCATCTCATCTGTCGCTCTGCCCCCTTCCAGGCCTCAATCGTCCTGTGGGTGGCCGGTGGCAAATCTCTAGCTCCTGCACCCCCTTACAGGTAATGGAGATATGTGTGCTTCCTGAATTGGAGCCTTTCTAGAGCCGTGTGGTCTCCCGCGGCATGGCCCCATTCGTTGATCACTTAAATGTGTAGCTCGGTAATAAACGTGTATGTCCGGCAGAGCGATTCCCCCATTATATTAGTTACACTGCAATGTTTGTAACGCTACTCTGGGGTGTCCTCCGTCCTATAATAATGTGCGGAGTTAGTCATTGATTGTTTTAAAGATTGTCTCTGGGATTTTGTGGAACATATTTTGGAGTATGTACAATAGTTTGGGAAGTGTTATCATTTTGTACATGGCTGCTCTTCTCAGCAGCGTTAGGGGGAGTCGTCTCCACCTAGTCACGTCCTTTCGGAATTCTGCCAGAACTCGTTTGATGTTTTGATTAAGGCATTCAGTTTCATTTACGGAGATATACAGCCCCAAATATCTAAAACCCCTTCGGTAGTGTGCAGGCGTCTCGGCATTAGGTGTGCTTCCATGGACCCTCCTACAGGGTAAAGGCTCGATTTTCCCCAGTTTATAATATAGCCTGTGTATTCACCAAACTCCTTAAATAGTTGAAGTGTCAGAGTTAATGTGATGTCGGGATTTGTGATGTATAGCAGGATATCGTCTGCGTAGAGAGATATCCGTTCATCGCGAGATGAGTCTTGAAATCCCCTGAGATATGGGTGGGCTCTGACCAGGCAAGCCAGCGGCTCCAGGACTAATTCAAAGAGGAGGGGGGACAGAGGGCAGCCTGGTCTGGTTCCTCTTTTAATGGAAAAGTCAGCTGATTTCACCCAGTTAACCCTCACTCTAGCTCTAGGGTTAGTGTATAGTAGTTCCACCCAAGATGTAAATTCCCTTCCAAACCAAAACTTCACCAGGACTTGCCGCATGAAGGGCCAGTGAACCGTGTCAAAGGCCTTCTCCATGTTTAGGGAAAGGAACACATGCGGGGTGGGCCTGTTCTTGACTGTGTTTAGCCAATTGGCCAATCTACGAAGGTTGAACCGTGTGGCATGGCCGGGGATAAAGCCCGATTGATCACGGTGCATAAGAGATGTGATCACCGTTAAAAGTCTGGTCGCTAGAACGGAGGACAAAATTTTGGTTTCAAAGTTAAGTAGTGAGATTTGGCAATAGGATCCACAATTCTCCGGGGGTTTACCTGGCTTCGGGATAACCACTACTGTAGCTTGGCAAAGATCAGGCGGGAGCGATCCTTGTTCTCGTGCTGCTTGAAACATATTTAAGAGGTGGGGACCTGACAGATTTGCATTTTGTTTGAAGAATTCCCCTGGGAGCCTGTTCGGTCCTGGGGTTTTCCCTTGTTTATGTCTGTTAATGGCATCCATAACTTCTGCCAGACTAATTTCTGCCTCTAAAGCTTCTGCTTCTTCCCGTGTCAGGGTGGGGGTATCAATGTTAACAAGGTATTTTGCTATTTGAGATTCATCGGCTAGTGGTCTGGCTTCATGTATTTCCCTATAGTACCGTTCAAATCCCCCTGCTATTGTAGGTGCCGTTACGTGTAGCTCTTCTGCCTCTTGGGTCTGAGCCACCCAGCTTGTCTCTCTTTCCCTTCTGCCCAGTCAAGCCAGGAGCCTCCCCGCCCTGTCTCCCGACTCGTAGAGACGGTGATGTGTGGTCTGGATTTGAGTCTGTACTTCACGCTCAGTCAATGCTCTAAGTTCCCTACGGGTGATTGCTCTTTGCCGTATCTGCGCGGCCTCTGTGTCTGGGGTAATGCTGCTCTCCAGTTCCAGTATTTTACGCTCTAAACGCCTCTATTTGGCTCGTTGCCTCCCTTGGCTTTCGTGCTATGACATCTTGCACTCTACCTCGGATTACTGTCTTATAAGCTTCCCAGAGGGTGCTGGCAGAGGCCACTGAGCCCTCATTTTCTTGGAAGTATAGTTCAGTCTCAGTCCTCATCACTCCCCGTACCTTTTTGTCCCGGAGCTCCCAAGCATTCAGTCTCCAATCTGACCTTTGTCTAGTGCCCACTCCTCCGACCGTTAACCATAGTGGGGAGTGGTCCGAGATTCCCCTTGCCAGGTACTCTACTTTGTCCACAGCTCGCTTCTCCCCCGCCGGGGCAAAGAAGTAATGGAGTCTGGAGAAAACTCTATGGGCCCCGGGGAAGTAGGAGTAGTTACGGTCTAATAGGTGTTGCTGCCGCCACAGGGTAGTCAGCCCCAGGAGAAGCTACAAAGGCAGCCAATGGGGTGGAAACACGGGTTCCTGCAGTGGTTTATGGGCGGTCAAAATTTGGGTTGATTACGTCATTAAAGTCGCTGCCGATTAGGTGCGTGGAGGGGCCCGATTCCAGTAATATCTTTGCTATTGCATCTAGGGTTTGAGATTGCAATCTTGGCGTGGCATAGACACTAATCACCGGTAGTTCTCGTCTTCCCCAGGTCCCCTGGACAGCGACTCAGGTTCTGGTAGTGTGAAAAGGGGGGGCGGGGTTTCTTGATCAGTATTGCAACTCCTCGAGCCCCAGTGGAATACCCATCCTGCGCTAGCGTGATGTATGATCCCCTCCCTATAAAAGCACAATGTATCCCCTTCAAGTGAGTTTCCTGCAGGAAAACGATGTCAGGCTTGAGTCTCTTACCATACTTTGACACCAATCCTCTTAATTTTGCTACCCAACCCATTGACATTCCATGTCAGTGTTGCGTACGTTGCCTCCCCCATTGCGTGTGTGCCTTGTATTTATCATGTTGTGCTTGGGAAAGACCTACCTGCTGGCCACTTTCTCTCGGTCTCTGTCTGCTACCCCCGACTCTCCTACTGTTGGCTGTATGGACAATATGCTCACAAACATTGCAATATAACTTTTGATCCCTCAACCTGTCCCCAACCCCCCAACCCCCCACCCCACTATCTCCCCTTCCTACACCCATCCCCTAAACTGTCAATGTGACAACCTGGCGCAGGTAGAGTGTGAGAGGTCTGTAGTCACCCCCCTCCCCCCCTTTACCCCACTAAATATTAATCAAAGCAATAAAGATATAAGTTTCAAATAAGTCTTTGTGCTCAAGAACGCTGAGCTCAATGGTGTCTGGGGGGCTCCTTGACAGGGTTACAGTTCGTCTGCCATTGGCCCAGCCCGTATTTCAGTCTTCATCGCTGCTCTTGTCTTGCTGCTGATGTGTGCTCTGTTGGTTGCTCGTTGAGGCGCCCCGGTCTTTCATTTGGTTAATGTTCTTCAGGAGTGGGTGGTCACTGTCTGTATCGGCGAGATGGTCCTTATCGGAGGGCTCCGTGTGGGTGCTCTCTCGTTGACTGGAGTGAGTTTTCCTGGCTTAGGCCTGTGTGGAGTCCTCCTCCGACTCAGAGTGCGCCTGTTTCTCTGACCTTCTTGGAGTTCCCCTCCAGGGGGTCCCGTTAGAGTCTTGCGTCCTCCCGGGTGTAGGCACCTATTTTTCACCCTCTGCGGTTTGGGTTCTGATCATTTTCCTATATCTTCGCGTAGTGTCCCATTGGTTCCTACCTCTCCCCTCAGAAGGGGGGCGCTCCTCTATCCAAGCCCATGCTTCCTCCGATGATTGGAAGAAATGGGATTTGCCCTGGAAGATTACTTAGCTTGGCAGGGAAGATCAGCATATACTGGATTTGCAGGGTTCTCAGTTTGGCTTTCACAGAGTCAAATGTTCTTCTCATCATCTGGACTTCTCTCGAGTAATAAGGGAAAATAATTATCTTTGTGTTAGCCAACTTAAGTTCCCCTACCCGGCGTGACTCTCTGAAGATTGTGTCCCGATCCTGGAAGTTTAGGAACCGTGCAATAAGTGGCTGCGGCGGAGCACCAGGCGGTGGTTTCATGTTGGGCATTCTGTGGGCTCGTTCAATTATAAAACAAGCCAAAAATGTTGCCGCTGGGAGGGAATCGCGCAGCCATGTCATTAGGAAGGTCACTGGGTCAGAGCCCTCCGTTCCTTCCGTAAATCCGATAAAGCACAAATTATTTCTGAGTGCCCTATTTTCCGCATTGTCCACTCTCCATGCCACCTCTCTCATGGTTGCCTGCAGGTCTCCGACGTCTGTTGTGAGTTTGTGCGTCGTGTCTTCCACTTCCGAGATGCGGTTTTCAGTTTGCGTTACTCCGTCAGAAATCTTGCGCATGTCTTGACGGAGGAGAGACACTACTGACCTTATTTTCCCCATTTTTCATTCAATGGCTTCCCTGGAGGCATGTATCGCTTGGAGGATGGTCACATTGTCTGGGGATCCTAGGGGTGCTCCCTCTGCCTCCGTTGGCGAGGGGAGTGCTTCTGTGTACTTGTCCAATTTGCCCTGCTTTTGGGTTTTGGGCTCTTTATCTCGTGCCATTGTGTGAATGGTGGGAGTCATCCTCCTACATGAACTCCCAGCCGCCACTGGATTTGCTCCACCGGCGGGTTGTGTGTATTTGGCTTGGGGATTGGGAGGCCAGTTAATCTCTGATGCCTGAAAGAAGCCTTTGTTGTCTATCTTATGTTGGAGGCTCCCCTTGCTTGTCTACAACAGCCTGACGCTGCCACCAACTTTGTCACCTCTACCACCACTACCTCACCTCACGGTCTCTCCCCCTCTCTTGACAGAGCCGCACTATCTCACCCGGACATTCGGTTGACCTTTAGATTTACGCTGTCCGGTCTCCTCTGTGGCCTCTCCGTGTTGTCTTCAAATCTGGTCCCCTACGACTGGTTCTATTGCGCTTCCACGTCACCAAGTTCTGGGACTGATGGTGTCTTTATCTAGAAGGGGTGGAGGTCGCTACTTTCAACTCTTGTTGTCCCCCCCCCTAACCAGCCTAAATCTCCTGTTCTCCTCCTCAGGGCTTGCAAGGTCGTCGGTAGCTGTCTTGCCTCAGTTTCTTTCCTCCACTCCACCAGGTTCTCAGTTGGTGTCCATCACTGTAACTATGAATTCTGTGGGGCTCTCTATGCCCCTCCAGTCGACATCATTTCTGTTTCTATTTTGATGTAGTGTGCCTGTGTGTTATCTTCCTGAGAACTTTAAACATGGGCCAGTATCCGGGCCTCCCCTGCAACTTGCCCGCGGTCAATCACAGCACAGTGTTGCAGCTCGGTGGGCCCCAAGGTTACGCCTTCCACTCTTCAATCCCGAGCCTGCCTTATCACTTGAAGGGTCCCCGGCGAATCCCACTCACCTTGTCCTCGCTATCTACTGTCGGGGGACGAGGCCTGCCTTCCTTGGTTTCGTCCGCGTGTGGCTCCTCTCGCCTACACACGGACGTGACTCAGGATTACTGCTTGCAGCCGGGAGTGGACTTGGTCCCTCCTTTACCTCTGCCTGTTGGGGTCGTCGCTCCACCACTGTTGAATCCTCTCCTGACTCCTGAGTGTTCCACGGAGGGCCGCCTGTCCAGGGTCAACGCCTCGCTTCCCCCCCCCCCCGGAAGAGCACCGTCCATAACACCCGCTCGCAGACGTGCGCAGTCCCTCTCACCTGCGCACGGGTTGGGCCCAGGTCTATCTGCAGTCTTCAGCCCCTCCCGGAGAGCAGCAAGGAAGTTGGGCCCCCTCTCCTTCGTCCGGTGCGGGGCAGTTCTCTAGGGCCTAGCCCTAGGATGCGATTTGTTTTCGGGAAGCGAGTTCGGTCCCTTCGCCATCTCGGCACATCCGGCGGCAGGGTCGTCGCACTCCTATTGCAGTCTCTTCTCAGGACCTCGACCGCATCCGTCTCGCAGGTACGGTCACAGCAGGCCAGGCAATGCCACAAAGGGTCCCGGGGCAGATAGGGGAGCCTGCCCCCGTGCCTCCCGGGGCACCGTCCGGCGGATTCTTAATCTTCCGCCCCTCCCAGAGTGCAGCGAGGAGCTTCGGCCTCCTCTCCTTCACCCGACATGGTGCAGTTCTCATAGGACCCAGTCCTGAGGCGCTGTTTGCTCTTGGGAGTGAGTGCGATCCTTCAATTACTTCGTCCCATCGGGTGGTGGGGTCGGCACACCTCCTCCGATGGGCCCCCTCAGGCCCTCCAAATATTTCGCCCGGGGTCGCCCTCCTCAGATCTCAGCTCTCCACGGGCGGACCAGCTCACTCTGCCCGCTCTCGTCTGTGCGCGGCCCCTCTCACCTGCACACGGGCTGGGCCCGGGTCTTCGCACCACCGCCGGCTGCACTCAGGTCACTATGTTGGCCTTTAAAGTGGTACTCGGCAGGTCTTCCGTACCCAGCGCGTCACGAAGGGAGGCAGAGTTTCGTCCTCTTCGCTCAATGTGGGGCGGATCTCCTCGGCTAGATTTTCATGGCTGCCATCTTGGGGAGCCGCGTCTCGTCCCTGTATTTTCTCACTCCCTCCTTTTTCTTGGCGTCTAACAGGTGTAGACCACGGCAAAGGATGTCCATTAGCTTTATGGACTGGGGTGCATCGCTTATATGCAGCAGCTGGCAGTTAGAAGGACAGGATATCGCTCAGGAGCTGGTTCGGGCTGCCGGAGCTCCGGCAGATGCTGCTAGTTGGCTATGTTGCTGGCCACGCCCCATCAATTACATTTATTTTTTAGCCTTCTGGGCATAGTTTGAGTCGGGTAGATTTATGGAGATACATCAAAAACAGTTTGCCCATTAGGGTGTATACGTGTAACCACTCTTTGTCCACTTGCTCACGTTTAACTGCCCAAACCAGATGTTTATGTTGTTTGTTTAGGGACCATAGTCTTGACTGAATTTCAATACTGCTTGATTTTTACTCACTTTTTGGCTTGCTTTAAGGAGTCTTTGTATATTCCAATTACTTTCCGTTATAGGGCATTTTTTGGGTGGGGTTTTAGTGGATATTCTTTGAGGCACTGAGGAGTTGCCTAAGGCAAGGTGGATTTCATGGTTAATTGTGTCCCTGTTGTCTAGCGGGTATTTGCCATTTTGGTTCTTGAGGTGGGAACCTTTAGATGATTTCCAAGTTTTGAATCTCATCATACACACTGGACCCAAGTTTATTCTAATTAGTTGCTGATTTTCACGGCTAGAAGACATGCCCACTGTCTTAGGACATTTGCGCTTGGTTGTACTTGCTTTTATAGCATGAGGAGAGGGAGGTGATCACACCCGTTTAATGTAGACATTTCTACGTTCTCTAAGGATTTTGTAAGTAGAGAACACTTAGTCCAGGGCACTTATTCCCTTGGAGGTTTTTTGAAAATTTGGAGCTGCAGGTTTATTTTCCAATATGTACTGAATGGGCTTAAGGCCATAATTATTGAGTAGACTGCAAATCGGGTTAATAGCGAGACCCACTGCGAAAGGGCCTGGCGATGCTGTTCCCAGGTGACGTAGATTAAAGTCCCCACAGATTATAACTTCGTAGTTGGTGTGGTCGCAAAGCACAGATTCTAAAGATTCACATAGTTGGGTCAGCCTGGCCGCTCTTCTTGGACCACAGCAGTTGAAATAGACATTGGCCAGCATATCTTTATCTGCTGGTCATTTATGTAGAAGGCTCCCAGTTTTCCGTTTTTACACATTTTTACAGAAAAACACAGACAGAAAATCATGTATTTTCCTGTTTGTATTTAATTTTAAATACTGATAAATATGGAAAATATGTTTTATTTTGGATGAGTCTTACTACTGTCAATCATGAGTGCGAGGGTAATAGCTGTAGAGATTGACTGCCAGGGCAAGGTTAAAAAATGAAGCTTAAATAACTGCAGCAGTACAGTGGTTTAAGCTGTTGTACAGTACAAATGGTTTCAACTGACTGTATTACACTGTAACTAGCTAAAACCCATCGGACATTCACACAAGAGTAAACATTTGCCGGTTAAATAAATGTGGAAATATACCCAGTGAGGCTCCATTTTAAAAACGAAGGGCAAAATAAGTATGGATAAATATACAGATAAAAAAAATGAATATGGATAAATACAGACAGAAATTAAAAATTAATAATATACCATAAAACCTGTGAGCCCTATTTATGTACAATCCTTCCAAGGTAACCAATTGTATCCTCTTATGTGCTTCGCCTTTTTCTACTTTCAGGTGATAGATAGATAGATAGATAGATAGATAGATAGATAGATAGATAGATAGATAGATAGATAGATAGATAGATAGATAGATAGATAGATCCTTACGACCTCCCAAAGATGTTTTTTTTTTTGGCGGCTTGGTGTATTTCATGGAATCCAAGGATCGTTTTAGGATTTGTTGACCAAGTTTTCTGAAAACACAGACATTCAGCATTCATTTTGAACAAGCTTGTAGATCGAGATTTGAGCAGTGTAGATAGTCCGGCAACATTCCATATTATCTTTATATTTTGCTTATTTTCTATGTTGGAAAAATCCAGCACCTGAACGTTTCACCCAATAAATTTCAGCAGATCAAGTCTGCTGAAATTTACAGGCTGAAAAACACCTAGTAAATAATGAGACATGCTGATTTCGGTGTGGTAAGCACCAAAATCAAAACAAAACTTGTTACTGAGTTTTAATTATCACATCCGTTAAAGAACGACCCCCAGGGTATAATTTATTGGCTGGAATAAATAACAATGCCGTTATGAAGAACTGTCTTATTGAGGCCCTAGGCACAATATGGAGGGAGCATAGCAATCCAGCATAAATTTTACATCAGGTCCAGTGTCTTAACTCCTACACTAATGCTCAAGTCTCCGCCTTGCCAAGACCAAGATAATGAACAAAGCGCATTCTAAGAGGCCATTTCTTATACCCATCCTTTGGTCAAGGCGAAAAACTAAAACCAACCAGGCTTGCAACATTCAAACTGTGTGCTTGCCAGACTTGGAATGACACCCTGTAATCACCGTGACCGGATTTTAAGAAACAAAATAGTCCAGTGTTCAAGGTCATAAAATCCTGATGGGTCAAAGTGCAATAAGTACTGACCTATCTGGACTTGTATTTGGTACCGTTGCCAAGGGAGATGGTCACAACGCAGGGAATGAATAAATGAGTCTCTCAGGACACCTGAAATCCACATTGGGACAAAGAATGGGCAGGACATCTACCCCACCCATCAGGTACACAGTTTTCAAGGAGAGGGGCAGGTAGGATGTACATGCAGGCTGGGTTGTCTGAGATGGATGTCACCCGCTGTAGCACAAAGGAGATCACCACCCTGCGTAAAGGGCACCTACACAGGGACTAATTGAACTATTCAGCAGGCCATCTATGAAACGTGCATCCTACACACATAACATACATCCTTTCGTCATACCCGAAACATGCTTAAGTAAAAGGACACCAATTATCTTAGATGTGAAGGACGTTAACTGTGAAGTCTCGCCACAATGGCACAGACAAAATCTGCCTGTATCCTGGACTAGAATCACAATTCTTCCACCACTATTCACTGAATAGCCTGGGTTGAGAGGGCAGTAGCCCCTCTCACTGAGAACAGAGTACACAAACAGCATGTATTGTTCTAGCAGGCACAGGAAAAACACGAGACTGTCCAAAGACATACAAGGGAAGGTCAGCACAGCTGCCCAAACCCATACAGAGGACTTTTGTCACAACGTCATGCATGCTGCTGCCCCTCCAAGATTCTTTCCTCTGCCCTTCCCACCATCATGCCCCATTGTACGGCAGTTGCCAGGGCCTCGGAGGTGGAGTAGTAAAGTGTCTGCCAGATGTGCAAGAACTCTTTATGTCAGCAACATAGCATAGTGACCTTGATGTCACCAACAAAGCATAGTGACAGTCTTAATGAAAATGGCAGGTGCATTTCGCCTCTGGCAAGTGGCAATACACAGGCTCATTTGTACCTGCCTGAAGGAACCAAGCTGCTGCAAGCAACCCATCGATAAAAAAGTTATGATTGTTTCCTTTCTAGATCACCTGTTTAGACAGTTTACATGCTCAGAGGTATAAGAGGGATTTGTCATAACATGCCCGACAAGGCAAGGTTTGCCATTATAGACCCTTACTGTACTTGCAGAAGGTATTACTTTACAGAGGCTCCTTCTCTACATCGAACCAGCATCAGTATATCACAGAACAAGAGTGTCTATCCCTCTCTGAGAATGGTCTGCTCTTACGGGTATCTTGATATATACGTGTAACCAATTTCAGTGAATCTTTGGATTCTCAGTGGAGTAAGATGAGCGAGCCATCTCGGAAGTTATTGACACTATGAGTAACAGAGAACAGCTTATGGCTGGGCTGTATATCACACCCTCATGTAGCTTGCTTTACGAATCAAGTGCAGAACCTTGTCCTAGCTAGTAAAAGTCCTCTGGTGTATTGCCGGTTGCAGTTATCAAAGCAAACTGCAAGTCAGCTGTGTACTGCAAACAGGGGAAGCTACTAATAAATCTCATAAGAGTAAAGCCTTTTCAACATACACTGCCTTTCTCATAGGACCATACCATGGAAAATATGTTAATTCCCAGAAGAAGAAAAAATTCAATGTGTTTGACAAGTACTGAGAACCTTCCCCCATTATCAGAGTGGCCCAGAAACTTGATATGTTTGTACAACTCGAGCAAAGAAGAAAAACATAGGCAAGTGTAAAGGCTCTGATTCATTGTCAAAGGCATGGCAAGCTTAGAGCGCACCTTGAATAATCCGGTCACAGTCTGACAAGAACAACTTGAGCGAATGAATGTGATTTGTAAAGCGCGCAGCTACACAAAGTGACACGGTGCCGATTCCAACCTTTGGGCCAAAGAGGACCCAAAGTGAAACCAAGAGCTTTCAGATACAAACTCCATAAAGGAAATCCATAGACCAACAAGTCTGACTCAGACAAGGTCATGCACCTCAGGTATTGGTACAATGTTGCTTCGATGAGTAGACCATTCAAAGGAAAGAATACACAAGTATTCGAATATTCGAACTGAGCACCCAAAACAGAATATTGAAGGAAAGGTGATCGCTAACCCAAAGCTGCAAGATCCTCAGACATACCACTGAAGATTACTGTGTTAAGTGAAAGTTTGGAACAATCAGGATATTTTTGAGACCCTTCCAGATTTTTGTGATCGAATGGGACACTGGCAGGTAATTTAGGGAGAGAAGCATTGATGCAACAGTATGCCCCTCTGAAAAAAAGTGTCAAGCACAAAACTAGGACTTTAAATCAATTTCTTACTTCATTGACCAAGGCAAGTCTTCCCTGTTGGGTTCTTTTCAGGATAGACATGAACTCCATAGTCTGGTATACATCAAAACCTGCGGTCAATACTACCATCAAATATTATGTACATGTCTGTAACAGCAGAATAGCTGCTAAAGGTGAAGGCTGGTTGGAAAACCTCACTGACGTTGGATTGCAGTCAATGAAGACCCAAGTATTCCAAGCACTGACATTCTGGAGGGCGTTCATATCTGCATTCCGCCTCAGCATACTAATGTCTTGTTTCATCAGCAGGAGATCAGAACTGAAAGCAATAAATGAATTTCTGCAGGACTATGGATAACGATGAACTCTGGTGCCCTCTCCAATCCCCTTTGTAACGATCTCAAACATTATACACTGGTAAATTCACTTAGTTCAGGACAAGAGAAACCTGATTTCCAACTCTGTTGAAGCTTTATAGAAATTTTGCAATCCATCTTCCCTAGTTTACATATTTGAACCCATTAATTGAGGACAGTGCTATGTACTGGGCAAGAGATGCAGGACTACATGAAGAATGTGTGCTCTGTCAGAGAAAGCATTAACTTTCATCTGTGCATCTTTGACCCCAGGAACAAACCGCTATAGATCAGTCTGAATTTTCTCGTATAGCTGGCGTGTGGACTATCTGCTCAACCCTGCTTTGGTGGATGTAGCGCATCCCTTAATACTCATGCTCATCCCTTGCAAAAGAAAGCAAGACTTAAACGACAGTCAACACCCAACTAGTACCACAGATCATTAGATTAATTCTAGCAAAAAGATCATGCCCGTTATTTGTCTTAAGAACATAATAGCAAGCCTTGACCTAAATAGGTTACTGGTGCCAGAAACTGTGCTGTCAGTTTGTTAAGTGAAATTAATTCAATATCCCAGCTCATTTTCATGGGACCCTCAGATACTTACTGCAGTCTGTTTCTTTCTTCGGGCTCTCCACTTAGTGAGCAACACCGTCAGCTAAACAATTCTGATACTCTTTCCATCTAACTGGTATATAGATTTTCTGACGCAAGAACTGTGTTATTTCTTTACCAGGAATCTTCAGACATGAAATAGGACCATTGACAAAGAGTGCGAACTACTTTGGGTGGCAATCTCTCAATCTCCTTTAGGAATAATGACATTTCTTGACCGTAAGATTATTTTAAAGCAAGAAATAGAAATTACATAAAGAATCATTATAGAATTCCACAGATGAGAACCCAACAAGGAACATTTTAAACATGGAGGTAAGAAGCAAATAAATGTAAAATGTAGAAAACAAATTTTTAATTACCTTGAAAGAAGCCACTGCTTTATCGTAAGCCTTTATTAAAGCTGTATCATCCCAGATGTCAGAGTCGTCACTCTAGGGAAAGAAAAAGCATACATTTTACAGCATTTATAAAAAAGTAACAGTACACAAAAGAAACCATTTTCACAAATAAAGCAAACTTATTAAATCACATAGCACGCTACTGCCGGTTGCCTCAGCACCACCTGGAAATGATGGCTTGTTAAAACAAGCATCTGCAATGCAATAGGTCTCGCATTTACGCGAGTTTGAGCTATTGGCATTGTAAATGACGATGCCTTTTATTTATGTTTTGTCTTTTTAAAACAAATAAAAGGCATTGTCATTTACAATGCTAATAGCTCAAACTCTCGCCAATGCGAGACCTATTGCATTGCAAATGCTTTTTCTTCAGGTGGCTGAGCATATGTGATCAGGTAAAACGCGGTTGCTCCTTGTAACCATTGCTGCATGCTGTGGGAGCAGAAGCAAAATGTGAATAACACCTCAAGAGACCAATGGGTGGAGAGTACTAACTGAAAGCTTGTGTATGTATGTGTGTATTTTGTTAGGGAGATTCCTTTTTGGGGGAAGGGGGTGGGGGAGGGGGGGGGGGGAAATCGGGGGCTGGCGTGACAGCTAATTCTAGTCCAAGTATCAAAATTACAAAGTTCTATTTCTTTTTCTCAGGGCAAGTATGTGGCTATAGTGGAGGCAAGTGTAAATGTCACCACCCCTTCTCTTGGGAGGTCGTAATATTTGGATCTTGAAGGGGCAACCTGGTTCTTTACTGCCCCAGGCACCCGAGATGGCCCCCACTATTACAGTGTTATCTCAGTTTAGTATGTTTTCTGGAGCTTTAAATCCCCTACTAGACTTGCCTGTTATGTTCTATACCAAACATGTCATCAGACAGTCAGTGTTGGGGGCATGGCCACGGAGGCGAAGATGGCAGACGTGCTCTGGTAGAGCTCCGCCGCTCATCTCCCGAGAACCTGCCAATTATCCTGGGATAGGCTGCCCGGAGCCTCGGCGGTGTGCCGCAGCAGACTCGACGTGCCAGCGACATACCTTTGGGTGCTCGGGGCCGACTCGGAGGCTGACGGGGCCTACCAATACTACGCGAGCCCAGGGCTTCTCGAGCAGCCGGACAAGCCTGGGCCCAGATGAATGAAACGGGGATATCAAGTGACCCCCCACCCCGCCTCTCCACGGGCTGCCCGAGGTAAGCAGCTGCGACCCTACACTGCAGGCGAGCGGCCGCTCAGTAAAGAAGGAGGCCGATCACCAAAATGCATGTGGAGGCCGGGCCGGAAATAAAACCACGCCGCAGGAGCATGAAGGCAGGTCAGAGGTGAGCAACAACAGTACAGGAACGGGGCGGAACACAGGCCCACTGTATACGACTTGCTCTTTATGTGTTAAACTACTGGGAACTGCCCCGGAACAGGGGGAAAAACGGACGTCCCGAGGCCCCATTCAGTGAACTTGGAGATGGTGCCAAAGGCGCAGTAACATGCACAAGGCCGCCGAACGCCAGGATAGCGGGGGAGCATCGGGACAATCACCTGGACGTAACGTCCCACAACAAACAGCATAACCGGGCAGACAGCACCAGAATTGAAGAATAGGTGCAGGTCAGCAAACAGAAAGCAGTGGGCCATTGTGGTGCAAGATACGGCAAGGGTTCACGAGACGCTATAGCACATCACCTGACCAAGCGCATGCAACCCGCAACGCCAGGCCCCGACGAGTAGCAGCACTGAAAAACTGTATGCTGGGCCTAGCAAACAAAGACTAGCCACCACAGAACGGAGAAGGAGATAAAAATAGACACGAATACCGCGGGGCTTGGGTTCCTCCTTGCAATACATTGCTGTTCAGTGTGAGGCCATAAAGAATAACAGTAAGCAGCCCACTAAGTGTGGACAACTGTGAAAACCAGAGGGGAAACAAGGCTAGAACAGTACAGGACTATACACACACACAAACGCTGTAACCATATGTCGGACATGGGTCGCCTTCGGTCAGGCACAGGGGGCCAGGCCAGTCACCCGCCTCCAACTCACTCTCACCCGGATACACCACTGACTAAAACTTCTACGGACCCAATGTCCAGTAAACTCGATGCAGTCCTGGCTGCCGTGGAGAAGCTGAGTGCCATGATGGAATTAACAAAGACTTCACTTGAAAACAAGATAGACAATGTTGCCCTAGAAGTAAATCTTCTACATGCGGACCATAGAAAACTAGCTGACAGAACACAGGCGCTGGAGGATACGGTACCGGAACTCGCCCCGCGGACTCAAGACGCGGACAAGCGCCTAGAGGAATTTGCCACTAAAGTCCAGCTCCTGGAACACAGAGCAGAAAACTCAGAAGGCCGTTCCAGGCGCAAAAACGTAAAAGTCGTGGGCCTTCCAGAAAGAGAAGAGGGGAGAGATGCCACAAATTTTGTAGAAAAATGGATCCGTGACCTGCTGCCAGATGGTGCATTGTCAAACTACTTTGTCGTGGAACGGGCGCACAGAGTGCCGGCCCGACCTACCCCCCACCCCCAGAGCGGGCCCTAGGCCGTTCCTGTTCCGGGTACTGAACTACGGGGACAGAGATGCGATATTGCAAGAGACCAGAAATCTACAGCAAGTACAAGTGGAGAACAGCACAGTGATGTTCTTCCCAGACTATACAGCATCAGTCAAAAAACAGAGGTTCTCCTACATGGAAGTATAAAGAAGGCTCCGTAGTCTTGACTTTAAATACTCGCTATTGTTCCCCGCCCGTGGCAGCTAAGGGGATAACTCTTCTTTGATACCCCCAGGCCGCTTGGGAATGGCTGGACTCTGTAGCTCCTGAAACCGCCGCCTCACACAGCGGAAAAACCTCGAGCACACAATTTAATACAGAACTGAAACAACGCAGACGGAGTCCAAAGCGTAGGAAGCACACACTGTCAAACTCTCGGCCGAAACCTGGAGCAAATACGTAAAGGACAACATATTGCGCTGCAAGCCGCGGCGGACATCAGCGGTCAGCAGAGTGACACCCTATCAGAAGAAACCTTACCGGACCAGACGAGTGACACTGAATCTGCAGACGGCCACTCAAACTCACAAGATTCGGAAGCGATGCAGGAAATAACACCTCAAACGGTATACAACATAATGAACTGATAACCACCCAATGAACCCTGGCCTGGAAGCTGAAACGACGACCACGCAAGTAATGTGTGTCCTGACATGTGTTATGGTCCCAACCTTAATATTGACTGTATATGCCATAAAAATGTGCCTAGCGCTTCTTACATATATGATCTGGCGCGGCTGCCAACATTAAAGATACAGAGGGCCCCTCCTCCTTTACCTCCCCCCCCCTCACATGCACACGTGCGATGTTGATGCTTGGTACAGTGACATAACTGGGCGCTGCCGGGGCTGCGACCGGTGCCGGACACTGGACAGGAACGGGAGCATACGTTTTTTTCCTATTTGTAACTATCATTGGCATCAGAAGCCCGAGTGACCCAACCCACTGACACCTGTTGACATGTTTAATGGTTTAGATGTTTGGACGATTGCATGTTGCAACCTCGACCTACTGGTATTGAATGTTTTGATTAAGGTTGATTTATTCGCACGACACGTTCGATCGTATACTCACGCCAAAAGTAATTTGACAATGCAATACAAAGCAGCCCCACCCCTGAGACCCCCAGCGAACAGCATGGACACTCTTGGCGCCCCCCTTCCAGGCGCTGACCCGAACACACATCCCGGGTAAAATGGCACACATCATAATATGCACATAGAATGTTAGTGGGATACACAATCCTTCACGGAGATACCTGATCTATTCTTACCTGAAAAGACACCAAGTGCAAATAGCGCTTCTCCAAGAAACACATCTAACTAAGCACGAATCCTTGAACCTACACAGAAGATGGAGAGGACAAAAATATGGCACTGGCTACTCGGCCTTCGCCAGGGGTGCGTTAATTTGGGTCAGACCAGGGGTCCCCTTTAAAGCAGAGGAGACACACATAGACCCAGACGACCGATATGTCCTAGTCAAAGGCAGGCTGGACGGTAGATCTGTAGTGATAGCATCTATATACGCACCAAACGTTGAGCAGGCAGGATTTTTCGACTCCCTGTCGAGTAAATTATCTACTTGGCATGGAACTCCAATGCTATTGGGAGGAGACTTTAACTGCGTTCTGGACACGTCACTGGATAGCTCCTTCCCTCCCCCTACCTGGGACATCTACAGTAATAGCAATGAAAGCACTGAACGCTTGGACCGCACACTGGCATTTGGTAGATGCCTGGCGACACAGAAATCCCACAGATAGGATCTATTCGCACTATTCACGATCACATGATCTACATGTCCGTCTCGACAGAACACTAGTCACAAAGGACCTGCTGCCAGTCATAACAGAGCCTCAATATTTAGGAAGAACACATTCCGACCACAATCCTCATACGCTACAAATAGTATGGGACAATGATATAGCTCCCATACCTAGATGGCGCATGCAACCCACATTATTAGAGGATAAGATATTCCGTGAATCCACGGATGTAGCTATAGCAGACTATTTTGATACAAACACAGGGACGGCTTCCTCAGCCCTAATAGAATGGGACGTCTTCAAGACAGTTATACGGGGCATTGCCTAGGTACACAGGCCGGCATGCGCAGAGTATTGGAGTTGGACTTAACAAAACTAGAGAACACACTAGCCCACCTAGAAGCGAAAGCATCAAGGGGCCTTTCACAGAGCAACAAACTACATGAAGGCAGAACATACCAGATTGCTGGAAAGGCTACGCTGCCTCAACTACGCAGCGCACTCGGCTCGCACTCACAATGCTTCAGATAAAGCTGGCAGGCTACTAGCGTAGCTCATTAAACAAGACGATGCTAAAACTCCAGTCACAAATATCAGTTCTCAGCAAGGTGAACTATTATATTCGCAGCGGGAGATACATCAGGCGTTCACAAGACATTACGTCAAATTATACAAATCCACAGCCGAGATAGAATGGATCCGCCAGTACCTCTTGGAAATTACTCTTCCTAAGGTGACCCCAGGTCAGAAAATAGAACTGGACGCCCCGATTAACTTATAAGAAATATTGGCATGTATGCGCACCCTAGCCACGGGGAAAACCCCAGGCCCAGACGGGCTACCAGCCGAATTCTATAAGACCTATGCGACAATCCTAGCACCGCAACTTAAGACAGTACATGATACTGCATTAGCCAACACCACACTTGCAGACACGCAGCGCGAGGCGCTTCTGGTTTCACTCCCGAAACCAGACAGGGATGCGACCATGATGGGCCCCTACAGACTATTGGCGCTTTTAAACACGGATTATAAAATCCTAGCATCGGTCATTGCGGCGAGGTTAGCGCCCCTGGTAAAAGAACTAGTACATCCAGATCAAAATGGATTTGTCCCAACCAGGAACACCTCCTTGAATATACGTAGATTTTTCAGAGTCCAAGAATACGCAACACAGTCATGGCCTAACTTCGGATGTGCAGTTCTGGATTTAGAGAAGGCCTTCGACTCCCTCGAATGGACATACCTCTTTGAAGTATTGAGCAACTATGGGCTGGGAGATACCTTCCTACAACTGGTTGGACTGCTTTATACGCAACCCACCATCAGGGTACGTATGGGCACAAGAACCTCGGAAAACATAGCCATCAACAGAGGAACTAGGCAAGGCTGCCCACTGTCCCCGCTCCAGTTCACGTTAGCTATGGAGCCGCTAGCAGCACGGCTGCAAAGCGGAGGAGATGACTGGGGCATACCGTTGGGAGATGGTACACATGCGATCTTTCTTTATGCAGATGATCTCATGCTATACATTAAGGACTTACACAACATAGCAGACACATTACAACAATTCGAGGCAGTGTCGGAACTAAAAGTAAACTGGACTAAATCATGTCTATATCCGTTTAGGAGAGAAACCCAAAATCCAGACCTTAGGATAAATAATTCGCCCCTCAATTGGCAACCTGTCTCCTTCCGATATCTAGGCATATTGGTATACTGCAGCCCTGTAGATATATTAGAAGGCAACTTATCCAGAGCGATTTCCGCAATTAAATCTCAAGTGAAGTTTTGGAAAACGCTGCCGTTAGCAGTGATGGGTAGAATAGCTTTGATTAAAATGGTAATACTGCCAAAATTGCTATATTACTTTGCGAACCTACCTGTCTACGTCCCAACTAAGATATTTCAAGACCTAGAGCAAGTGCTCCGGGACTTTATATGGAATAAAGGTCGCCATAGGATAGCACTTTGGAAAATGTATGAGCCTTTGAAGGAGGGAGAACTTGCAGTCCCGAACTTAGAGCTATATTACCTGGCGGCGCAGCTGCAATGGATGGCAAAGTGGCTAGCGGGGCACAACATATCTGACACGGCCACGGGAAGGCCAGAGTGGTAGTCATCCCAAATATACCACATATTCAACCCAATGGGGCGACCCCCAATGCCCAAGCCCACGTGCCTAGCCCTAGCTTACCGCTGTTACAAGCGCAGCCTATATCTCACTATGAGCATAACACCCTATGCACCAGCACTGCCCCTAGTAGGCACCCCGAGAAATAAAACATGCACAACATATAGTATGCTTGCGCAGGGGGAGGAGGCTGGAATACATACTTTAGGTGACCTGTTCATGGAGGGCGCACTAATGACATTTGACACATTGGTCAGTGATTATGATTTACCGGCAGGCCAATTTCTCCTATATATCTCGCTCATACGGTCACTCAAGCTGGCCTGGGGAGACATAGATCCTGAGCCACAAATGCACCTCTTGATCCAATATTTGCACCTGATGGGAAATGGTAGCCACATAGTACACTGGCTGGCAGAGGCACTACTGACACACCACCCAGCCATTCGCGTCGTTGCGCGCAATATGGGAAGTGGACAGGAGAAGCCAGTGGACAGCAAAGGAATGGAGGGATATCCTAGCCAGCCCAACGCCAATTCTGCGAACTGCTAAATTTCGTGTTATACAGACATATATAGTGCACAGAGCATACTTGTCGCCTGACAAGTTAAACAGCTATTTCAATCTGTTGACAGCTGCATGTCCCAGATGTAGTCAGATAGGGGCGGACCTGCTGCACATGCTATGTTTCTGTGGGGCAATATACACGTACTGGTGAGGGATAACAGAAGCGTTAGCGGCATGGACTGATCAACCTTCCCTCCACACTTGGGAAGAATGCATATTAGGGATATTCCTAAGAAGCAGGGAGTAACCTCAACATTTATAGATCTAGGGCTAATAGTGGCCAAAAGTTTACTTACCAAGCATTGGAAGGCTAGGCGTCCCCCCGCTCTTAAAAACTGGAAAAACTCACTAGTGGTGTGGGCCCAAGCAGAGAGTACTGCGCTGCATAGGGAGGAAATAGCTGGCCTGCGTAAGTACCCAATTGCGCAGAACTGGGATGCGATACTGACAGACTCGAGCCGAGATACATAACATAGAGGGAGGCGGCGCACAGAGTGGGGAGGAAAACAGAGAAGAAGTAGCGGCTTGATTGGAACTCACCCTGGAAGGCGTCAAGGCGTCAAGGGTGAGATATCAAGCGAGGAAAAGGAAAATACAAGGGTATGAAGAAATACAAATACATACGAATGGAAAAGCCAGACAAGATGCAATGGGGGGAGCGAATGGGGAGGGGCTGGACCATAAAATGATGAAGACATGGTAAAAATGTATAGCGAACTGAACGTGCTGAACTGTTTGTAGTTATTAGATAGTTTGTATGTTGATGATACATGGTTTGAATTTAGGAAAAGGACTGGTTGTATAAATTTGATTTAATCCACATTTGAACTATTAATATGCAACTCTTCCCTTAGAGCTGACATAACAAGACCTAAGCCAAAGTACAGACAGCTGTAATATATGTTGTAAACAAAAGTGTCCAACACACGAGAAGACTGTAACAACTAAACGATAAACTTTAACCAGTAGAATAAACGGGAAGCGTATGTGCTGATATCATTTGCTGATGTAACCATAACTGTTAATATATGATGTAAACAGCATGTAAGAAACGCAAATATAAATGTAACAACTGCGAATTGATCGTAAGTACTACAATGGAAAAAGATAAAATGTTAATAAAGAAATGCAAACAAAAAAAAAATTTAAAAAAAAAAAATCAGACAGTCAGTGTTTATACAGATATAGAAATGATGTCATTGCACGTGCCGTGAGAATAGTTGCAGTCAATCAAACAGTGATTGGCTGTGGAGTGTTTGGAGATAGAACTCTTCAGTTAAATCACATTAACTATTTCCACTTCTCACCCTGTGACAATAGTGCACTGCGGAGACCATCTGTCTGAAAAAATGCCTCGGGAAGACCAAGAAAAGCAAATATTATGACATCCATGTTGAAAAACCTCTTTGGTTTCTCCTTTGCCATTCACTTGGGCGTGCTCACACCCACGTGCACACATACTCAAAAGATCTGCATTTGAATTATAAAAATAAACACTAATTTTTTATATAGCGGTAAACACAAGATATCGAAGAATAAAAACAAATGCTATTATTGCTAAACTAAATGGTACTACTTTTCTCAAAGTCGGAATACAAAAAAACGTGTCTATGGTTCTAGGTCCGGACCAGGTGAACGGCCAGTCAGAAACAGTGCTCTGCTGAAGGAGTACTAATGAACAGGCCAATTTAGCAGAAATGTATGTCCTCCAAGATCATTAAGAACTTATTGGCTAATCCAATGCAGCTTTTCTATTTATTTACATTTATCATACGTTTTGAGCCTGCAGCTTCAAAATCTATTTTGACAAATGCCAGCTCATGCCTTCGGGTATGAAGAGCACTTTTCTACAGTGGGGTCAGAGTCATTGTGCACATTTGAAGCAATTGCGACACCCGCGCTTTAGCTTAAAATGTTTAAAGCTAAAGCGTGGGTGCCGGGATTATAAGAAAAGTAAACAAGTAGAAAAAAAAGATAGCGGCCGCTCGCTTTTTTCTTCCTATTTGTTTACTTTTGTTACAATGGTGGCACCCGCGCATAGGCGTTGAACATCTAAAGCTAAAGCGCGGGTGCCGTGATTGCTTCAAAAGTAAAGCAATAGAGAAAAAAAATGCACATTTCTTTTTTTCTATTTCTTTACTTTTGAAGCAATTGCCCCACCCGCGCTTTAGCTTGAGATGTTTAACCCTTTTGCTGCGTGCGTCGGCCAACGGCCATCGCGAGCACTACCTCGGTAGTGCTGCGCACATCCGTTGGCCGACGCGGCCCCGCCCGCTTAATAGAACGTTCCGCACTTGCGCGGAACGTTCGAAGCAGTTAAGGTGTTAAAGCTTAGGCGCAGGTGCCTCCATTGTATCAAAAGTAAATAAACAGAATAAAAGGCTTCTGCAATCTGAATAAAAAAATAAAAATAAAAAAAAAGGCACTGCAGTGCAAAACCCACTAAAGAAATAGTGCTTACAGACTAAATTAACACAGACGGTGTAACAGAAGTAAAAGGCCCAGTCCTCATGGGAGGTTACAAATGAAGAAAAGGCGATACTAAGGAGGGACTAACAAGCAGATTACCGAATCAGAAGACAGCATTAACAAAGGACAAAGACACAAGCCAATGAAAAATATGTGCGGAGAGTGGGCGGGGCGTCTATTCCATAATCCAATACAGCATGGCTCGCAGAGCAGCACATGCGCTGCACAGGCTCGCCCTAAAAAAGTTACTCCTATTAAAAAGCATAGAGTACTACTTCCTCTCAAACTATACACCAAGGATATATGAAGGGCAACGGATAAAGTGACTCAATGTGCAAACACATTATTATCATACAAACTGATTTTAATTCTGGCGAAGATGGCTCAGCCTTTCTTTCTCCAAAGTGCATAAGATAAGCATAAAAGAGTTTAGTAGCAGAAAACAGGTTATTGCTTTACTTGCACAACCAGGTTTGAAGCGCTACAAAAACAATTTTGGTATAATATAAAAGCAAATGCAATATATAATATCAGTATATATAGATACAGCTTCATAAAGTGTTGTAAACTTGGGTACATTGTGCCCAATCAGCAAACATGCTCCCTGTGAGAAGACAGCTGAAACAAGAAAACACAGGATTTTAGGTGCAGCTTTAACTCCTTCGGTGCTCATGACGGAATGGTTCCGTCATGATCACCAGTGCTCCTGTGCTCATGACGGAACCATTCCGTCATGAGGACAGGGGCACTAAATCCCTCTGCTGCAAACAGCAGAGGGATTTCCATATTTTTACGGGGGCCTCGGGAGGTGGGGAAAGAGCTTTCCCAACCTCCCGAGGCCCTTTGCTGATTTTCAATGTTATGACAATCGCGCGCATGATGCGCTGTCGTCTTTACATAGAAAAATAAACTGAAACTTAGTTTCAGTTTCAATGTTTTAGTGCTCGTGGGGCTATTTCAGCCCCGAGCACCGAAACACTTGGGAGAGGTATCGTTGAAAAGGGGAAAATCTCCCCTTTCCAATGGTACCCTTCCCTAGTGGATCCCTGCTTGGGGATTGCCCCAGGAGTGTGATCCCCAAGCAGGGACCCACCCACTAGCCACCAGGGAGGTGGGAGCGGCCCCTTGGGCAAGGGCCTTTGCTCCCCCCCATTAAATTTTGCCAGACAGCCTTTCTGCCCACCCCCGTGGGGGCAGAAAGCACCATAGACGCCAGGGATTTTTTTTTATAGGCCAGGGCTGGGGGCTGCCCAGAATGGGCATGCCAATGCCCCCACCCCCAAAAGATTACCACAGTCCTTCTGCACCCCCCGGGAGGCAGATGGGGGCAATAGCGCCTTATCTGCCCCCTCGGGGGCAGAAAGCCCACTGGGCACCAGGGGTAAAAGAAAATTCAAAATTCAGGGGTGGGGGCTGCCCAGAATGGGTATGCGAATGCCCCCACTCCCCCCCCCTCAAAAGATGCCACAGTCTTTCACCCCCCCCAGGAGGCAGATGGGGGCAGTAGCCCCTGATCTGCCCCCCCCGGGGGGGGGGGGGGAGAAGAGAGCCCACGAGGTGCCAGCGATTATGCTGGCTTTTTTATACGTGGGGTGGGGGCTGCCCAGAATGGGCATCTCAATGTCCCAACCCACCCAAAAAAAAAAGCCACAGTCTTTCTGCCCCCCTTGGGGGCATATCGGGGCAATAGCTCCAGATTTCCGCCATCCCCAGGGCGGCAGAAAGCCAATTAGGCACAGATTTGTTTCAGAATGTGCCTACCTGTGGATTTTGGGTCCTAGCGCAGCTGGCACCCAAGGAAACCTAGCAAACCTATACATTTTTGAAAACTAGACACCAAGGGGAATCCAGGATGTGGTGACTTGTGTGGCTCTCACTCGGTTCTGTTACCCAGAATCCCCTGCAAACCTCAAACTTTGTAAAACAAAAAAACAAAAACAGATTTTCCTCACATTTCTGTGATGGAAAGTTCTGGAATCTGCGCAGATCCACAAAATTCCACCCACCCCTCATTTCCCAAAGTCTTCCGATAAAAATGATACCTTACGCGTGTGGGTGGGTCAAGTACCCGCAACAGGCAAGGGCCCAAAACGTATTGTGGAGACATCAAAATTACCTATCACAAAACGACCTGCTTTTGCAAGGGAAGGTGCCTGGGTTTTTGGCACCGGGCCCAACGGCCATCTAGGGAATCCTACCAAACCCACACATTTCTGAAAACTAGACACCCTCTGGAGTCCAGGGAGGTATGGCTTGTGTGGATCCCCCAACGTTTCCCTACCCAGAATCCCCTGCAAACCTTAAATTTAGCTGGAAAAAAAAAATCACTTTTTTCACACATTTTTGTGTGGGATCACTGTGCCGGCACAAATGTCCTACCACCTAGCGTTCCCCTTGATCTCCCGAGTAAAATTATTCCTCACTTTCCCACACAGAAATTTGAGAACATTTTTATTTTTTCTGCAAAATGTGAGGCTTGCAGGGGATTCTGGGTTGGGAAACGTTGGACGATCCACGCAAGCCATACCTCCCTGGACTCCCCCGGGTCTCTAGTTTTCAGAAATGTGTGGTTTTGGTAGGTTTCCCTAGATGGCCGCCAAGCCCGGGATCAAAAACGTATGTGACACCCCTTGCAAAACCAGGTCTTTTTCGGATACATAGGGGGCATCTGCGTTTTTGGTCCCGGGGTCGGCAGCCATCTAGAGAAACCTACCAAACCCACACATTTCTGAAAACTAGACACCTATAGGAAAGATTTCCCCACTTTTTTAGACAGCCGCTTCCAAGCTAGATTCGTGCATGCTACCTATACTCTCCCCTACCGTCATTTGGCCCTGGTTACTCAAGAAACCGCTTGCAGAAATATGCTCAGCAGGCGAACCTACATACTTTGGGGGATTTATATCAAGATGGCCTATTCAAGGTCAGGCAAACACTCTTGGGTGGGGAAGGTGTCACACCATTAGAAACCTTCCTATACATTAGGCTCAGACATGAGATTAAAGCAAACACCCCTGCATTCCCTCACGAACCCTCTACATGTGACACCCTGCATACTCTCCTACAAATGACAGGGGCAGCACATGTGGTTTCCAGGCTATACCGAACAGCTTCGGCCATGCACACAACATGAGGCAAGGAAAGGATGGGAACTCTAACGAGAACACCACGCTCACAGATAAACAATGGGACTGTTGCTGCACGCAAGCAGGAATCATTACGGCGAGCAGTCGCTTACGTATCATACATTTGAAATTCATACACTGGGTTTACTATACTCCGGTGCATTTGACCAGTTACAAGCTGAGAGATTGTCACCGCTGTGATAGATGCAAGAGTGAGTGTGAGGGGTTCCTACACCTGGCATGGCAGTGCGATGAAATACAGAAATACTGGAGGGAAGTAATAGATGCTGTGTCCAAGAGGACTGGATCTCGCGTCCCAACATCGCCTATTGTAATTCTATTGGGATATACGGAAGAGCTGCCATCGATACATAGGAAATTTACTGCTCGGAGTATGTTACTAGCAAAAAGGCGAGTGGCATGTAGGTGGGGTCGAGGGCGCGCACCCAAATTTAAGGAGTGGCTTACTGATTTGATATTCTGTAAGGATCAACTTACCACATATGCTGAGCTGTTGCCACCCTCATCACGCCCCAGGGATATTTGGGATCCCCTGCTAGCATACCTGCGCGACCACACAGATTGAGCATCTATGCGCTGCCTTATTGACATCCCCTGCCTTGGTCACCTGGTTAGATAAACGGGGTTTGAGTTTTGGCCTAACCCACAATGATTAAGTAGGGGCCAACTGTGCAAAAGCTGAGAAGATACCCATTATTGAATTGTGAAGTAGACTGGTCTGCGGCAAACGCCATTTCAACACTCGCCCAATGCTCTGGGCCCTTTCAGCTATGATACAAACTTTCGACTTTATTATTTCGCCAAAGTGAACTTAATGTATGATGTACAGCAACTGCAAGTGAGGCCGCAATGTACAAATGTCATATGTTGTATGCCCATACGTCCATGTAATGTACTGCTGTGATTGTTCAATAAAACTTAATACATTTTTTTTTTTAAAGTTATTAAATCCAACTCAATGCTACTGAGTTCACCTCAAGCATGAGAAAAACAGACACAATGATTGTATCTAACAAGACAACATAAGTTAGTTGGTCTCATTTTAAGAGATTTGTTCTTTATTATCTTTTTTAATAAGTAGTGCAAAGCAACAACCACAGTCAACGCGTTTCTTACCAAAACATCGGTACTTCTTCAGGGCTGTTAAAAGACATGATAAACAATTCCTAAAATTAACACTCAACATAAGACAATTTAACAACTAAAAACAAAGAACAAAGTGATTTAGGTGACCCTAAGACTGTATAATACAGAATTTAAAACAATTCTTTCAAAAAATCAATTCAGCTCAGACAGATATTAACAAAATGCAAAATAGCACTTGCATCTCTAAGCTAATGTTGGTGGTGCATAAGTACAGTGTTTCATTTATTGTACATTTTGTTGTAATGCTCCCAAAAGCAAAAAAACAACAATAACAATCATTTATAATTTAGTCTATGTTATTGCGTGATGTCGTATGTTCAGCTTATAACATTTTATATTTGTGACCTAGAGTTTAACTGGACTTGTCAATAGATCACCATTCTTTAACTATTCTTTTTCTTAAACTTCAAGGATAGGTATGAAATTGATCAGAGAGAATCCTCAGAGTTAACATCTGAATACCCAAACCAGACAGAGTATGGTGTTTTAACTTACCAGAATAAGTATTGTTATAGGGATTCTGCACATATACAGAGCTATGCACAGGATAATAGGACCTCGGAGTATAGTGGTGAACCAACCATGCACCTTAGTACCCACAATCCCAATCCGACTAGCTTTAGCGTCTCATTAGCAGCTATGCTACCAATGATTAGACAACCCAGAACACGGTCTCTCTCTCTCAGGACTCGCGGGAGCAAGAACACCCTTTCATAACTCACTCATACTTGTCCACAACGTGCGTAATAAGAGACAGTATAGTTTAAAATGTTTATTTCAACTATCGTGCTCTAAGATACAGTACACGTGCCAGTACTATCAGCATAATGCATAATGATAAAATAATAAGCATAGTTACAATTCCATAGAATACAAACGGGGAAAGCATTTCATAAGGCAGTGGATATAGGGCTAAATGACCTTACCACCCTCCCCGTGCTATTAACTAGTTTATTATAAAATAGAAGACCTCTGGGCTTGGTCGGGCAGACCCTCATACCTCAATATCGAGATGCAAGGTTTACATCATCAGACAAGCACAGCTCTTCTCCCTGGAAAGGTTTTTCTCCAAGTGTCACAAACAGCGAAATCACAATATTAAAAGCACACCAATTTCTCCAGTGCAGCTGTATTCTGTGTTATGTCTAAGTGCGAGGGGCTGACCAGATCAGCAAGAACAAGGGACGTTGTTTATCAACCTTGTACATGTTGTGCAGACGAAACCCACAGGGAACAGGAGAAAAGGTGAAAGGCAAAAAGGCAGACAGTTCTAATATAGCCAGGCACAAGCAGAGTCTGGAAAACAAAGTCACAAAGTAACGTGTGCAAAAAGGCATCATGGCAGCCACGCCTAAGCCAACTTAGCAATGAAGGTAATGAGGCCACAAACCACACTACACCCTCCCCTGGTCAGTCCATAGGCCAAGACATAGGACGAAAATAGAGTTCAAATAGATGGAGAGGAAAGTAAACGTCTATTTGTGAACAGTCCCCAATGATGGACGGTGAATAAAAAAAATTGTCAACAAAAAAAAAAAATCCAGTGAGGCAGGACGCAGTAAGCGACGTTCCCTAATCCAATAGAGTGTAAGTGCAGAAAAACGCCACACCTTCCAAGAGAACATCGTTGGAATCGTCAGAAAAAAGAGACGCCATCCAGTTCAACAAATCAAAACTGCACTCGTGGTCCTCACATGAGGGAGCAGTGACCAGCATTGCGGGACAACTTGCGTGATACTCAATATAACTTTGTTGTAGGAGATTCTGAGCAGCCGCCCAGATATCCCATTGCGCCCAAACTCCAAGTGCAGCCGCACGCGCCATCAATCCAGTGCCGGAACAGTCCTGTTCATGGGCCACTAAGGGGCCCATCAACTGTTCAAATTCCGGGTCCGACAGACGTATTGGAGAGGCAAAGATCCAAGGACCAAGAGAAAGGACATCTTAAGCAAGACATCACAGGTTGCACGCAAGTGAAATACGCAAAGAGAAAAGAAAGTTTATATGACACACTGAGTGTCGCCAATGGTAGGATGCCGAAGCTGAGGAGCATTCGATTACGAAGCATCCGGAGCCGACTCTGGTCGAGTAGGCCCCCAGGAAGTGCAGCCATTGCGCAGCAAACAAATTAAAAGTAGTATTCCAGCAGCTAACGCTAGGATCAACGGAAAGCCGCTGGAAAAAATAGAATGAATAAAAGCCGGTATTACACCAAATATAGTTTGAAAAGGAGGGAACAAGGCCAGATCCCACAACTTTAAAAAAGTGCACAAGACCTTCTGTTCTAGACGCATTGAAAACACGGTGAATCAGCTCACCAAAATGTTGTGGGAGGTTTGTGTTCAAAAGGGCCTGTATTTCACTGTGGGTACTAGCCACCTGGAGAATGAAGGTCTCGCGTGCGGATGTGAGCATAACCTCCTGGTTCAATAATAGCGCCTTTATTCTGCTCAATTTATTGAAATCCGCCTTCAACGTTGGAATGGAAGGCCAAATGGAACTATCTATGATGTTGTGCGGGGGAGGAAAAAGCACATTTTTGCAGCAGACACCCCTGTGGGAAACTGTTACAATATAGGGAATGCCGGCCAGCATGCCACAGCAGTCCCGATTATTCAGAAGGAGATAGCTACCATTTGCAAGCACAGTGAAAGTAGGTGATATAGCAGGAGCAGGAATGCCCTTCAAAACACAAGCAAGATTCGGAGCCGAAACGTTACAAGCCCCGTGCAATTTAATGTTTTTACAAATCCCCTGTGAGAAAAACTTCCTTTCCGTCCCGAAGGCATCGGTACATGAAAGGAAGGGACCAGAGATCATGCAAGAAGGCACTGCCTAAAGGCTGAAAACGGCCAACAGGATAAAGTTTCATGCAGGAACTGAACTCAAATAAAGAAAAAGGCAAAGCGATAACCCCGTGAACTAGCCACACTGCAGAATCCAATTCCACCACAGAGAATGGTAAGGGCTCTATTTTTTCGATATGTAATAGAGTGTATGTTGCATCTTTCATGGACATGAATTGCTGTTTCTCAGTTAAATTAAACGGCATGAATAAGGCAGAGGTGTTCAAAAAATGCCAAGGAACTTTACCCATTTTAAGTGTTTGCAAAGTCCATGCAAACTGCATCAATGAGCGCAATTGATTCTGACCATGATATAACACTGAAACATCATCTTGTACAATATCAACAACAGAGGAAACAATATTCTCTAATGTGTAAATGCGGGAAGACAGGGTATTAATACTATTGTCAACAGCAAGCACTTTTTCTAGATTTGCTTGATCGATTTCCCGAAGACGGGAAGCAGCTTCAATTTGTGAAAGCTTCTAGAGTTCATTGTAAGTTTCATAAATGAATCTCTTAGGTCGAGGACCACGAGGCCCCAGAACAAAATCGGACAGATCAATGTTGCCTGATAAGAGGGATAAATGTTGTTTCACAGAATCTAAGGAAGAGCGCTGCAACCACTGTTTACACAATTTACCAACAGAATATGTGGTAACAGTACGAGAGTCAGAGAACCTCGGATATGGCTTATCCTGTTTGTAACCAGGAACTGAGTCATGAAAACGCAGTTGGCAGGCATTGGATGCTATGGGCCAAGCCAACCAGGGTGACTGAACCATCGTAGAAGTATTAAACGAATTGTTTTGAAACCAAGCTTGCAAAGTGGTGAGGGAAATATTAAAACGCAAGCTGTCGTTGGGAGTGGAAGACAATGCGGGAATGGAGGGTGCGTTCAATTGTTACGAAGTAGCCAAACCCCAACAGGTCGTTTGATAGATAGTACTATTCAAAAACAAAATTTGGGCCGGGATGAGGCAAGCACGGTGCAAGGCTTCCGTGCCTCGGACCTGCCATGATTTGGTGCCCCAAATAGACTAAGTCAATGGTGTCCTGCCAGTGTTCATAACCACCCACTGCTAATGCGTTCAAAAAGGAACCCGAATATAGCAATTTGGTGTGGGTCAACATGATCTTCTGTGCGGACAAAGTGTTCAATTTAAAATAATAGGACCCAGGGTTCGATCTATCAAAGTCTGTAAAGTAAGTGAATTTACTTCTAAGAGTTTGGGAGTTACCTGGCAACGGGGTCGGACAATGTTCCCATTGGGTGTAATTAAAAGGACCCCGAAGAGTACTTGGATGCTGGTAACAATATAGGTCAGCATAACTTGCAGAATTTAAATACAGATCTTCAGCATTGAAAGCAGCATAGTGTTTCAAATCAGTAAATAACGATTTAACGGCATGCACATCCCAATCGTCAGAATGAATATTACTTTTAACAACATCACCCATTGAAACACGGAGGACATTTGGTACATCAATAATCTCGTTCGGTCCATGAATCTGGAAATTTACCGCATCCCATACGATGCCATCAGCAACTGCAAAAGCTGAAATGTTCACAAATGTGTGGTCACGCTTCATGATGTGAGAAGAAGAATGTGGAGCCAAAGTTCCAGCGACACAGTTCAAGGTAGAGCGTTCTGGTAAATAGTGACCATTGATGAGTAGGAAAAAAACTGTCACAAAGCCAATGGACATGAACAGAAAAATCAGGAATAGTACCAACCAGATGTATGTCCATGGTGGGATCAAAAAATTGTCTCTGAACCAGGATACAAAAATACTGAATATGGACAGGATAAGTGATGAGGTGGAAGCCGAATCAAAGGAATAACGGGTGGGGCTCAGTGGCGTTGTTGGTAGGTGAGCCACCGACTCGGTGGCTGGATAGGTGTATTCAGTCTCCTCGTTGCAGGAGGAAGCCGAGCAGGCGATCAGGCAAATTGACCATCTCAATGGCAACATCAGTGTCCGTGCGGGCTGGAGGGCCATAAACATTTGTCCTGGAAATGGCTGGACAAGAGACCGCTGGTGTTACACTATTCAGGATCGGCCAGATGGTGTAGCTTGACATTGTCCACTGAGATGTATCTGTTGTCCTTGCGACCAGGAAGCGGTGGTAAGATGACTGTACGAGTACCCTTCAAGCCAAGGACTGGAACTGGTGCACGATAAGAGGGGCCAAATTCTTTTTGTTCTCCACCTTCTCTCGGACCAGATCTTCAACCTTCGGAAGCCAGCCGGCAACCGGAATCTGCAGTGCAGGGTCTGTGGCCGAAGGTAAATGTTCGTTTGCAAGTTTGTCGCGGGCTTCTTGTAAGTCCTGCAACATAGTAGAATGGTTATCTACATCAAAGATTGCGGATTGCGCCGCCATGTCTAGACCATCAAGGTCGGGCACAGACATTCGTATGCCAAAGAGCATTTCGTAGGGGGTCCGCCCACCCAGAGGTCTTCTAGGGAGATTATTAAGTGCACGTTGTACGGTATACAAGTGGGCCAGCCAGTTCCTGCCAGTACCTAAGACTCTAGCTGTCAAGGATTGCTTTAAGTCACGGTTCATTCGTTCAACAATCGAATTGCCCTCAGGCCGATATGGAGACGAAAATTTCACCCGCACCCCCAGTGACCCCATCGAGTCCTTGTACGCCTTAGAGGCGAACGCTGGACCTTGGTCAGAATGGAAGGTGCCACAGGCAAAAATTCCCACAAAGACTCGCAAATCCCTTATGACATTACGAGCGTCAGCACTCCGTTGTGGCCAAACCCAGATTAAGCGTGTGCACGAATCCACTGCAACCAAGATGTACTTATACGCAGTGTCAGAAGAAAATGGACCGCAGTGATCCAGGTAAACACACCCAAAAGGTCTGTTAGAAATGCAGAGTGGTGTTTGTGGTGGTCGTGTAACCGTTGAAGGCTTAATTTGCTGACAAATGTCACAAGAAAGCACATAAGTGCGGGTCTGTTCATGTAAACCACGCCACCAGTAACGCAGCTGCAATATGAAAACAGTCGCAGAGACGCCAGCATGGGCCGAAGCCAAGCCTTCGTGTGCGGCCGTTATCAAGGAAGGTCTGCGGTCCGCATTGGGAATCAGCCGATCACCAACGTCTGGAATTCTTACGTAAGGAGCCTGTTCGGGACCTAATTGATAAGAGTACTTGGAAGGGAAACCCCGTGGGTAATTAGCACCTTCCTTTGTTGCAGCAATAGCTGCCAAAATATCATTATCTATTTTAGTCATGGATCTTGTAACTGCTGCTACTGAGCACGTGGCTACTGCTGATTTGGCAGCTTCATCTGCCAAACTGTTACCGACAGCGTGTGCGCCCACACGCAGGTGGCCAAGAGTGTGAGTCGCGTGTGAGAGGCAGACGACGTTTAAGATCTGCCACTCGAACCCAAAGCATTTTATGCTTAATTGTGCTGCCTTTAGCATCTCTATAGTAGTTTTGCGACCAAAAGAATAGGTTGTCATTGAAAGACTGAACACAGTAGTAAGAATCGCATACAATAAGGGTCGTCACGTCTGAATTAGCGAACTCAAGCGCGAGCACCAAAGCACGCAGCTCGGCCAATTGTGCAGTACTGTCTCCTAGTGCCTGTGTGTGCGCACTACAGTCGATTTGAACTCACCGTTCACCATGGTACCTGCAACAATAGCACATGCTGCGGAATAAGCATGCTTGGAACCCGTGGCCGGTTGTGCCGAACCATCGGTATATATAATACATTCGTACTCCTCAAGCGGTAGCAAAGACAGAGGAGGAGGATGAACAAATTCATACTGTAAGAACTCCTGTGTCTGAAGAGAGGAATCAAAAATAAAAGTGACATCCGGGGACATCAGAGATGTAGCCCATTGTATCCAACGGGGGTGCAATGCCTTAGAGTTCGGTACACTTGCCTTAGTCACTGCCTCAAGGGCAGGATATGGCGTTACCACCAAAATGCGTTTTCCCTGTGCCAGTGCGCGTTCCTTTAGTATCGCCATTTGCACTGCCGTCAATACTTTCTCCACAGAGGAAAAACGCAACTCCGCTGAAGTGTAAAGATGTGACTTGTATGCAATCGGTACTGGGTCACCTTCGTTAAAGGTTAAGTACGTGAAACCCACTGCCCCTGGAACGATTCTAATCACCAGGTTTGTGTGGTTATCACGAGTCAACAAGAAGCTCGATTCAAGTAGATCAGACTGCAGAGAATGCAGTATAGAGGAATGCTCAGGAAGCCAGCATGACTTCAAAAAGGTAGGTTGTATCAAGGCATAAAGAGGCTTGATACGCTGGGCATATTCGGGAATGCAAGTACGCCCGAAATTTAAGAAACCCAGTAACGACTGAAGCTTTTTCAGAGTGGTGGGAGGGCGCAGAAGTGCGCACTTCTCCAAAAAATGGGGTGCTAAGCCCTTACCTTCATTGTTGAGCTCATAGCCCAAGAACAAAACGGTAAATTCAGCAATGTGAGATTTGGCAAAATTAAATTTGTATCCTAAGACAGCAAATTCAAGAATAATGCGGTCCACTCGGGAAAGATGCGGCCATAATTCGTCTGTCAGACAGATATCGTCGACGTACGAACACGCATCTGGGTCTATGCTGTCCAACAAAGAGACAACACGGGCGGCGAAGACACCCGGACTGTTTTTGTAGCCCATGGGTAAACGCCGGAATTTGAATTATTTACCACCGGAAGTGAAAGCGCTCCATTGGCTGCACTCCGGGGACAAGTTGTGCGTGTAAAATCCATTGGATAGGTCAAGTGTCGTTTTATATTTTTTACGAACAAGACTGTCCACAAGCGCAGAACTGTGGGTATTTTGCACCGCAAAGGTCCGACAATGAGAGTTCAAATGTCGGTAATCCAAAACTAGGCGGTACGAACCATCTGGTTTAGAAACCTCGAAAAGGGGATTATTCATTGGTGACACGCATGTTTCAATTACTCCTTGATATTCTAACTGTGTCAGAATTTCGGAAACGGGACCTTTAGCTTCCCGCCGGTTGGGATAGTGGGGTTGTGGCTGCGGCAGCGACCGCAATGGTATATCATGGGGTGGAGAATCCTCATCGCAGCCCACGTGATTACGGTATAGCGCCGGAGCCAGGGCCACAGCCCATTCAGCCGCTAGAGCTTCCGCTTTGTCCTTGGGGACATGACGAGAAAAACTCGGAAGGATTACCTACTCCCCTCTACGAGCAGCAAGTACGAATGGGGGCGGCCAATCCGCCTCTGCTAACAAAATGTCATATGAAGAGGTCAGATTCTCCCAAAAAATCCCTTTAATAACACGCTCAATGTCACCTTCAATTTGAATGACAATATTAAATAGTCTGTCAGGGGGTGCCACTCGGGTGTCAGCTGTCTCGACAGTAATGAATGTGTCAGTTGCTGTCGCCTCCACATGAGGACGTAGTGCCTCCCGCACTATGGTAACTTCTGCGGTGCTGTCTAGGAGCTTCACCGCCCACGTCCAATTCAGGAGTCTCGTTCTCACCGTCTGTGGCATACCTCGCTGTTAAAGCTGCAACTTTCTTCTTCTGAAACTGTGGGCGAGAACGTGGAAATTCTTCTGGCTTCCCTCAGACTTGTTGTCGAGGTTGGTCTCGTCCCTGTGGAGCCTCACGACCCCTTCCTCTATCCTGGCGATCTCCTCCACCAGTCTGGGAGGTCGATGGTGCCTGTGAAGAACGAGGAGAACGCGGATCAGGGACCTGAAATCTCTCTGGAGATTTAATTCTCGCTCTGTCGCGCAAATCATAAGTGCGTTCAGAAGAGACGGAAACCGGGGATGCGCCACGCGACCCTGGTTTCTTCTGTTGCTTATCCTGTTTTTTCCAACCTCCAGCTCTTTTTAGTAAAGAACGTTTTCTCATCTTTCTCAGATTGAGTTTTTTGTTGTGGTTGTGATCGAGTTTGCGTTTTAGCAAAAGGCTCAACTCCCAGGCTATTGCGGCCAATGGTTTTATAAGCCTGTGCAATAATTTTCGGTAATTCGCGTGGCTTGTCCGGCTCTGGGATCAAAGCCAAAGCATTAGCTACTTGAAAGTTAACTGCATCACCCTTGACGTTAGCAAGGATTAGGTCAGCCACTACATCGAACACTCCCACCTGTCTCATCCCCAATTCCACAGCCGCTTCAGGGCCATGCTCATCCTGTACTCGTTTAATTACAGAGGGGAGAACTGTCATGGAAGGAGTGCCCAAAACACTTCGCATATACTGCTGCGAATACCTTACCCCAGTTGTTGCATTCTGCCAACTCGGGAATTAAGTCTTTTGGCAAACTAATCGTCAAAATCCTGTGTTTTTCCCCAGGAGAATTATTTGGAAAAACTGCCTCCAGCTGGTCAAATTTTTCTGCAAGCCAATAAGGTAAAACATCCTTATTTTGTGGGCGCTTGCCCATCACCGAATTAACCATGACGGGACTTATAGTTACACCGCCCGGTCCAGCTGGATGCGCTTCAACTCCAGGAGGGGCTCCCTGGACGTTGCCTGTAACATACTGTACTAAAGCTCTGTGAACGTGTATCAAAGACGTATGCAATGCACGCAGTTCGTCAACCGTAAGCGTCAAAAAATGCGGATGTGGGGTGTACACGGCCAACACTGGCCAAGTGGCCCCATCTATTGATAGGGGGCCTAAACGAACTGGGGTGACCGGATGTGGGCAGGCGCCATTAAACCAAATACGGTGTTGTCATGCCGTAAGTGGTACTTCAAGAGCCTGATAAGGCCGATAATCATTGGGTATGGCAGTGTGAGCGTACTCATGAAACACATTGTCCGTTCCATCCACCGCCGGAAAAGTGACCCAAGAGTAAAACACCTCAAAGTGGTGAGCCGGGTCAGCCTGCACCACAAAGATGAGTGCGGCACCCGCGTCTGGCACTCCATAAGCCAGTAAATGAGCCCGCAGCGCGGCTATGTGCCGGTATATTTATATCCGCCATTAAGGCCAGAAATGATCGACAACCTAATATGAGGCAGCGCAATAAGGGGTTTACTTAAACACCTTTTAATAACTTCAAGCTAGAAAGAACCTGTAAAAACGTCAATATAGGAGGTATCACCCTCACACACGTTTCCGGAAACGTATGCGAAGGGTGTTGTGGACAAGCACAAGCACTACTCAAGCGTCTCGCAGATAAGAAGCCCACTACGCTGGTGGCGCCATGTTAAAGATTGCGGATTGCGCCGCCATGTCTAGACCATCAAGGTCGGGCACAAAAATTCGTATGCCAAAGAGCATTTCGTAGGGGGTCCGCCCACCCAGAGGTCTTCTAGGGAGATTATTAAGTGCACGTTGTACGGTATACAAGTGGGCCAGCCAGTTCCTGCCAGTACCTAAGACTAGCTGTCAAGGATTGCTTTAAGTCACGGTTCATTCGTTCAACAATCGAATTGCCCTCAGGCCTATATGGAGACGAAAATTTCACCCGCACCCCCAGAGACCCCATCGCGTCCTTGTACGCCTTAGAGGCGGACGCTGGACCGTGGTCAGAACGGAAGGTGCCACAGGCAAAAATTCCCACAAAGACTCGCAAATCCCTTATGACATTTCGAGCGTCAGCACTCCTTTGTGGCCAAACCCAGATGAAGTGTGTGCACGAATCCACTGCAACCAAGATGTACTTATACGCAGTGTCAGAAGAAAATGGACCGCAGTGATCCAGGTAATTACACCCAAAAGGTCTGTTAGAAATGCAGAGTGGTGTTTGTGGTGGTCGTGTAACCGTTGAAGGCTTAATTTGCTGACAAACGTCACAAGAAAGCACATAAGTGCGGGTCTGTTCATGTAAACCACGCCACCAGTAACGCTGCTGCAATATGAAAACAGTCGCAGAGACGCCAGCATGGGCCGAAGCCAAGCCTTCGTGTGCGGCAGTTATCAAGGAAGGACTGCGGTCCGCATTGGGAATCAGCCGATCACCAACGTCTGGAATTCTTACGTAAGGAGCCTGTTCGGGACCTAATTGATAAGAGTACTTGGAAGGGAAACCCCGTGGGTAATTAGCACCTTCCTTTGTTGCAGCAATAGCTGCCAAAATATCATTATCTATTTTAGTCATGGATCTTGTAACTGCTGCTACTGAGCACGTGGCTACTGCTGATTTGGCAGCTTCATCTGCCAAACTGTTGCCCACACGCTGGTGGCCAAGAGTGTGAATCACGTGTGAGAGGCAGACGACGTTTAAGATCTGCCACTCGAACCCAAAGCATTTTATGCTTAATTGTGCTGCCTTTAGCATCTCTATAGTCGTTTTGCGACCAAAAGAATAGGTTGTCATTGAAAGACTGAACACAGTAGTAAGAATCGCATACAATAAGGGTCGTCACGTCTGGATTAGCGATCTCAAGCGCGAGCACCAAAGCACGCAGCTCGGCCAATTGTGCAGTACTGTCTCCTAGTGCCTGTGTGTGCACTACAGTCGATTTGAACTCACCGTTCACCATGGTACCTGCAACAATAGCACATGCTGCGGAATAAGCATGCTTGGAACCCGTGGCCGGTTGTGCCGAACCTTCGGTATATATAATACATTCGTACTCCTCAAGCGGTAGCAAAGACAGGCACGTTGGGCGCCATGTTATAGGGATTCTGCACATATACAGAGCTATGCACAGGATAATAGGACCTCGGAGTATAGTGGTGAACCAACCATGCACCTTAGTACCCACAATCCCAATCCGACTAGCTTTAGCGTCTCATTAGCAGCTATGCTACCAATGATTAGACAACCCAGAACACGGTCTCTCTCTCTCAGGACTCGCGGGAGCAAGAACACCCTTTGATAACTCACTCATACTTGCACACAACGTGCGTAATAAGAGACAGTATAGTTTAAAATGTTTATTTCAACTATCGTGCTCTAAGATACAGTACACGTGCCAGTACTATCAGCATAATGCATAATGATAAAATAATAAGCATAGTTACAATTCCATAGAATACAAACGGGAAAGCATTTCATAAGGCAGTGGATATAGGGCTAAATGACCTTACCACCCTCCCCGTGCTATTAACTAGTTTATTATAAAAATAGAAGACCTCTGGGCTTGGTCGGGCAGACCCTCATACCTCAATATCGAGATGCAAGGTTTACATCACCAGACAAGCACAGCTCTTCTCCCTGGAAAGGTTTTTCTCCAAGTGTCACAAACAGCGAAATCACAATATTAAAAGCACACCAATTTCTCCAGTGCAGCTGTATTCTGTGTTATGTCTAAGTGCGAGGGGCTGACCAGATCAGCAAGAACAAGGGACGTTGTTTTTCGACCTTGTACATGTTGTGCAGACGAAACCCACAGGGAACAGGAGAAAAGGTGAAAGGCAAAAAGGCAGACAGTTCTAATATAGCCAGGCACAAGCAGAGTCTGGAAAACAAAGTCACAAAGTAACGTGTGCAAAAAGGCATCATGGCAGCCAGGCCTAAGCCAACTTAGCAATGAAGGTAATGAGGCCACAAACCACACTACAGTATGGCACCCATGTGTGCCATATCCAGTCAAGAGAGATCTCATAATGACGGTATGCGTAATGCAATTAGAAGTTCGTATCTATATTGTTGCATAAAGAGAGGATAAATATGTTTTATTCTATTTCCTGCACATCTTCTCTTAGAAGCCCCCATGCCTTGTAGGTGCCTAAAGAAAAGAAGCAGGGTGTTCTCAAAACCCCAATTTCAGGAAAAATAACTTATTTGTTAAAGTTATTATTTATAGTTCACTATCGGATGAGAAAGAGTTAAGTTAGCCCCAAAGCGAAAATGCAGTGGTAAAGTATCTGTTATGTTCAGGGAAATAAAACATGTGCCAACAAATGTCTAGTTGTCAACCAAGAAGGAAGAGATAAGGAAAGATATACATCACATGATCCCAAACAATAGTTACAGTGTGCAGCAGTCAGTTTCTCCAAACACATGCAGTGTGTTTGTTCCCCTCCTATATTACCCGCTAGGAAGAAGACCGTCTAAAAACCACTCTTCTTATATATACCGTTTTTTGACAAAGTAATAATTCTATCTATGCCTTTATATGTTTTACAAAACGAGTCCCTATGTTAGGAAAAGCAATACTAAATAGCATGTCACGAGCTAAAGAGTAAACATTGTGACAATACCCCCAAAATTAATAAAATGTCCTAGGGTATGTAGCCCATAAACTGTTGTGCAGAGTCCAAACCACAAGTAATTTGTTGGTATGCTATAAATAGTTTCAAATCACATATTAAAGCTTTTTTAACGCATGCAGGACTATTTCAAGCTCAAAAAACAATTTTATGTAGGAAACCTAAGATTTGTTGAGTCAACTCATTGTGCATGCTGATCCCACCAGTCAGGTGACTACCTCTGGTGGATGTTCAGCCATCTTTTAGTGTTGCAGCTGTTGTATCAAATAAGCGCATTCAAAAGCCTCGTATGGGCTAATATTTAATACTCAAAGAGAATAGTCTCGACACGCTTGTTAAAAGAGTGAATAATGCTCATTCACAAAGAATCGTGTGTGCCGCAAAATGCTTGAACATAAAAAGTCAGAAAATCCCTTAAGTATATTAATATATAATATGGGCACCCACGTCCCGATAGTAAATTAAATCAATAGCAAAAAGTGATACTAATGTAGGACCGTGTTGTTGCATATAGATTGCAACAACATCATGTCTCCAAATGTTAGTAAGAAACTGAAATATTTGACTAGGTCCACTATAGTGAAACAGTATTCTAGGATGTCGAGAGATATCAGACAGATGGATATCTTGAAAAATGTTACTTTTTGATGATGATAGGGAGGAGTGATATTTTCAGACTAGTGTCCACTAAAGGAAAACAAGTGCTGGCAAAACCACGGTTTGCAACATTTACAAAAAGAAGCAAGAACGGTTATGGTATATATTACCGCACTCCGTATAGTTCCAGAAATCAAAAGGGTGCTTACTCCCTGGGCCACCCTTTTGATTTCTGGAAACTATACAGTGTGGGAATATATACCATAACTGTCACTTTTTGATGATGATAGGGAGGAGTTGGCGAAGGTTCTTTTCAGCAATACATCCGATATCAATACCCAGACACATTTGCAGAGAAACAATCCCATTGAGGACTTAAAGAGTAAATTTATTTGATTGGAAAAATTAAAAAAACAAGAGCTATCCAAGTGGTGGAATGGAGTCACTTTAAGAAAATATATTGAAAATCGGAAAATCCCTGGGGGTTTGCGTATACTTACCTTCCCCAATTTTGATGATCTAGGTACAGACTTTTTACAGAAATGGGAGGATAACTTGCTTAGTAGCTCGGCAATAATGATGAACATTTTAATTAAGCATGCTGAGAGGAAATCATCTAAACTAAGGGAAGAGATATTGAAAATAGAGAAAGAAATAACTGATTTAAATCTAAAGGATGCTACAGACAAAAACTATGCAATCTTGAAAATAGAGATTCAAAAACATCAGAATATAGTTAAGGAAAGAAAACTGCGCAAAATAGCTAGAGATGACCGCGACTACAGTAACGGTCAGGTACACACATTTGCTAAGAGATTTGACCAAGCCATGATTTCTCATAAACCCCCAAGAAAATAGGGCTGAAATTACCAGTGGATGCAGCAGCTCAGATGTCCCCTCTATAGATGATACAACACCTGGCACATCTAAAGTTACCAATACCAAAGGGGATGATGGACGGAGCGTTAGAGCAAATCAAACACTCACCCCCAGTCAACTGATCTGGGTTTAATCCATCATCATTCTTTAGCTCACTCCACCACCCCAGTTCAGACATGGCCATATGCAAATCTGTCTGACCCTGTTCCTCATGGGAACAGTCCAGTCTAAAGTTACCCTCAACTACTCAAGCTCACCAACTTTTTTAGACAAAGTAATGAGATACAGGATGAGTTTTAAAAAAAATCCACTACACGGAAAACAAGGAGCGGTGGGGAGGTGGGGCAAAACAAGACAAGGGAGACACAGATATAGGATTCAAAACCAGATAACAATCGAAGAAGAAACAATAACTGGCAAAAATACTGGTAAAACAAGGTCTGTCAATGAAGTCAATCTTATTTTTTTTGTCAAAGATATGTTTATTAACATTTTGTCAAATATTACAAAGGCGATTAGCATAAGGGACCTCTGAGTGGTCTCTGATAACATAAAGTAGATAGCCGAGAGCAACATACATCAAGGGGTGAGTATCCTCCGCCATATCCCAGATAACCTAAGGAAATAACACATTTGCTCTACTAGTGGAACGGAGAGTAAGTCTGTGGCACGGCTAAATATAGTGTTCGCCTGTCGTCCTTTGCAAGATTGATAGCGTAGTCCCTCCAACAGGGAGGGCTTCATGTGTTGGGAGCAGTCGAAAACAGAACTCCCTGAGAACATAAGAAATAAGGAACTCCCCCACCCCCCCCCTCCCTCGCCCACCCTCCCACCCACTACTGGTGGCAGCTACTCAAATATAGTTAGGGTGTCCAATAGAGGCGCATCTAATCGGTTAGAATTGAAACAGGTGCATAGCTCTGACAGAGGCAGGGCAAACAGCGGACGGTAACCCCTTTGTGAGAAAGGCTACCAGCGGGCCCCATCTATATTCAAAGTTCTTGTAATCATCTCTGCAGATGTCGGCCAACCTTTCAAGACACAGGAGTTTCCAAAGTCTGGAATGCCACAAGGAGATGGCGGGAGCCTCGGTCTTCTTCCATGCGGCTGCTATTGCTACCTTCGCAGCCCCAATGCAGGTCCACATAATGGCCTTATCTGCTTTAGTTTGGTGCTTAAGGGAGGGATCGCGGATGCCCAGAAGAGTATTAGCCATGGAGGTCGGAATAGGGTACCCCGTCAATCTTATTTTTAATCTATCAGACTGTAACCTGTATTCTGTGGAAATGGAAGTATTAAATAAGGGTTTGGGATACTGTCAAAAGAATACCTGTGATTTCTCTGATGTGCAAATTGGCCTTTATAAATTTGTCAGGACTTTGAAATTAAAGAATTTTTTTAGCTTTGAATCCGCATATGATTTTTGATGTGAATAAAAGTACCACACTATCTGAAATTACCATTTCTGACGTAAGAGATATTCACTGTTTGCTCTCTATTGATAAGGAATATGATCTGAACATTGACGAGTTACTGGCAGATTTGAACATCGAACCAGACTTAACATGTCATAGTGATCCAAGACTGAAATCCAAATTTATTCCACAAAATACTCAATGTCGGGAGATTGAACTCTTTATGAAGAGGGTCATGCATGATCTATATGATTTAGAAGACAAAAACAAAACGTCAGCTTTCTGTAGGACTAAACAGAAGAATCTGTCCAACAGAGCTTCAAGCTCTATGGAATTTAAGAGCTAATGAGTCCATCATTACTCGGGAAGCAGACATGGGGGGAATGTGGTTGTCATGAATCGCACCCAATACCATCAAGAGGTTATGTGGCAACTTAATGATACATCATAATATAAGGCACTTGCACACAACCCCATGTACCAACTAGTGACCTCCATCAATGGGAGATTATCACACTGCCATGAAACATGCCAGATAACAGACCTTGAATATAAATACCTGAAGGTAGAACATCCTAGATTTCCCCGTTTGTATGTTACCAAAGATACATAAAGTGGCGGCTTTTCCACCAGGCCGCCCTATTATTTCTGGTATTGGTTCACCTACAGAGCATCTATCAGAGTTGGTTGATGTCTTTTTAAAGCCTTTTGTCACAAACTTGCCTTCGTTTATCTGAGGTAATATGAGGACAATAAATAAAATAAATAGATAAAACTTGCCTTCGTTCATAAGAGACACGAATGACATTCTCAGCAAATTTGAGGATGTTATCTGGGATCCAGAGCACATGATGTTTGTCACCTTAGACGTTGAGAGTCTATATACATGTATAATTTTTTTTATTTTTATTTTTTTATTTTTTTTAAAGAGTATGGTCTGAGAGCTCTAGACTATTATCTATCTACTAGGAGGGCAAACCTCTATGAACATTCAATGTTGTTGGAAATGTCAAAATTGATTCTAGAGATAAATGTCTTTATGCATGATGGCCAGTGGTTTCAGCAACTCGAAGGGACTGCTATGGGTTCCAGGTTTGCCCCTTCTTATGACAACCTGTTTATGGGTTGGCTTGAGAAGGGGCATGCCTGGTCCACCAGGGCTGCAGAATGGATGGAACACATTTTTGGGGACGTTATATCGACGATTTTATAATATGGATAGGTTCCCAAATACAAATGGAGGGCTACTTTGCGTTTCTTAACAAGGATGACTTGAATGTCATATTTACCATGAACCATCATAAAAACAGGATGGATTTTCTGGATGTGACTTTCTATACTGTGGATGATCGAATATAAAGCACCCTGTATCACAAGCCCACAGCTTGTAACAGCATACTATTAGCTAGTAGCGCACATCCAACTAACACAATTAAGGTTATACCATATGGTGAGATGTTGCAGATTAAACACAATTGTAGTGAGGATGAGGAATGTGAACGTAATATTGATCGGGCAATGCAAAGAATGTCACAAAGACGCTACAAAAATAAACATCTAAAGGCTACAAAAACAAGAGTCAGTAGATTAAATAGAACAGATCTTGGGGTGAAAAAAAGTCCAACAAAAAAAGAGGGTCGCTAGGCATTCATTACCACATACAACTCATTAAGTCATGATGTTTGGTGGATATTGAACAAACAATGGGGACTTAAGGATTGTTCCAGGTTTGGATACTGCTCTCAAAGATAAACCTAATATAACTTACATACAGAAGGGGACGTAACATCAAAGATATCGTTAGCCCTAGCTATGCACCATCGATAAAGAACAAAAACATGACTAGTTGGCTAACACAAAAACCCAAAGGCTTTTATACTTGTACCACCGGCTCAGTGTGCTGTTTTGGAATGAACAGGACAAATATTTCACAAACTACACTGGCCAAGAGTACAGGATTAACACCTTCATAAATTGTTGTACGCCCTATGTAGTCTATGCCGTGATATTGCCTGTGACAAAGTATACTTAGGGAGAACAACTAGGGAACTTAAGATTAAGAATAATGGAACATCTTTGAGCAAGTCGAAACAAAGATGCATCTTATCCACGGTCGTCACATATGTCATAGAAGCCTAGATTTACCTCTAAAATTCCATGCTGTTGATGCGATAGCATTAGACATACATGGTGGAAATAGGGAAAGCGCACTCAGGCATTGTGAAGCGAAATAGATCTCTCGTTTGAGAACTGTGGAATTTGGGCTAAATAAGGAATACGAGTTCCATCATTTCTTATGAACAGAGAAGTATTCTACTCTGCATTACAGTCTCTACCCCAATTCTGAACTCATCTTCTTCACAACTGGCTTAAACAACGTTTGTGAATATTACAATCTATCTCCTTAAAATTTTCCTTTGGTTATGAATCTACAGTGGCTAGTTTACATCTTTGCCACTGGTTTCTTGCTGTTTGTGTACATCTATTCATGATAGCCATCTGCCTGATATCTCTGAATATCCTAGAATACTGTTTCACTATAGTGGGCCAAGTCAAATATTTCAGTTTCTTACTAACATTTGGATACATGATGTTGTTGCAATATATATGCCACAACACGGTCCTACATTAGTATAACTTTCTGCTATTGATTTAATTTTCTATCAGGACGCGGGTGGCCATATTATGTATTATTACTACTTCAGGGATTTTCTGAACCATTTATGTTTGAGCATTTTGCGGCACACGCGATTCTATGTGAATGAGCATTCTTCACTCTTAACAAGCGTTTCAAGACTATTCTTTCTGAGTATTAAATATTAGCCCATCCGAGGCTTTTGGATGCGCTTATTTGATACAGCAGCTGCAACACTAATAGATGGCCGCACATCCACCAGAGGTAATCACCTGACTGGTGGGATCAGCGTGCACAATGAGTTGACTCAACAAAACATAAGTTTTCTGTATATAATTGGTTTTAGACCTCAAAATAGTCCCCATACCTTGTTGAGAATGAGTTCAGGTATCAAATTACTAATAACCTTCAAAGTGGATACCGGTTTCCATCGGATAACTTTTAGAATATGTATCCGCTAATAATGAATGCAGGACGTTACAAAATGGCTGCGGCTCTCACCCCCAAGAGCATAATCATAAATGACTGACCTCATTTTGCTGGTGCAGCATTCCGTTTGTCTGTTGGACGGTAAGATAGAAGACTCTAATTCTAGGGTGAGTCTCTGGATCACTTTTTAAATAACTTTCCAGTTTTTGAGCAAATCACAAAGTAATCAAAACTTTAGTATATGGACAGCATGCGTTGAAAAAGCTGTAATGCAGGATTTAAAACTATTTACGGCATACCAACAAATTACTCATGGTTTAGACTCTCCGCAGTTTGTGGGCTATATACCTTAGGACATTTTATTAATTTTTGGGGTATAGTCAAGATAATCACTCTTTGGCTAGTGATGCGATATTCAGTGTTACTTTTTCTTACATAGGGACTAGTTTTGTCAAAACATATAAAGGCATCAATAGAATTATTACTTTGTCAAAAACCGGTATATATGACAAGGTAAGAGTAGTTATTAGAGGGTCTACTACCTTGCTGGGTAATATAGGAGGGGACCAAACACAGTGTAAGTTTTTGGTCACATTTTGGATAAATTGACATGCTGCACGCTGTAACTATTATTTGGGATCATGTGATGTATATCTTTTCTTATCTCTTCCTTCTTGGTTGACAACTAGACATTTGTTGACATGTTTTGTTTCCCTGAACATAACAGATACTTTACCACTGCATTTTTGCTTTGGGGCTAACTTAACTCTTCCTCATCCGATAGTGAACTATAAATAAGAACTTTAACAAAAACGTTATTTTTCCTTTCTTTGGGGTTTTGAGAACACCCTGCTTCCTCTCTTTTAGGCACCTATAATGCATGGCGGCTTCTAACTGAAGATGCGCAGGAAATAGAAAAAAAACATATTTATCCTCTCTTTGTGCAACAATATAGATACGAAATTATAATTGGATTACGCATACAGTCATTATGAGATCTCTCGTCTGGATAAGGCCCATATGGGTGCCACACTTATTCTGGTAACCTAAAACATTATACTCTGTCTGGTTTGGGTATTCAGATGTTAACTGTGAGGATACTCTGACCAATTTCATACCTATCCTTGAAGTTTAAGTAAAAAAAAAAAAAAAAAAGAAATTGTTAAGAATGGCGATCTACTGACAAGTCTAGTTAAACTCAAGGTCACAAATATAAGATTGTTATAAGCTGAACATACACAAGACATCACCCAATAACAGACTAAATTATAAATGATTATTCTTGTTCTTTGTTGCTTTGGGGCCATTACAACAAAATGTACAATAAATGAAACACAGTACATATGCACCACCAACACTTGCTTAGAGACACAAGTGCTATTTTGCATTTTGTTAATATCTGTCTCAGCTGAATTGCTTTCTTGCAAGAATTGTTTTAAATTTTGTATTATACAGTTTTAGGGTCACCTCAATCACTTTATATTTTGTGTTTTTAGTCGCTAAATTATCTTATGCTGAGTGTTAATTTTAGGAATGGTTTGTCATGTCTTATCAGCCCTGCAGAAGTCCCGATGTTTTGGGAAGAAATGAATTGGCTCTGGTTGTTGCTTTGCACTACTTATGAAACAAGAAAATAAAGAACAAGTCTCTTAAAATGAGACCAACTAACCTGTGTTGTCTTGTAAGATACAATCATTGTGTCTCTTTTTCTCAAGCTTGAGATTAACTAATTAGCACTGAGTTGGATATATTAACCCCGGATTGTGACTCAATTGACATTAAGACTTTATGTTAAAGGAGTGTTTCTTCCACCAATAACTTATACTTATGCTAGTGTGGGTCTTTTTAAGACGGTTGGCCCTAGGAGTGAGCCCCCTTTTGATTTCTGTAAAGTATACAGAGTGCGGCAATATATACCATGACTGTTCCAACTTCTTTTTTAGGTCTCGCGCCTAGCGTTGCAGTGCGTAGCACTGCTTGCGCAGCGCGAGACCTTTAGAAAGGGCTTCTGAAAGCTACCCACACGCTCGTGCGTGTGGTTTTGCTTTGGGAAGCCCACATTGGCTGGAGCGTGCGTTTTTTTTACCGAGACGGCACGCGATTGGGCAAAGGTGGGCGCATGTCCCGCCTTTGCTCCTCCCATTCCCGACGGTGGCCAGAACGCGCAGCAGCGCGCGTTCGTCTCGCTGCCGCTCTCCCTCCCCCCACTCCTCTGTGGTGCGAGCGCACCACTGGTTCGATTTTGAGAAGCTTCTTCACGGCCACACTCACCCACTCGTCCACCCGCCGACCTCCATTGTTCTCTCTGCTCCCCCCCCCCCTTAATCTTCATGCGCACTAATTTCTCCACCTCTCTATCTATTTTTCGATTGGTGGTCACCCCTGGATTTATCAAGCCATGCTCGATCAATCTGCGTGTCTCCCCCCGCGCCCCCACTCCTCACCTGCCTCTCCCTCCCCCCGTCGCTGTTCCTGTATACACCACCGCCTCCCTCTTGTTACATTACTCACGCAGCCCTTTGATTCCCTATTGATCAATCCCCCATCACTCGCTCCACGCACCCTCCTCTGCTCTCACTTTCTGTGATTGAGAGAAAAACGTTCTGTAACCATGATAGAATTCGCATAGCGCCAAGACGTCTTTACTTTAATGTGCTAAGAGGACATGCCGCATCGCAAGCTGAGAGTATAGTATGTGTCCCGTTCCAGGTGCCACGCACGTGGAGGGGCCGGGGGAGCCTGAAGTGGGTCCGACTAACGGGTCTCAAGGCGGGGGAAAGCGCTATAACGCGCCTCATCAGTGGCGCCACCCCTCTCTGCATTTACCGATATCACCTAGGAGGCAGGCAGGCCGGACAGATTGCGGCCGCACTGCACCTGATGGTGATGGGTGCCCACTTGATCCTGTCTGCGCCCCTCCCCGGGTTTTAAAAAGTGTCTATATACTGCAGGCCCGGACCACAAACCCACCACTCCACACACTTCAGCAGCCGCACACAACCCTCTGCCAAGTGCCAGCCCCAACTCAGGGCGGTGGGGCAGATGGCACTACGTCCAACAAGGGGCATCCAGATCTATTACTGGACCGGGGCCACGTTGGCCTCAGTGAAACGCCCTTTGTCCCTGCGGGATTCGTCCACACCTGGACACATTCAGCACTGCGGCGCCGACTTAGTGTTTTCCATTTACAGCAGCAAGCAACCTGCAGGAGTTGACGTACACCTCTTCTTTTCAGCCACAGATGGACCCAACACAAATGCCCCACTCTAAGGGCCGTCAGAAATCCCCGTCTCATCCCGTCTAAAGCGTGACGCCAGGAAGCACACCCTCAGCTGGTCAGTCACAGGTGTTTGAGAGATCGGCTACTATTTGGAGACAAGTACCAGAATTTTACAAACTCGGTATGTACCAAATATGTGTACGAAGAACGCGCTCCCATTATGGATGGCGGGTGTATCTGGGTATATGAGAAATGACAGGGGTCTGTGCAGCAAAAGCCGCTCGTGCCTCAGTAAAGATCTGCGACCTGCATTTTCCACATTGTGCATTGCAGCAGGGCCATTAACCCTCTATGCTATTTTACCACGAGTCAAACTTGTGACTGACTCCATACAGCTCTCTCAGGCAAGTGCTTCAACAGAGTTACCTCGCTGTTACTATACCCTGGACATTACTTGGGAACAGAAAGATCTCTGCAGCAGGTGCCTTATCCTGGAAAATATTTAAAAATGCAGCCTTTTTTTGACCAATTAAATGAGCCGGGACAGCTTCACTGTCACACTTGTTTTTCTTGACAATTCCTTTTTTTTGGGGGAGGGGGGGGGGGGGGGTTAAAAGACAATTGTGTAAGTTGATTGTCTGACGCGTCTCCTCGTAACCCCCTTCACCCCCTTTTGCTCGTACTTCATGACCCCCCCACTTTACGGGATCCCAGCGTAATGCTTTCCACTTCCAGCAGCGATCTCTGCTCAGAGACCCCGAGAGGATGAGAGTCACGCAGCCCTGCATGATGGCAAAGGTTTCCGGGCACCTTCAAAAAGTGAATGTTTTGCGCATTATCATGTAAATGGCACAGAAGGCGCAAAAGCATAATTCTATAATACCCCGATAATCCCGGCGCCTCTGTATTCCCCCGACACGCCTGTTTTTTAAGTACAAAAAATACCCCAAGCCCTTCCGGGAACCTAGGTCTCCGAAGCATCTGCGCCTTAGACACCTCCCTGGAAGGGGGGGGGGGGGGCTGGGGTCACCTTCCCATGATAATGCCTGTAATATGATATGCAATGACAGAATGCCTGACAGTCGTCCGTAGTGCACAGAAGTCACTCAAAGGACAGAGGCAACATTCAGATAATTAGCGCACATTGGGCAGTCAATCATGCAAGCTGTGGGGATAGGGGGGCGGGGAGGGACCAGCACAGAAGGGCGAGCGGGACAGAACAAAGAGGAGATGCCGGACCGGGTCGGGGATTAGCGCTCCGAAGCGATCTAAAGCTTTTGTGCCCTGGGAGCGGGGGCTACAAGGGAACTCACGGGGCCCCTCGATGTTAACGCTGCGCCACTCCAGGCCCCACGCTCCCCACCCTCTTAGCATTTTCTTCTCAGTAAGCGTTAAACACACTGAGGAAAATATGTATTTCCTTCAATTCTAACCGGCCATTAAAAAAAAAAAAAAAAAAACTTGTTTACAGTTCAGCACCACCAGACATTCTCTTTCGGGGTGAATTATTTTCAACACCTTCATTTCCCCCGCCCCCAACAAACCATCTGTTATTTTTCTCGTATTATCTAACTCTCCTTCGCTTTATTTCTCTGTCTGCATCAGCCAGCCTCTCCTCTCGGCTCCGTTTCTCTCCGCCTTGGTCTTTCTTTTACTCTATTTTCCTCTCGCGGGTAGCTCCCTCTATGTCCCCCCCCCCCTCTTTTTTATCTGTAATTCTTTTTCTACTCTCACTTTCTCTCTGCCCGTGTCTCTCTCTATATATATATATATATATATATATATATATATATATATATATATATATATTTGTGTATGTGCCCTCCCTCTCTCTGCCTCTCTCCCTTCAATTCTCTCTCTGGACCTCTGTCCCCCTATAAACACCGCTATACATGTAACGGTGTGCACGTAAATATACAGACTTCGGTGCATTTTTAAAAGCACTGCTGTCGCCCCAACAGCACGCAAGCAGCACGGGCAACAGACGGGGAAAGTCCGACTGAACTTGAATATTTTTCTCTTTCTCCAGATCAGAGAGTTACACTATATCTTTGGACACGCACGCCTGCTCCGATGTCTACAGATGTTTTATAAAAATACATTTTCATTTTGGTCCAGAAATGTGAGTAAACGAAACGCATGCACCTCGCTGGGACCGCATACCCTTGATTTATGCTCGAAGAATTAGTATCGAAATTTCCACAGAAAATAATTTGAGATTTCGTTGCGTTGTTACAATTTAAGAAATTAATTTCGCAGAGCGCTTTTATTGCATGTACTAGTTACAGTACAAACTTAGCCAACACGTCCAGAGTAATATAAACACGTTCGCGTTTTTCCATTGGGTTCATTAATAACAATTCATCACAAAGGTACATAATTTATATTAATATCTTTTTACCATCCATTCAGGTAAATAAAATATGCACAGGTAGCGCCGCTGCAGCCATTCATCAAAAATCAGCAATTAAAATAAATGCCAAAGGGGTTGAAATGGTTGTAGCTCAGAAGGAGGCGTGTGGGCGGCGGAGGGGGCGGGTGTCGCTCCGCTTCTAAAGAAGCCTAGCGGTCACCAGCAGTCTCAGCGCCTCCCCTATGCACTGATGAACGAGGCGCTTCCTGGTCGGGTCCGGAAGGCAGAGGTTCCGGGCTCTGCGGACCGGCTGCAGGAAGAGTTGAAAGAGGAGCCTGCCACTCCCGGGTGGAGATGACTTTTCCTAGCGCCCCTTCCCCACTCCACCTCCCCGACTCGGAGCGCCTAGCTGGGCTCCCCGGCAGTCGCGGAGCTGCCTGCTTACCATGCCGGCTCCGGCGCGGATCTGCTGCCGGTGAGGGGGTGTAAGCTTTCTGAAGCCTGGCATTGGCTGTAGCGTGCGTTTTTTTTAAAAAAAACAGCACGCAATTGGGCAAAGGCGGGCGCATGTCCCGCCTTTGCTCCTCCCATTCCCACTGGTGGCTAGCACGCGCAGCAGCGCGCGTTCGCCTCGCTCCCTCCCCCCGCTCCTCTGTGGTGCGCGCGTACCACTGGTTCTATTTTGAGAAGCTTCTTCACGGCCACCTCCTTGTCCTGTGACTGCCATCGTGCGCGGTACACGCTGCCGAAGCTCCCTCCGCCGCAGTTTTCGAAAAACTGCAAGTCGTCAAATTTAATTTGCACAAATGAAGCACTGATAGACGACATCTCATAATGACAAAATGCTGCACACCGCCCAAGCCTGTGAAAACAGGAAAAACAAAACAAAGTCTAGTTCCGGCACTTTCTGTGACACACCACGTGCTCCGCTTTCCACATCGGAACCCCTCCGAGTCCCACAACGCCAGCTGAAGAGTACTGAGTGATGACGCCAGAGATTAAAACGAACAGCAGAGCAGAACACTCGCGCCGATTCCCCAAACTGTGCGAGCAATGGCTGCGGTGTGCCGTCAGAGGACAGGTGAGGCGAGTTCCCAGATTGTCAATGACTCGGCTGCGGTTGGGGCCTGTCCCGCTGAACGCTCGTGTGTCCCCCCCATGTGAGGCAGTGACAGAGTGCAGGCGCGCGCTTTCAACTCGCTGCTTGCATAGCAGTTCTGGAATGTGAACCACGCAGCCTTTCCATGTTGTGATCCCTCCAGAAAAGTATAAATGGCCTACGCAAATGACCCCGCTAGTTTTTAATTTCTTCCCTTCTGTGCTTTTGCATTGTCCCCCTTTTTTAAGCGTTTTATCCGGGGAGTGCTTGATGAGTTGTGTAGTGGAAACACCAAGCCAAAATCCCTTCAAGGGACTGAACACATCAACAAAAGCCATAATGGTGGTGGAACCTTGCCAATGACTACTCCCATGCATCCATTGTACACCATATGCAAACAAACACACGTTCTATACTCATGCTCGCAATACACACATACACATTGTTACACCCGTGTAGATGCTACACCTACATTTATCTCATGAACCCAAATTTTACAAAAGAAGAACAGGCTTCGCTTTTTAAGAACAACTACAAAATCTAAGACTTTCAGTCTGTAAACAATGGCGCTGCACTGCACTACAAGCAACGATTTCAGTTCTATGGTTCCCAGACATCAACATAGTCCTCCTTTTTGATTGGCTAGACTCTTGGCCTTTATGAGAAGCTGTTGCCCTAGAGATTAATAACGTTCAGCTGTAGGTTACTGAATGTAGGCATCTGTTTCGATAGAGCTGTTAGAGTAGCATTTGTGATCCTTCCTTTGTTCGTTCTTCGCTCATTTATTTAATATTTCTCTTACACGTACAGGGCATTTTTGATTTTATGTCCTTTGTATAGTGACTGTTTGTTTTTCTAGATTCATAACAATTTTGGCTCCTGCTCCTCCTCTTCCGTTTGGAAATGTAGTGTGAACTGCACTCATCTAAGGCGAGCAGTGTGTGGAATGGACAAGAAATGACTGTGATCGATTTTTCATGCAGGGCAAAAAATTGCTGCCATCATGTTAGATTGATCTGAGACATGTTAAAAATGTTCTCAGATGGAAGTGTAGGAGCAATTTCATAAATGTTATCCAAAGGTTGGTGCTCTGTGACGCAGGCTTGAGTTCGAAGTTGGTGAAAATAACGGATATAAAAAATGGAAGGGTATAGCTGCCAAGTGGTCCTATGTCGGGGATACCTACAGCCAGTTGTGAAATCCTAACCAATAGTTTGAACATTCCGGAATTTAGATTTCATGTTGCATTTGTTGACTCCATATGCAACCAGTGGTTGGACAAAAAATGCCGAACTGGCTAAAGGTGTCACATATAACATGGTGTTACTTGGTAACCAAGGAGGCTCAAACGCATATTGCTCAAAAAGAATATAGTCAATCACCATTTGATATATTGTTGTGGTTGGCGAGGACAATTTATATTAATTCTGAAAGGGTCTCTTGATGCTTGTATTATATACGTTGTGAAGCAGGATTATTATCAAACAGTGCATGTATAAAGGTCATATATATGTATATATATATATATATATACACAGTTGTGTTCAGCTATAGGGGACAGAGTAGAATGATGGCTGTGAGTCTCACTCCTCGGAACACAGATTCACACCAGGAGTAGTTCTAACACCCGTGACGAGTTTCGTAGCCGGAGAGCTGCCTCACGCGTGGAAATGCAATCTGACACCGGGCAAACTATGGCATATTTCGGAGTGCAATCTCACACCTTGGAGTGCAGTCTTACATCCATGCAACTAGGGTGCTGTCTCTCATCGGATAGTACAGTCTCACGGCCGAGTGGCTCCCCGCACCTGAGAATATAGTCTGATGCCAGTAAACGTAGTGTCACGCCTGGAGTGCTGTCATACCTGGTGGTACACTATCTCGCTTGCAGTGCTGTCTCATCCCAGGGATTTAAGTGTCACTTCTGACTTCTTTCTAACATATGTGAGTACAATCTCAGCCTGGAGTGCTGTCTCACACTTGGAGTGCCGTTTGCCATTTGGTAGCGCAGTCTCAAAGCACGAGTGCTCTCTCTCACGCTTATAAATGCAGTCTCACAGAAGGAGTGCTTTCTCACACCTGGGAGTGGCGTCGCCCATTTGGGAGCGTGGGCTCGGCTCTTGGGTGCATTTTCACCCCTGGGGCTGCAGTCTCACACTGGAGTGTTGTCTCACTTCTCACACTTGGCATGTCTCCGCGGCTATGGATTTAATGTATTCGCTAGACCAGGAATCATCGGGTGCTGACAAATATGAACTTTATTTCAACCCCCATAAAACTCACTGCTGTGCGCACTGTTTAACGGGGGCAAACATTGAACTCGGGGCCAGACTGGTTCTTTTAGTCACCAGAAAGGCAATGCTATCCACACAGTTCCATGCCACACAATTCAACTCCACACATTTCCAATTTACACCACATACTTCAACACCAAACTACATAATTCAACTCAACAACACAATATCACAGCACACCACAAAATTCCACATCATGGCACAAACATTAACAGCACACCACATAACTAAACTCCACAACAGAAAATCCACTTCCACATAATTACACTCCATAACACACAATCCCACTCCACAAAATTCAAATAACTCAATACCACATAAGTACTATTCACATATTTCCACTGCACACCATGCCACATAATTCCAATTAAACCACATAATTCCACTATACACCACATACATACACTCCATAACACATAGGTAAAAGACGGTCATTTACAACACCAATAGCTTTAACTCAAGGAAATGCGAGACCTATTGCATTTCCAATGCTTGTTTAAATATTGCCAGTGGAACTGTTTTTTTCTGAGGAGGCAAGTACTCCAGTTTGCAGCTTCCTGTGCTGTCCCAGTGACCCGTGAGCACTTCCCACGTTTATTCAACTTGTGTAAAAGCATTACCTGAGAATCTGTGTCGCCAACACACAAAGATTTAGTACTTTGCTGTCCTTCCACAAAACACTGTTTGTGGGAGCATTCGTCCTATCAAACTGAGCAAACACTACAACTTCCAGAATGCTCCAATTTGTTAAATTAAGGTCCAGGGCAGTAAAAAAGATGTCCGGGCTAAATGTGATCATCAGCTAAACTTCCCTCCATCCCTCTCACACAACTCACCCCCTACCCCTTTCCTCACTAACAATTAACAAAGAAAGGTCAAACTACAATCCACCTCGGGTTGCTACTTCAAACTAAATGTATTTTCAAAATGGCTGTCAGAGTCAAGTGCACCAGAATAGTTGGGCGTCTTGCTACACAGTAGGATTATAAACTGAAAAGAGCACCTTAGAATGCAGATGTGATGCTCCTCACTGGGGAAAATGAGTAAAAAGCCACTACTCCAACAGATTCTCAGCACAGCTCACGTTCTTGACAACACTGGGCTAGCGAGTACACAAACAGAACATGCTTGGAGATACAAAATGAATATTCATATTTGAAAAGTCATAAAATAAAAATTCTGATTTGAGAACTTGTGTTTAGCGACCACGCTAAACCACCACCTTCCCAACGATATTTTGATGATCCTTGCCTGCTGAAAGCCAGTTTTACCCTTTGCATTTTGGTACCTGCAGTCTTGTGTTGGAGAAAACAAAGTACCAGAAGACAATCCACTCAACACAGAAAGCAAGTCTGTACAGGATCATGGTCTCCTTTAAAGACCGTTTTTTCCATTATTAATAATATTTCAATTCCACGACACCATGGTTTGTCAATGTTCCTTCAGAAGCTACAAAATACTTGGAGTTTGCCTATTGTTTAACTCTTCTTGTGGGAAAGCTTACAGATAATTTCCGGGATTAGAACAGTAAATCCGGATTAAATTATCTTTAGCCTACTAAAAACAATAACTATGCGGGCCCTAATTTTCATTTGGGATTTCTGAATTTTTATTTCGAGCATCAACTACATTACAAATGAAATAACTGTTAAAAACAAGCAACAATAGGATGAGAGGGCCAGGGGGGATATGGAAATGACTGAGGGGTGCAAGAAAGGCTCAAGTAATGCATGAGGGGAAGAGGGGGACAGGGCAAGTAATGACGGCAGAGCAACACCAACACAGTGGGACCAGGCAAGAAAAGACGTGGGATAAGGTCACGGGAAAACTGCCTGCAAACACATGCACTCTTATGGACTGGTCAACTTAAATAAAACATTTTAAAAAATTACCCCCTGAAGCGCATGACCAGTGAAAGGACACTGGCCACTGACAGGACGCCATACTTGGACCATGCTCAACAGAAAGAACAAACATGCAAAGAGAAAATGAAGGGAACTTGAGAGACAATGAAGCCAATCAATTGTAAGGAATGGACGTGCTCTAAGCCCCTTGTATGTAAACCAAATTTCTCACAAGCGACAGCACATACACTGCCTCAGTTGAGACCTAAAAATAGGTGGCGAGTATTGGTAATGATAGTCTTTAATAGGCCCACAGCGGATCAGTCATCAACCAGAGGACCACATTGTCACCGGAACACATGCGAGGATTCTGAGAAGTAACTTCAATTGAGGCTGCAGAGGGCCTGCAAAGCGCAGGAAGAACTTCTAGATGGCACACCTCCTCCTGGATGAGGGCATCAGGATGTGTGCTGCATGTGCCGACTGGCAGCTCCAAAGGTAGAGATAACGCTGCTGTGGTGAGAACTAAGAAATGGGAGCTATTTCAAACTGAAAGCATGAACTATAACCAGTGGTCATCTGCAATTGAGCCCTAATACTTGCCTTTGAACTCGAAACCAAACAGAGGGGCAAGACCCCTCGGGATACTGCTCTCCCAGCGCACAGCTCCACCGGCAGTGCACTTGGGTAGTGCCTCTGCCTTTCAAAGCCGCTGACCGCGGTTCGAGGCCCTGTGACTCGCCCTCGTACTGCTCCGCTTTTCTAGCCAGTTTCACTCGGCTCTACTCTTGCCTGCCATCATTTGATTTTGTTTGGTTTCGTTTCTTTACTTAATTGTATTTTGTTTTTCCTCCTCTCGCCCAACTTCACTTTTCTCCGCTTTCTGTCTCCTTCAGCCGTTTTTCCCGCTGCTGCTGCCCCAGCGGCCCCTCCCAGCTGTCCCGCCTTCTCCCGACCCCTACTTAATGGCGGCTGCTGCACGGGCGTGCCGAATGTGCACCAAAGGCAAGCCCGTCTGCGCCCGTCCGCGACCAGCGCCAGGAACTCTGATCCTCCGATCCGCCAACACTACAGCTCCTCAGCTCTCTACGCACTCAATGTCAGCAAGAACAACAACTGCAACCTCTATTCACCTCTCGACACATAAAGACCCTTCACCTGCTGACACTCCTTCACCTTCGCTGAGACCCAGGACCCACCTCCAGCAACTACTCCATCACACCCAAAACTCTGCAATGCATCCTCCTCGTCTGCTCCCACCACAGACACGCCGCGGAAATGTAGGAACTCCTCGACAGCACCACCCCCGACGTCCCATTCCTCACCGAAACCTAGACGAATGCCACCCCGGGGTCGGACATCGCAATCGCCATCCCCGAAGGCTACAAGATCACCCTGAAGGACCACCCCAACTGCCCCGGGGGAGGCATCGCCATCGCTCACAAGTCCAACCTCCGTCTGAGAACCTACTCCGACGTGCCCACAGTCCTGATGGAACACCTCCACTTCAAGATACAGACCAACCCGTTCACCACCCTCATCTACAGACCCCCGCGGACCTCGCGCACCTTTCTCCAACTCCATCACCGACATCATCACCCCGCAAGCCATCACCTCCACAGACTACACCTAGCTGGGAGACCTCAACTTCCACCTCGACAACCGCCAAGACCCCAACTCCACCTCCACCTCCACCTCCCTCCTGGACCACCTCCACAACATCGGACTCAAACAGATCGTTCCAGAACCAACGTACTCAGCAGGACACACCCTCGACCCCATCTTCACAGCAGGAAACTCCATCACCTTCAGCCACACCTCTGAACTCCCATGGACGGACCACTGATGCGTCCACTTCACCTTCAAAACAAACATCTCCCACAGACGTCCATACCAGCTCCAGCACAGGAATTGGAACAAGATCTCCAACGACCAGCTTGCCGCCTCCCTCGGCAGCTCCGCTCCCACCGCCACAGACGACGACCCTACCACCGCCGCCCGCACCCTACACAACTGGATCACCAACTGCGCCAACACCATCGGCCCCCTTCAGAAAACTTCCAACCCACACGCCCGAGAGCCAGCTGGTTCTCCACCGAACTCCGAGAATCTAGACAAACCTGCAGATGACTCGAAAAGCTATGGAGGAACTCCAAAACCCCAGCAGACCTCGACAACTTCAAAGCAGCCGCCACCGCCCACCATAAACTCATCAGATACTCAAGGAAGAAAGCACTCCAGGACAGAATCTCTACCCACGCACACAACAGCAAGGATCTCTTCGGCATCATCAAAGAGTTCGCCCAACCCAACAGTGAGACTAGCCGACACCCCACCCTCCCAGGACCTCTGCGACAGTCTCAGCGCCTTCTTCCATCACAAAATCAAGACCATCTATGACAACAACAACAACCTTCATGAGGAACCCACACCCACCGTTCCCTCCACCACGCAGCCGACACTGGAGAGCTGGACCGCCCATAGCATCAAAGACACCCTAAAGACTATGATGACAACCCACTCCGGGCCCCTACGGACCCCTGCTCCCACCACATCTACCACAGAGCCGCAGACATCGCCCCCGAGCTTCAACGAATCATCGAGACCGCCTCCTTCACCGATGACTGGAAACACACAGAGATCAACCCTCTCCTCAAAAAACCCTCGGCGGACCCCACTGACCTCAAGAACTTCAGACCGATCTCCTTACTCCTGTATCCGGCGAAAGTCATGGAAAAAGCCGTCAGTCAACTCGCCTCCTTCATAGAAGAAAACGACATCCTCGACTCCTCCCGATCAGGCTTCAGGAAGAATCAGAGCACCGAAACAGCCCTTCTCGCTGCGACAGACGACATCCGCTCCCTCCTCGACAGAGGAGAGACTGTGGCCCTCATCCTCCTGGACCTCTCCGCTGCCTTCGACACAGTCTCACACCGCAACCTAGCTTGCAGACTCCACGATGCAAGAATCTTGAACAAGGCACTCAACTGGATCCGCTCATTCCTCTCTGGCAGAACGCAGCGAGTCAAAATCCCTCCTTTCCTCTCGGAACCCACACGACCACCTGCAGAGTCCCCCAAGGATCCTCCATCAGCCCCACCCTGTTAATATCTACATGGCCACGCTCGCATCCATCGTCAGATCACACAGACGACACCCGACTCATCCTCTCCCTATCCAACAAACCCAACATCCCCAAACACAACTTTCAAGAAGGAATGGAAGCAGGCGCCAGGTGGATGAAGAACAGCTGCCTACAACTCAACACGGACAATACCGAAATACTCATCATGGGACACACCCCAACCCCTGGAACGACAACTGGTGGCCCCCCGTCCTAGGGAACCCTCCCCCACAGACAACGTACGCAACCTCGGAATCATCCTGGACTCCAAACTCAAAATGGACCGCCAGATCAACGCTGTCACTTCTTCCTGCTACCATACCCTCCGCCTACTCCGAAAGACCTTCAACTGGATTCCCCTCGAACACAGGAAAACCGTCACCCACGCCCTCATCAGCAGCAGACTGGACTGCAGTACGGCAACGCACTATACGCCGGGATCAACAAGAACCTCACCCACAAACTCCAGAAGGCCGCCGCCAGACTAGTCCTCAACCTACCGCGCCACTGCCACATCAGCCAACACCTAGGGACACTACACTGGCCCCCTGTCGAGAAGAGAATCACCTTCAAGCTTCTCACCCACAAAACCCTCCACAACACCGGACCTGCCTACATGAACCACCGCCTCTCGTTCCACGCACCCCAAAGATCCCTCTGCTCAGCCCAGCTCTCTCTTGGGACGGTATCACGCATCAAGAAGACCAGAACAGGAGGACGCTCCTTCTCCCTCCTCGCGGCTAAGGAATGTGTCGCGATCACTTAGCAGGGGCTGGGAATTAAGGGGTTAAATGCATCCACACATAAGGCTTCCTACCCCTGTGTGCATGATGCTGTGTCTGTTGGGAATTGGCGCCTGGTTAACTACGTGTCCCAGAATCCCTTGGGACGCATGACTGGAATGCGGATCAGGCGCCACCTAGAAATCCGTTACTATAAAGCTCCTCCCCTTCCTGGGGTCGGGGCTTGACAAACTTGCCTATTTTCTAGAGTCCCTATAGCGGAAGAGTGTTCCCCGCTGGAGTTCGGAGTCCTCGAAGCTTCCGACGATCTCTCCAGCTGCCGGCTGTTATTCAAAGCCTGTTGGAGGTCCGTGTTCTTCGCTGCGTCAGGACTACCAGGTATCGTAGCCCTAAGTCGGGAGTGAAGCGCAGGTGCGCTCCTCCCGCATCCGTGACATTCGTTTGTTTGAATTCTGCTCCGTTACTAAAGTCAGTGGGAGAGCGAGAACAGTTTCCAGGCCCTCACGCTGTGTTCTTTAACAGCGGACGGGTACACTTATTGTTTATCGTTACTATTTGTGTTTTTGCTAGTGATGGTCTTTTCCTAAACCCTGCGAAGGAGTAGGTCATGGCTCATAGTTCTTGAGAGGAATTATTACCGTTTAGTTGGATTGTGACAGTTCAACAAGGGCACGTTATCCTGTGCTTTTTCTATGTGCTTCAGTACGTGACATTTGCTCGTCTTCACAGCACCTTTTCAGTTCAAGACTACTCTTAAAAATCATGATCTGCCACAAGTCTCTCTAATGTGTGTGGTCTCCAGAAAAGGATTATTGTTTCATGTTCCCATGTCAGAGTGTTGCTGCATCATCAATATATTGTGAGTATATATAATGGTTGTGTGTTCAGGTATATGGTATGAGTGCTAATCCCTGTACTACCTCTCATACATCTCTCTTCTCTTTCGTATGCAGCATTTACATGTGGGGGTGACTTCTGAAGATGTACCGAAACCCTTGACCAGGCTTGGGTATAAGAAGACACCATCCCAGCAGCAGCGTCTATTATTTTATCCACTTCCCTTATCCCCGGAGAGTTTCCTTGCATAGCAGTGTGTCACTACTATGTGTGGGGTTGTGCTCAGGGGAGTAGGGGGGCTTCTCTACACTCCCTCGTCCCCGCTGGTGGCATTAAAGGTTAGTGGCATTACTTGTTTTGCGCTGCTGACAGATCCTGACAGATTGTCAAGCCCAAGACAGTTGCCCAGCCTGGACGATGGATACCAACGCGGTTTTGTCCTCGCTCTTGGAGAGCATTACGACTCTTCAATAGGAGGTACAAACCTCCAGATTAGAAAACCAAGAATTAAGGAAGGAGATGGGCATGTTACGCAGAGAAGTAGCAGGCCTGTCCAGAAAAGGCAAACCAGATAGCACAGGGACAGGAACTTACATTAAGGAATGGACCCTTCCACCTCCAGTACATACCTTGCATACACCCTCTAGTGGCAAGGAACAGGGTTCCTTTCTGCGGCACAAGCATCCCCTCATTCTTCTGAGTCTACTCCCACTGTCCATGTGGTACAGAATACAGGGATCCCGTTGGCGCCTCCTGAACGCTTTTTTGGGGACCCAAAGAAATTCGAAATATTTCTGAACCAATGCAGGTTCCACTTCCTGTGTAAGCCTGCAGTTTTCCAGGAGAAACAGGCTAAAGCAGCTTTCGTGATGTCCTACATGGGGGGGGTAACGCTGCAAGCTGGACTATCCCGCTGATTGAGCGAGACGACCCCGTCCTGCACAACTTCTCAAACTTTTGTCTAGAAATGAGAAAGTTGTTTGACCGCAAATCACATGTGATGACTCTGGATCGGGAATTGATAACCCTCAGACAAGGATCCCAAGATTTGCTGACCTACATAACTATGTTTAACCGTCTCGTTGTAGAGACCGTGTGGCCCCTTGAGAAACGCACCACTCTGTTTTACCAGGGACTGCGCGGGGAATTAAAAGATGGCGGGGCATATTATCAAGGGCAGTATCGCCACTTTAGCGGCACTTTTTGCCGCTAAAGCGGCGATATTTTTATTGCCCTATTAGCAAGCTGTCGCTAACAGCTGTTAGTGCCAGCTTTATGGCGAAGCGGACGTTTCCTTGCCGCTTTGCATGTCAGCGATAATTATCGCTAATGACATGCAAAGTAGGCGTTCCCAACTAAAAGCAACTGCAAACAGTCGCAAACGCAACTTCCCCCTATTATCAATGCCCGCAAAGCGATAAAAAAAACTCGCGCTAACCGCGATTATTGCTGGAATCTAACACCTCTTTAAAACTTGACTTAACCATTCTAGTCAATGGGAGGTGGATTGTAAGGTTAAGTCCTCACCTGCCTATTAGCAAGCTTTTCATTAGCGTGTGGAATTTATCGCTGGATTTCGAGCGCTATTGCTGGGTTTCGCCGCTATCGCTGGATTTTCTATCGCCTTGGAGATAAGCGTTGATAACGCGGTATCTCCGCGATGTAATCCTGCGATAGCCGGCGATAAAAAAAACAGTGCTAAGTGCGCTTTGCGATAATTATCGCACATCCTTGGTAATATGCCCCGTCCTGTCTCAAGTGGTTCAGCTACCCCAAACCTGCGAAGAGATGATCGAGCTCAGAGTGCAATTGGACCATCGACTACAGGAACGAAAAGGGGACAGAAATCGAGGGGAGAACCGTTTTTACCTCCCCAGGCCTAAACAAGTAACCGAAGAACATGCCAAGGCAATAGAAGGAACCAAACCCATGCAAATCGGGGGTATCTGGGGTCCTCTTACAACTGAAGAAAAAGAAAAGAGACACGAAAGTTGAAGTTGTGTCTGTATTGTGGAAAGAGAGGACACTTCATCAAAGAATGCCGCACCCGGGCTAAACTCCCGGAAAGATCAAGCACCCAATGGATGCAAGCCGCGATGTTGCAACAATCGGAAAGAACGGAGGCGACGGAAAACTGAAGAGCCCGAGTCGTAACGAGGTCTCTGGCTCGGGTGGCCAACAAGAAATGATCTCCTCGATAATAGCCAATACTATACAAAATGCCATCGCCCATCTGAACGTAGATGTCACATTATGGATTAGAGAGGAAACATCCCTCAAGATGCCTGCCTTACTGGACTCTGGAGCAACTGGAAACTTTATAGACCAGAAGTACGCGCAAAACATAGGTGTTCAGTGTGAGAAAAAGGAGTCCCCCTACCCCGTGAAAGCAGTCGATGGGACCGCACTCACTTCAGGACCCGTGAGATATCATACCATTCCCATGGTGATGCAGTTCGGGGAAGATCACTTCGAGACGATACAATTTGACCTCATAGATGCCCCACATTTCCATCTTATCCTAGGCATGCCATGGTTAACCTTACATGATCCTGTCGTCCGGTGGGCAGCCCGCACCGTCTTCTTGAATTCCAGCTTCTGTAGAGAGCATTGCACCAAACACGTTCGTCAGGAAGGAAACCGCGGTACGCAAGCTGGTCTTTTGGCAACCAGGTGGGAGGAATGGCAGTATTGCTGCTCAACTACGTTACCTGGGATCTATGAAGAATACCAACCATTCATTATTCGACAAGCAGAAAGCCACCCAGTTGCCGCCTCACAGAACATACGATTGTCGCATTGATTTGATGCCAGGAGCCGCTATCCCATGTAGCAGGGTCTATGCCCTCACCGAACTGGAGACACAATACCTGAAGAACTACTTGGAAGAAAATCTTGCATCCGGTTTTATCAGGCATTCTTCGTCACCAGCCACTTCCCCTCTCTTCTTTATTCCTAAAAAGTACTGTGACGATCTTAGGACCTGTATAGACTACCGTGCTATCAACAGGGTCACTATAAAAAACCGGTACCCTCTACCACTCATACCTGTACTTCTGGACCAGCTCAAGGGTGCTCGACTATTCACCAAACTGGATTTGCGGGGAGCTTACCATTTGGTAAGAGTAAAAAGTGGCGATGAGTGGAAGACTGCTTTCCGAACCAAATTCGGATTATACGAATACCAGGTGATGCCCTTCGGGCTGTGCAACGCCCCTGCCACCTTCCAGCATTTTATGGACGAGGTACTCCGTGGTTTTCTGGAAAAATTCTGTATTGTCTATATCGATGACATTCTTATCTATTCATCGACCCCCCAAGAACACGTTACCCATGTGAAGGCAGTACTGGACAGACTCCAACAACATTCATTAAACGCTAAGCTGGAGAAATGACTCTTCCATGTCAAAGAAGTCAGCTTCCTGGGTTATGTAATAAACGAACAAGGGTTTCAGATGGATACTGGCAAGGTGGAAGCGATTACGCAGTGGAAGGCTCCTCACAACGTTAAATCTGTACAGAGCTTCCTGGGTTTCGCTAACTTCTACCGGCGCTTCATCAAAGATTTCTCCAAGATCATACATCCTATAACCAGCTTGATGAGAAAGAATGCTCTCTTTGTATGGAGCGATGAAGCAGATCGGTCATTCCGAACCCTGAAAGAACGATTCACTCAGGCTCCCATCTTACGACATCCTGATTCACAACTGCCCTTTGTCGTCGAGACGGATGCCTCTCAGTATGCTTAGGGGGTGTTTTGTCGCAACAACATCCAGACACAGGACAGCTGCATCCTGTGGCTTACTTCTCGAAGAAGCTCACCCCCTGTGAAGTGAACTATTCCATCACCGACAAGGAGTTGCTAGCCATAAAAAGGGCCTGTGAGGAGTGGCGGCATTACTTGCTAGGAGCGCATCACACTGTTGAGATATATACAGACCACCGCAATCTGTTATTTCTAAAAACAGCCAGAGCCCTGACCCCACGTCAATTACGATGGTCCCTCTTTTTCTCTGACTTTGATTTCATTATAAAATATCGTACTGGTCCCCAAAACTAAAAGGCAGACGCCCTCTCTCGAACCGAAAAACCCAAAGGGAATGTACAGAACGATATACCGGAGCCACCTTCGATCCTCCCTGAAACAGCATTCCAATGTAAAACCCTTGCGTTGATTACATCACAAGACTTCCTAGAGGATGTAAAGGTGTCCTTGGCAGACATGGATATTCTGGCCTGGAAACAAGAAGACCCTGAACACCGAACAGAAAACGGGAACCTGCTATACCATTACCATGCGTTATATATATATATACACCTGATACTGCCTTGCAACTACAAGTACTGGCCTCATGATTCGACGTTAGGAGGACATTTGGGGGAATAGAAAACCATTTCCTGCATTGAGCGTTCTTTCGGGTGGCCCACGTTACGGAAAGATACTGGCGAGTACCAGAAGAACTGTGCCATATGTGCGCAGGGGAAATCCAGTCACACAAGGCCCACAGGGTTGTTACGTTCGTTACCCATTCTTCCTCTGCCTTGGCACACCGTGTCTATGGATTTTATTGTGGAAATGCCCCCCAGCGAAGGGTATACCACTATCCTGGTTGTAGTAGACCACTTGACAAAGATGGGGCACTTTGTTCCATTAAAACGTCTGCCCACCTCTTCTGAATTGGCTGTCGTCTTCCTCCAGCACATAGTAAGGGCTCACGGAATTCCCTGTGTTCTCATCACAGACCGTGGAACTCAGTTTACCTCTCGCTTTTGGAGGGCTCAATGCGAAACCATGAGGGTGGAAGCCAGATTGTCCACCAGTTACCATCCTCAGACGGATGGAAAGACAGAATGTCTCAACCAGACGTTGGAACAGTACCTACGCTGCTTTACCCTGCAGAATGCCACGGATTGGTACACGTTAATCTGGATGGCAGAGTTCTCCTACAACGCAGAACAGTTTACTTTGGGCTGCTCCCCTTTCTTTTGCCTGAATGGACATCATCCGAACATGCTTCCTTTTGAATGGCCTATAGTTACCAATCACCCCACCATACATGAACATCATGCCCATCTCAGAGCAGTGTTAATCGACGCCAAACAGCATTTGGCTACAGCACAAGAAGCGCAGAAACGTTTCGCTGATAGGAAGCGGGCTCCGGAACCTGTTTACCAAGTGGGTGATCAGGTGTGGTTGGCCACCAAGAATCTACATCTCAAGGGGGTAGACAAACTGAAACCTAAGTACGTAGGCCCCTATAGTGTTGTGGAAGTAATAAATCCCGTTGCCATGAAGTTATCCTTACCCCGGTCATGGCACATACACCCTGTCTTTCACGTGTCTTTGCTCCGTCCCTGTCCTACGAGCACGAGAGTGCAGGCGAGAACCCTGCCCTTGGAAATAGTTGGGCAGAATGAATATGAGGTACGGGAGCTTCTGGACTCCCGACTAGTGAGGGGACGAGTGCAGTATCTGGTGGAGTGGAAGGGGTTTGGGGTTGAAGATAGAACCTGTGAACCAGTGCACAACCTCCACTGTCCTCTTCTGTTGGAACGCTTTCACACCCTACATTCGGGTAAACCTGGGCGACCGCCGAGGCGTCGGTCCTCGAGAGGGGGGTTCCGTCGCGATCACTTAGCAGGGGCTGTGAATGAAGGTGTTAAATGCATCCACACATAAGGCTTCCTACCCCTGTGTGCATGATGCTATGTCTGTTGGGAATTGGCGCCCGGTGAACTACATGTCCCAGAATCCCTTGGGACGCATGACTGGAATGCGGATCAGGCGCCACCTAGAAATCCGTTACTATAAAGCCCCTCCCCTTCCTGGGGTCGGGGCTTGACAATCTTGCCTATTTTCTAGAGTCCCTGATAGCGGAAGAGTGTTCCCCGCTGGAGTTCGTGCTCGCTACGGAGTTTTCCCTGTTGGAGATCGCATTTCCGAAGGAGTTTTCCCCGCTGGAGTACGGAGTCCTCGAAGCTTCCGACGATCTCTCCAGCTGCCGGCTGTTATTCCAAGCCTGTTGGAGGTAAGGGTTCTTCGCTGCGTCAGGACTACCAGGTATCGTAGCCCGAAGTCGGGAGTGAAGCACAGGAGCGCTCCTCCCGCATCCGTGACATTCGTTTGTCTGAACTCTGCTCCGTTACTAAAGTCAGTGGGAGAGCAAGAACAGTTTCCAGGCCCTCACGCTGTGTTCTTTAACAGCGGACGGGTACACTTATTGTTTATCGTTACTATTGTGTTTTTGCTAGTGATGGTCTTTTCCTAAACCCTGCGAAGGAGTAGGCCATGGCTCATAGTTCTTGAAAGGAATTATTACCGTATAGTTGGATTGTGACAGTTCAACAAGGGCACGTTATCCTGTGCTTTTTCTATGTGCTTCAGTACGTGACATTTGCTCTTGTCTTCACAGCACCTTTTCAGTTCAAGACTACTCTTAAAAATCATGATCTGCCACATGTCTCTCTAATGTGTGTGGTCTCCAGAAAAGGATTATTGTTTCATGTTCCAATGCAGAGTGTTGCTGCATCATCAATATATTGTGAGTATATATAACGGTTGTGTGTTCAGGTATATGGTATGAGTGCTAATCCCTGTACTACCTCTCATACATCTCTCTTCTCTTTCGTATGCAGCATTTACATGTGGGGGTGACTTTTGAAGACGTACCGAAACCCTAGACCAGACTTGGGTATAAGAAGACACCATCCCAGCAGCAGTGTTTATTATTTTATCCACTTCCCTTTTCCCCGGAGTGTTTCCTTGCATAGCAGTGTGTCACTACTCTGTGTGGGGTTGCGCTCAGGGGAGTAGGGGGGCTTCTCTACACTCCCTCGTCCCCGCTGGTGGCATTAAAGGTTAGTGGCATTACTTGTTTTGCGCTGCTGACAGATCCTGACAGCATGGAACACCCTCCCTCTCTACCTCCGACAGACACCAACACTCTCCAAGTTTTTGAAGGACCTCAAGACCTGGCTCTTTGACGAATCACCGTGAACATCCAGGAGCTGCGCCCCCCCCCACCCCTCAGCGCCTTGAGACCCTTTTCAGGTGAGTAGCTGCGCTTTACAAACCCCTGATTGATAGACTGATTGAGGGGGGTGGGGGGGTTGAACCTGCTTAGTAAAAAGAAGGAAGTACACCCAAGAAAATGGGGAGGAGGGGGTATCAGGACCCAAGGTGCAGTAACCCGAATGCCAGTAATGTAATTGTGCTTGTAGTCAGTAATGTGTGTAGTATTAAGTTGTACGTGTCTTGAAGTAATTTTTTTTATCAAAGTAAAACACCTGGTTTGGCCAATCAGCTACTACGCTGCTGTGAGACTATTGAGCACCGAGTTTGTGACCTCCACATTACCTCCCTGAGTAGCATGAGACTGCTTGCCATCTCTATCATCTAAAGACAAGAGCTAAGGGCTTTTACTTTATCCAGTTTTGCACAGCCATAGGACAACAGACCTTAGAGGCAAAAGATCCTAACACCCATAGATGAGGGCCAGTAGCCCCAGTTTACCCATTGCCACACCGCCAAACAGGGTCCGACACTCACTATTATGAACAGGGATAAAAAGTTGAAAACATGGAACCAAATACACCTATTTATGAATAAGCTTAATCGCCTGCGGAAATTTCAAACTTACAGTATCTGACACAAAAAAAAGCAATTATGGATACTTCTATACAATGAGGATGCTGGAATGGGTGAATATGATGTCAATGAATACCATGATATGTGCAGACTCGACAACACCAATAAAGGCAATATCAATGCATGCCATTAACTTTGCCAGCAGGAGCATGCCAATACCGGTCAATATAATATCAATGTATGTCATATCCTTTACCCACACAACGGCGCAGACACCAGCAATAACGAGACCAATGTATGCCATAATCCATAAACAAATAGCGATACTGTTGCTACTAAAAACAATGTTGATGTACGTTATGACTTAAGCAAACTTAACTGTGTCAATACCAGTAACAACAATGTCAATGTATGCTATGACAACTGTATCCACAATGTTGAAGATGTCAATAGAAATGATATCAGTGACTGCCATATTAGTTTTAGGAGCTCCAATGAAATTGTATCATTGCTGTTGGATTCACCCAAGGTGCCCTCCCCATCAACCCCAAGTCAGAGATACATGATTATATGGTTAGACAAGCCCTACAACCCACACCCACACCCATCGAATAACAGGTCACAGGTGGGGTCTCTCTTAACCTAAAGACAAACGACTGCGCATGGAAAACCCAGATTGGACCCCCCAATGATGGGTAGATGCACCACAAACATGTCTGAGGAAACTGGCCCCAATAAAACACGTTTGGCAAAGGGCTTGCGTTCTCCAAAATACCACAAAGGTAGATGCCACATATAGATAGAAACGCTCACCCAATCAGGACACACACCAAACGTAATGATCAGGTGCTTCTCATGCCAGACATCTGTACACACACTGGCTCTCCCAGACGTCGAGAAACATATGTGTCTTCATCAGATGCCCGGGCTTGTTGATTTTCAACTGAGATGCTTTTTGGAATGTAGAAAATTGTTTTATTGTACCTCATGAACTGTATATAACAGCGGACAAAACTTGGTACACCGAGAGACTTTCAGCAGATACACTCTGTTGAGGCTCTCCCAGCTGCAGCGTTTGTTTTTAAAAGCAACTTGTTCCTGTTTTGCCAAACGCCTCTTGTCTTTTCATTTATTTAAGGTAAACTCATATCAGAGCAACAATGACAAACCAGTTATCCAATCAACTTTGGCGTCAGGTCTACAGGCAAGACTATAACAAGTGGGACACAAGCATAACAAAGTATGCATCTGTTCCCTCTGTAAAGTAGAACTGGAACAGCAACTACAACATGATACATAAAAAATAGACCATCAAGTTCTGATATCTCTCCAGAAAAGCAAACAACAAATCTTCTTAAGTCAAAGGACTATAAACTGAACAAAGCTAGACAACAAACCTCTTGGTATCTAGGGAGGAGCCCCACATAACAGGGGATGAAAGACACCCTTAAAGTAACCCTGAATTACTCTATTAGAAAATGGAACCATGGATACAGACACACAGCTAAATGAATTGCCAAAGTTCAATGTACAGTTGGTGTATACACAAATTAAGGTCCAAGGAACTAAAGTAGTTTGCCTTTAACTTCAAGATATATTTAGTTGGCGAAATGGAAAAGCCGTGATTAGAAAGAATATCAGGGGTCAGAAACGAATCCACTATAGCGTATCTCTTGGGTCTTTGTGTTTTAGAACGAAATAGCAAATGATCCTCCGAAAGAACAGCCGATGAGGAGGTGAAATAAGAGCATGAGTACAGCAAGACCTGGTCTCCATGAAACTAAGGGGACGTGAAGTAGTGAGACGCCGTTAGGAAAAGGTGATATTTGTAAGGGGTGGGAGAAGCAGGATTGAAGGCGGGGAGATCTGAGGGGCAAACTTTGGAGCATAGACCAGCACAAAGAAAGCACGGATACTTTAGTGAGAGTTAATGAGAGTAGTCAGCCGTGTTTGATATTCACAATACCCGACTTCACTCGAGGCCCTGGTAATCCGGTGAGCATAGTGGGGCAGAGAGGAAGAATGCAAGGACAACAAAAAAAAACAAAAAAATAGAAGAGACACTTTGACATAACAGTATCCATGAGTAACCAGTGAAAACTTAAACCAAAGAAAATGCCGCCTAAGGGTAAGATAGAAGAGATACGCAAATACAAAAAGATCTAAAGACAGGGACAAGTGCAGGACGGTGCCCGATTGCCCGTGTCACCCACCAGCGTTAAATGTTACCTGCCTATTGGAACTCGACTGATGTGCCCTGGCTTATATAAATTCAACAAACTGAACTACACGGATAAGCCGATTAAAATGTGTTCCTAACAAATTAGATTACAAGAACACTGTCTTTCTGCGGACACGCAAATTACCAGGTAACCCTGTAATAGTAAAATTCTGTGAGGTGCTCAGAAAACAGCGGGGGTGGCAGCAGTGACACGCACTCAAGTATGGGCACTAACAAAGGGGTAAAGTAGTGGCTAGAGTCTGCTTTACCTGTCCTCCACCTCGTCTAAAGAGGGTGGTCGCTTCTCCGTCCGCCATGATGCTCACAACAGGCGCGCGCACACAAGCATGACTACGGTATCCATCGGCGGCCTCTACACCAATTACAACCAGCGCGTCATCAGAGAGCGCCCACCGAATTGCAGAGCAGAGTTCGTGGTTTCATAAACGTGTTCGCGCTAAATACGAAATAGCAGGTGGCGAAAAATACTAAAAAGACTAGACCGGGTTCTCGTAGTATCCCTAGAAAAGTGCAATTGGAGCCGGCCGGCTTCGGTTTATGCAGCATAGCTGCCAAGTTTTCAGTATTCGTACGAGTTAAATTTTAGTACAGGATTTAAGTGACAATCACATCCGTCAGGTGTGCTCTTTGCGTGGCACTTATCGCCACTGTTACAAGGTAAACAGGCAACGTGCAAAAAAATCAGCTATTATTTTAGTCCATGCAGTGCAGAACCACTCACACATGACACTTTTAAAAAAAATCTGAAGTTGTCCTGCTTGGCGTCCCAGTGTAAGTTTCTTCCAATATTTTATATTTGTAGTAACACTAAAAAAGATTGATGTTTTATTCACTGCAACAACACGCCTGTATTGTTTGCAATATTTTTAACAAAGCATTGTTTGCCGTATCTGAGGCAGCCTGTCTTGGATTTCAACCGGCAAAGTTTCACACAATTTCAAATCCTGCCGCTAGTATGATTATGCTAAAGGAGTTTTTTTAATGTACAGCTTTATGTAACAAATTATTTTGAGCACTAATGATTTTTATGATGAATTGTAGTCATAACTGATGACTTAATAATATTGCACTTTAAACAACTTCGCTCAGCTAACTGGAAGTGCTTTAAGTGCTTTTGTTGTGCCACATTTTCTATTGGTGCATTATTTTAGTTAAGTAAATAAATGTTTAATTTGGAAAATGTAATTCCTTAAAACATAAAACATGTCATAATACATTTACAATAGGTACTGAATAAAAAATATTTTAAAAAGTTGAAAACTAATACAATTTTCATAAGAGCAACATTTTCAGCAATAAACATAAAAAAAAGCAGATTACACAGATTAAAGACTATGACAACCTGCGGTACATGACCGCAGTGTACAAAATAGAATTGATGCAATAAGCATACTCAAAATACAATTTAAAACTTAGTGTAATTAAAGGATGTAGGAAGCTGGCTCTGTATATACTATACCAAAGTAAGGTATAGTGTGCACAGAGTCCAGGCCAGGATACTGCTCTCCCATGCGCGCAGCTCCACCTGGAGTGCTCTGTCTCCTGCACCCCGCTGACCCCGGTTTGAGGCCTGCGCCCGCTCTGCCTCACATCTCAGCCTGCTTCTCTTTCTCTTGTCCTCTATTTCTTTGCCTTGTTGTACACTGTTTTTTGTCCTACTCTTTTGTGCCTGTGCCCTTGTTCTGTGCCCCCCTGCCCGTTTTCGCCACCCGTTCGTCCCTTTTTTCCCCGCCGCTGCAGCCCCCGCGGCCTCTCCCCCCTGCCAGTTCCCGCTCCCACCTCCCAGCTGCGTCTCTCTCCCTCCTCCCCTAAAGCCAAAGTCAAGCCCATCCGCGACCTGACCGCGACCAGCTCCGGGGACCCTGGATCTCCGACTATTCACCGCTGCGACTCAGCGGCCCTCCTCGCAGTCAACCCCGGAAGGAGCAACAACTGCCAGCTGTGCACGCCGAACACCACCCACGGCCAGTTCTCCTGCCGCCACACCTTCACCACCCTCCGCACCCCCACAGGCACCGCCCCCATGTCGGATGCCAGCACCACCAAAGCCCTGAAATGCATCCTCCTCAACGTGCGTTCCCTGCACAGACACGCCATAGAGATCTGGGACCTTCTCGACACCCTTTTGCCAGATGTCGCTTTCTTCACAGAAACCTGGACCAACGCCTCCTCCAACCCCGACATAGCCACTGCCATCCCCGACGGATACAAGATCCAGAGGAGGGACCGCCCAGGAGGAGGACTCGCCATCGCACACAAGAGCTCCCTCCGACTCTCCACTTCCACCACGAATGGCTCCTTCACCACCACCGAACACCTCCACTTCAACTTCCAGATCCAGACCAGCCCTAGAACCACACTTCGCGGCACCCTCGCCAACAGACCTCCCCGGACAGCGCGCTTCGTTCGCCACCACCATCACTGACCTCATCGCACCCCACACCATCGCCTCCATGGACTACGTACTAATCGGAGACCTGAACTTCCACCGCGACAACCCCAGTGACCCCAACTCCACCACCGTCCTGGACAACCTCGCCAACATCGGACTGAAACAGCTCGTCACTACGCCTACCCACAAGGCAGGACACATCCTCAACCCCATCTTCGCAGGTGGGAACAACATCCGCTTTAGCTACAGCACGCAACCCCCATGGACAGACCACCACTGCGTACACTTCCTTGTCAACAAACCCACGCCGCCCAAACCTGCACCCTGCCCTCCACGAAGAAACTGGAGCAAAGTCACTAATGAGCAGCTCAACTCCACCCTCAACCGCGATGCCCCCACCACCTCGACCGACGCCAACCTCGTAGCCAAAGAACTCCACAGATGGATCTTCAACTGCGCAAACGAGCTCGCACCCCTACGTAACACCGACAGACAGCGCCCCAGGAAAGCCACCTAGTTCACCGCCGACCTCCAAGAATCCAGACACACCTGCAGAAGTCTCGAGAAAAACTGGAGAAACAGCAAAATGGCGGAAGATCGCACCACCTAAAAACGCCATGACGGAATACCACCAACGCATCAGATCCACCAAAAGGACCTTCATCCAGAACAAGATCCTCGCCAACTCCAGCAACTCCAAGGAACTCTTCAGCATCATCCAGGAATTCACCAAGCCCCCCAGCGAAACCACGGACATCACCCCTTCCCAGGACCTCTGCAACAAGCTCGGCTCCTACTTCCACCTGAAAATCAAGGGCCTCTACGACAACTTTAACGACCAGACACCTGACTCCGAAACCACTTTCTACTCCAGCAACGCCAGCCAGCCCACCATCTCCTCCTGGACCCCAGTCACCACCGAAGACACCACATCGACTATGAAAGGCATCCACTCAGGAGCCCCCATGGATCCCTGTCCCCCGAACATCTTCCACAGAGCCGCCGCCATTGCTCCGAAACTGCGACACACCATCAACGCCACCTTCGAAACCGGCATCTTTCCCGACAACTGGAAATGCGCAGAAGTCAGATCCCTGCTCAAGAAGCTCTCAGCTGATCCCATGGACCTCAAGAACTACCGACCCATCTCCCTCCTCCCCTTCGCGGCCAAAGTCACAGAGAAGACTGTCAACGCCCAACTAACAAAATTCATCGAAGGAAACTCCATCCTCAACCCCTCCCAATCCGGATTCCAAAGCAACCACAGCACTGAGACCGCTCTACTCGCCGCCACAGACGACATCCCCACCCTCCTCGACCAAGGACACACTGCGGCCCTGATCCTACTCGACCTCTCTGCAGCCTTCGACACCGTCTCCCACCGTACACTCAGCGCCAGACTCCACGACGCAGGCATACAGGGAACCGCCCTCGACTGGCTCCGCTCCTTCTTCACCGGCAGAACCCAAAGAATCAGACTGCCACCCTTCCTCTCCGAACCTACGGAAATCAACTGCGGAGTACCCCAAGAATCATTGCTCAGCCCCACGCTCTTCGACATCTACATGGCCCCCCTCGCCGCCATCGTCAGACAGCACGGACTCAGCATAGTATCCTACGCCGACGACACCCAGCTCCTTTTCTCCCTCACCAAGGACCCCATCACCACCAAACTCAACTTCCAGGAAGGAAAGAAGGACTTCACATCCTGGATGAGCAGCAGCTGCCTGAAGCTCAACTCGGAGAAGACAGAGGTCCTCGTCTTTGGAGCCTCCCCCTCTGTATGGGACAACACCTGGTGTCCCACTGCCCTCGGCAGCCCTCCCACCCCCACGGACCACGCCCGAAACCTCGGCATCGTACTTGACTCCTCCCTCTCCATGACCCGACAGGTCAACGCTGTCGCCTCCAGCTGCTTCAACACTCTCCGCATCCTCCGAAAGACCTTCAAATGGATCCCCCCCGAATCAAGGAAGACCGTCACCCACGCACTCATAACCAGCAGACTGGACTACGGAAACGCCCTCTACGCCGGGATCAACAAATCCCTACTCCACAAACTCCAGACCATACAGAACACCGCAGTCAGACTCGTCCTCGACATCCCTCGACACAAACACATCACCCAACACCTGCGGAACCTCCACTGGCTTCCCTTTGAGAAGAGAGTAACATTCAAGATACTCACCCACGCCTACAAATGCTTCCACAACCCTTGACCCCAATATCTCAACAATAGAATCTCCTTCCACGTACCCAAGAGGAACCTCCGATCCGCCGACCTCGCCCTCGCCAAACCCCCGAGCATCTGCAGAGCACGATCAGGCGGAAGAACTTTCTCCTACATCACGGCCAAGACCTGGAACAAGCTACCGATCAACATCAGACGCGCCCCCACCCTGCACACCTTCAGGAAGAGCCTCAAGACCTGGCTATTCGACTGACCGGAGTTGCGCCACCCCCTCCCCCCTCCCAGCGCCTTGAGACCCTCACGGGTGAGTAGCACGCTTAAAACACCCTGATTGATTGATTGAGTGGATCCCCAGAGGTATAGCAGAGGCTAAAGCAGATAATCCTTACTCTCTTTTGTGGTAGTGTGGTTGAGCAGTCAGGGTAGTGTTAAGCATTTGTTGTATACACTCAGGGAAGAAATTATGTCACACACTCAAAGACTGAATCCAGACCAATTGTTTGTATAAAAGGTTGTTACTTTATTATTTTTATTACTAGAACCAAGATTTACTTAATAGCAGGTAAGTGATACTTTAAATACAATGTTACTTCTCAAGATACAGTGCCTACTGGTTTTGTGGGAACATACAAATTACTTTGCAGACAAGAAAACGGGTTGTAAGCTCTTCAGAATACCTGTAGTTAAGATTACTTTTAGTTACTTTTCAGTTACTTTTCTACTTTTGCACAAAATAAACTAATCACTCAGTTTGGGCATTGTAGTGCGTTAGCAACTAGATTAACTCATTTAAAGACTAAGTTACTTTTGTTGCAGCACTAGACATGATGAACAACTAGAACACATTTCTGAGAGAACCCCACCATACAATCCTATGGAGAAAAACAAAGTGTTAGGTTTGCAGGTAAGTAAACGTTTTTGGTAACTGAGTTTTGAGGGGTAGAACCAAGGTTCAGTTCAGCACTCGAAGTGCACCACCAGCGGCACTAGGGCGGCTGGGTGCAGAGTGCAAGGGTGCCAATGGGGCTCAGGGGCACCTCGGTTGGTGGCTGCTCATGGGCAGGCCACGCGATTTTCGGAGGCAAGCTCCTGGGCTTAAGGTAAGGGCAAAGGGGGCCCCAAGGTCAGCACCAAGTCCACACCACCAGCGGTGCAGGGGCGGCCGATTGCAGTGTGCTTAGGAGGTGTCTGGAGCCCAGTGCTTCTCTATGGAGATTGCCAGTCGGAGAAAAAGACTGCAGGCTGGAGCCAGAAGACTGGAAGAAGGGAACCCATGACTGGAGGATGAAGTTGAAGAGTTGATGGACACCAGGACACCGTCAGTCGGGCACCTCATGGCTCAGGGGCTGCGGGTACAGGGTGGTCTTTACATTCCAGGTTCTTCTCACCGGTTGCCGGTCGCAGTCGGGGTGATCCGTCAGGATGAGGCTGCAGACATCGAGGAGACGGTCTAGGGAGGCTTCACCGTGTCTCCCCCAGCTGAGGGGTGGGGTTGGCAGAGGTGGACACACCTTCTGGGCTGTCCTGATATTTCCCGCCTGTCTTCCAGCCGAAAAGGGGATGAGACAGGAAGGTGGCCTGCTCCTGATAGCAGGAGAGGCTGGGGGTCGCATTGCAAAGGCGGCAAGGCCTTTGAAGCTCCCCTGCCACAGATGGCTCTTCCTGACCTGGGGAGGTGTGAACACCTCAGCCCAGGAAAGGCTTTGTTTCTGGGCCCAGGGAGTGAAGGCTCCCACACCAGCTGTCCAGAAACTTGTCTTGTGGTGGCAGGCTGGTGTTCACAAGTCAGAATCCCACCAGTGGTTGGTTTGGGTCAGGGGTCCCCTCTAGAGGGGACCCGAGTGCAGGGAATAATAAATCTGACCCTGGAATCAGTGCAGGCTTATTACTCTGAGATGTTTGACATCAAACATCCCAGAATTCAGTATAGCCATTATGGTGCTGGGAAACGCATAATGACTCACGATGGCTTTACTGGGCACTTATAATATCTAAGAATGGCCTTAGATATTATAGGGACCTGTCTGCTCATGCAGATAGGTCCTCACATGAGGTATAGGGCACCCTGCCTTAAGGGTGACTTACTTAGGCCTCGTGCAGTCCTGGGCAGGCATGGCACACAGGGATGTGTGCCATGTCAACTCTTCACTTTTAGCTGCACCGCAACACACAGGCTGCAATGGAAGTGGTGCATGTTTGTGGCGAGAGGTCTCTGAGGGTGCCATAATACATGCTGCAGTCCTCAGAGGCCTTTGCATGGCTACCATGCCCTTGGTACCATAGGTACCTTTTACAAGGGGCTTACGGGTAGGCAGAGCTGTTCCAATTGTTTAAACAGTGGTACAGTTTAGGGAAAGAACACAGGCCCTGGGAACCTGATTGGCAGGGACCCAGGGCACACTCAGTCAAATTGCATCAGGTATCTAGCAAAAGTTAGGGGGCAACCATTCAGAAAGGGCATTTTCCTACAAAAGAGAAACATTAAGATCGAGACAAGCAAGAAAAAAAAGCAAGCGGCTGCCTTTTGTAAGCACCACAACCCCCTCCGTGGACTATTCCTCTCAATATTTAGCTTGATAAAATCTCTAACATCTTATACACAGAATAAATTCGCTCAGCCATTTAGAATGTTATTTCTTTTTGTGTCCTTAATAGCCCTACAGCAAATAAATATTTATTTGGGGCATATACAGGGTAAATCGATGCATCTCCCTGAAAAGCCCCAAGATCTTCGTAGTGTTGCCTGAAATCTAAACGATTGCACACAGGACAAATCCATTTACGTCTTGAATTAGCATAGGCAGAGTAGAAGAACATAAAATGGGAAATGTTTTTTTTAAAGGATAAGTGGTACATTGGACATTTATCTATGGGTTCAGTAGGCCTGTCTGTGTTCCACAAGGATCTGAATGATCCTATTTCAAGTGTGCCATATCGAAACTCTAGGTACAGCGACTTAGCCAATTGAGGCAGAGGCAGTGGCGGCTCGCATAGGGCATGCTGCGGGGCGGGGGAGGGGCAGGGTGGGGTAGTAAACTTGGACATACGACGGAACGGATGAACGTAATAATTACTTTCCTCCGTTCCGTCGTATGTCCGAGTTTACTACCCCTCCACCCTGCCCCTCCCCCGTCCCACTGCACGCCCTATGCGAGTTGACACTGGGCAGAGGGATATAAAGGAACCTCTCAAAATAAGGACCATCTTTAAAATTAAAAAACTGGGATGATAGTCTTCCCAGAGCAGGGTTTAGATGGAGAATCGCTAGGTAAAATGGATGGTGTTTCAGATGAATTGTGCATACTGCTCGTGGACATTCCCCTTCCCAATCATGCCCTCTTGATTGTCTTCTCTCCTCATGCTTTCTGCAGATTCTAAAGAACACTGTGACGTGACTGGTTATTTTCTGTATAGTGTCTTTTACGTAGGTCCTTCCGTTATAGTTTTCTGACCAGTGCCTACTTGAAATGCTTATTGCTTAGCAAATGAAACATAATGTGTAGTGCCTCTCCGGACAGCAACAAGAGACAGTGGGGTCTCGCACGTAGACAGGGGTGAGAGGTATTGCATTAGAATTTGTTACGTTTTTATTTGTATTTGGTTAATGTTGTGCTATCTGTGATCATGCCATGCTGAATTTTCACTTACTGCTCATTTCTTGTGTTAGGAATGTATATAAAAACCTCCAGTTTTAGGAGCAAGCCTTAGAGACTTTCTTTTTCCTCCAGAGATGCTATCGGTCTCCTTTGTGATACTATTATAATTTAGAGAAGACTTTCCTGAGTTCCTACAGGCACTCTGTCCAATTTGCTAGAGATTCTTCATTGCTACGAGGGATGCTGTCAGCTTCCTCTTGATTCTGGCAATTGCAATTTAAATGCTTTCCTATTCCTCCCAAGACTTTGCCCATGCTCTATTAATTTTGATGTTGTTTTGAACTGGGTTTATTCTTATCATTTATTTGTGTGTGTCTTCATGGCATTTAACAATTATTCTGTACAGCTTATTTTTAAGATTCAGTAGTAAATAGTTTTAACTTTCCTTTAGACTGGAACTGGATTATTGAGTGGTCCCAGGTACTACCTAATTTGCTAATATTATTTCCTTGGATCGGATGGGAAGAAGGGTGTTGTCTCTTATTTTTATATCAACAATGCTAGAGCGAGCTCTTGAGGTAAAATTTGGGTGTTCTAACATTTGGGGTGCAACAGAATATTGGGGTTCTCCTCCCACATTGTGATATACTAATTTGGTATTTCTAAATGCTGCTAGTAGCAGGTGCTACTATTACCCAAATTAATGATCCTCAACTTCGTGATCTTACAAGGATGGAAGGCTGATTTGGCCTTTGTGAGGTTTGTATCAGTGATCTTTGGGTAACAGGAGACATAAAAGTGAAATGGGTTGTTAGCATTGATCCACTCCCATTTTAGTGGACTGATTGGCTGTTAATTTAAAACTTGTCCTTATGCACAGTGATTGTTTAATGTACAGTCTCTTACTTTTTTTTCCAAACATTTTTATTGGCATTTGATTCAATATCTATCAGAAGCATTAACACTCATCAGTGCATATCGTATCACAGCATTACAACAGATCAATGGCATAGGTATATTCATCGGTGTTACTATTTATTTCCTTGTACTATCCCCGATTCCGAATGTCGGTGTTGTGAAGATACATTTCGGGATTTGTACATGTATTGGTGGTGTAACAACTTATGGCTCACTTATGTACTTCTTAGTATATTACTGAGGAGGAGCTGTCTTGTAGTCTGTATACAGTCATAGGAAGGAGGCCATCACATAATCGTCTTAGTTTATGTAGAACTATGTAACTCGTACAACTTAATACCGAACTGGTTATGCATTGGGGTCCTGGTTATGTGGTCATGGCTGTAATGTAGGGTAAATGTCCGGGAAGCATGGGACATAGGGCAGGCAGGGGTGCGCAAAAAAGTCGGCCGCTTTTCGTCAGGTGTCCAACCGATGCTGCCCCTTGAGTTTGTGCTATAGGCGCTGAGAGGAAGGGGGTGGAGAGTGGGGGCAACACCCAATCATTATCTTTTTCTGTCAGTGTGTCAGGTTCAGAGTGTAGAAGCGTTCTCTATTTATGACTTCCCAGTGCTGGCCGCTTATTCGTTCCCCATTTGAACCACTTCCATTGCTTGTCTAAATGTTATCATTGTCCCTCTCTCCTTCACTCTGGTCTCGGTTTTCCCATGTCTCTAGTATCTCTCTCCAGTGTCCTGCTATAGGGCTTTGTCTCAGCCCCCTCATTTCTTCTCTTGTCATGACCCTGCCCTCCGCCCCAGCCCAGTAAGTCACATCTCGGTTCCAAATGTCGATGGCTGGTCCGGTCACGGATGTCCAGGTCATCGCTATTCGCCTCTTAGCTAATACCAATGCAAGGTCTAGAAATCCATTTCCCACCTTTCACTTGGGTGGTCGGGGGAAAAGTCCCAGCAAGCACACCCCAACTGTGGGTTCCAATATGCGACCATACAGTCTCTTACTTTAAACCTTAATTTCAGTTGCATTTTTAATCACTAAGCCACTCCAGAATTTTTCTGTGCATTCTGGGACTTGTAGTCCTAGTTATTTTATCAGTAAATCGGGACTACGAGTCCTTGAATGCAATAAATAAACTTTAACTGATTAATGTATCACTAATGGAACTAACAACATGAGAGGTCTGTTGCAGGTGTAGTGAAATTATGATTATGTGTAAAAAAGTTTCTAAATAAACTCTGTTTGGTGGAAATGAAACATCCCCTCCACGAAATGTTTTTCCAAACAGTACTAGCAGCGTTAATAGATTTCTTTAGTGAGGCAATGATTCCAAAGCTCTGACAAGCTAATATTAGTTTCCATTTTATTGGCATATTGCAGTTGAAAACTATTGTTTTTTTCATGGTCTTGGAGAAGCGAGGCACATGATGATAAGGCCTCGTGAAGGTGGGGGTTCCTTGCAGGTTCCTGCCATGGAGTTAGGGCAGTGGTTCCCAAACTTTTTAGACCTGTGGCTCCCTTGACCCAATTGGCAGTTGGCCGTGGCTCCCCACCATGTCACCTCTTTTCTTTATCGCTGGGGGATGTAAGCCCGACCTCGGGAGTACTTCCCGTTTTCTCCCTGAAATTAATTGGGATGGAGCTGATGAAGGTATTATAATCATATTTGTTACAAAATTAAAATATAACAGTCATTTAATAAGAACTTTAATTGTTTAAGTGAGAAACTATACAATATTAATTGCCAAATATGTTTCCATGACTTAACCTTTTTAACCACCAATAAGGAAGCTTGCATTCTGTTTATGGTCAGTTAATGATGAAACTTTCAGTTATGAAAAAGCCAAAGCGTCTTCTATTCCCTCATCCTTTTCGTTTCTCCACCTCCCGTCGAAGCCTTTCGTCTTCAGACATTCCTTCTCTCCCTCTCTCTGCCCCCATGTCCTGCTTTCCTTCTCTTCCTCTTTGAATCTTTCACACTTTGCTTCACCCCGTGAACTCCATCTTCCACCTGGGGGCCTGCCCCGCCCTCTCAGACTGAAAGTCTTGGTGTCACCCCTAGTTTCCTGTATTTCTCTCATACTTCGGCCGCACTCCTCCTGAATTAACAGCCTCTCCGACGCCCAGGCTGCTGCAGCTTGAGCCAAACTTGCATATCAGCGCTGTGATGTCTTGTCCGAGGTAGTAAGCACCACATCCATGCAACTACAATACAACTAGAGAGGCCCTATTTGGCCCAAGAGGAAAGCAACAGGCGTGTTTGAGGCTGTTCACCCTTCCAGCAGCGACAACGTCTGAACACAACCATTGCAACAGTAACTTGCTGTACCCCTGTATCATGCCACCTTCGCAAAGCACTCCGATACCCACGGGCCATGTCCGCGCTATACAAAATAGCAAATAACAATGCAGAGCCACAGCCTCAACTCAAAACAGCCGGGGCGATCTGAGAGCACAATCATAGCCAATAGATTTTCAACAGCTGTGCCCTCTAATTTTTTTTAACGTAAAATGTTCCTAGAAATCAATAATTTTTACCTATTAACAATGCAAGCTGGTCTTTTAGTCGGCTGTGCTTCTTCAGACATTAGCATTGTTCTATCTGAAATATTTGGTATCATTGATTAAAATGTAAACATATGAATTTCAAAAGCGGTTGAAGTTTTTATATCCCATACACATTTTTTTGTATGTGTATGAAGCAGAGAATGGAACGATTGAATAATCAATAGGTGAATATGCATGGAGGGGCAAACGCGCCTGAAGAAACGCCTGTTTTTCTCTACAGAGGTGACCTGCCATTTCTTATATAACCGACCAAAAGCTGCAGGCCCAGGGTCACCAACTCAGTCCGTTAGCACCAGCTCAACCATCGGGCATTACGGAGTTTTGGGCCACAATGGGGAACAAAGTCAGCTTCAGAATCACCAGGATATTCAACTCATGCAATCCTTCTCTGTTTATATTTCCCACTTGCTTTCAGCAAGTGAAAAATGTGAGCAGAAATACACTTTGTTTCATTGTTTTTTAACTCGACAATCGTGTAAAGATGGCAATTGTGCAGCAGTAATTAACCAACAAACAAAGCAGAAACAACCACGCCAGACCACTCAGAATGCACTGGCCTGTAAACTCCGGCGCGGCGTCTCCCCACACGAAAGAAGTGCAGCAATAGCAGCCTGCATATAAACAACACACAGGCTTGGGGGTCACGAGCCCGTCATGTTCCCCTTCCTTACAGTTAAACTCCAAAGCAAGGAGTATTCCAGTGTGCAACCAACCCGTTACCCACTTTCAACTTGTGAAGAGGGTCCCCGGAGACGCAGCAGAACACCAGCACCAACAACGCTCAACAGACATCGTTGCGCACGGCGGCCATATGCGGAGGCCACGTGAAAGTGCGCGCATGGCGGGCGTGGGCTCCTGGGCCAAACAATGACTCTCGATTATACAGGTGGCACCTGCAACCTCCCTGTGTGCTGCGCTGCGGCTGGGTGTCATTCAAACAAGCCTCACTTGCTGCACTCAGGCAAACAACGCATCACCTTCCAACCGCTCAGATGCATTCTCTCAACATGACCACAAGCTTTCTCCCACATCGTGTGCGGCGCCCCTGGCTACTCCTAACGGCGCACCGGGGTGCCGCGGCGCACAGTTTGGGAAACACTGAGTTAGGGTGACCAAGCGTCCGTAAATTTCACGGACTGCCCGTTATTTGGGCATCTTGTCCGTTGTCAGTGAGGATTTCTTTCGCGGGCGCCTTTTGTCTGTAATTTTGGGGATGACAGCAAGCTGTGCTGTTCCCCTGTGACGACCTGAGCTAGCTCGCACTTCTCTTTGAACTCTAGAGGCCACAGCAGCCCCTCCCCGACCCTCAGTCTGTGGACAGGCCCATTGTCATTCTGACTGTGGATGATTATCACATAAAGAATGACAATGGGCCAAAGGCGTAGTGAAGCACCCGCTACATCTGCTTAAGTGGGGGTGTCACAGTGTCAGATAAAAGTGTTTCTTTGCCCTTTCAGACTTTGATCTGTGGCTCTCAGGTCAGCATAAGAGGGAACAAATAAGACAGCAGAATAATCACCCTGATGCAGCTGTGGGGAGGGGCCTAAAGGGTGCCAAAGTAGCCAAAAGCAGCGACAGAAAGGCAAGTGCAACATTATCTCAACCTAATATAAACTTATTTTGACGTGTACTTACTTTGGTTGTCCATTTACTTACTTATGTACTATTGTGCGACCTTCTCTGATGTGTCTGTAAAACGTATCCTTTGTCCTGAATTTTTGTCCTGACGTTTGACCCTTTGTCCTGAATTTTTACACTCACTGTCCTGAATTTGCACCTATGCCAGTTGGTCACCCTACATGGAGTGCGTTAGTAATCTGTGCTGTGCCCCGTCAGTGCTGCCTTCTATCTTAGACACAGCGAGCAAAAGAAACTGGAGCCAACAGGTCTGTAGTGCCTGCACCACTGCTCCGAAGTGCAACTCAGTTACAGGCAGGCCAGGGTGCGTCACTGTCACACAGCAGAAGCGGGGCAACTTGATGAAAGGATAGATTTGTACTGCGATGAAGCTGGAGTCTCTGCCAAGGTGCACTGCGAGGCGGCAGGATACCAGTCGTTGAAGTAGTGTTTGCAGGCTCTGTGGCCAGCGTGTCCTAGAGCACACTCTTATAAGAATGAGTTGTTGCAGTACCTAGAGGACAGAACCCATGGTACGCTGCCAATTGATAGTGCACGTGAGTACAGTTTAACCAATCGGAACGGCTGGAGACTCTGAGAAGATTGACACAACTCAGTGCATTGCAATCGGGCTAGGCAATGTCTGTCCATCTCAGTGACCAAAAGAGACAAACGCCACAGGAAGCGTAGAGACATGCATTGCTTCAGCCTTCCCTCAAGGCACACTGATCCCACTGATAGGTCGGATTGCGCGAGTCATCACATTAAAGGGGAATAAATATCAAATGCGTTAGTATAACCAGAGATGCATGGGGCTTAGCAAGGAAGCAAGAAGCTTTGCCCAATAAACAAGCACTTGCAGTGTTTCCCAAACGTTTTAGAATCAACACCCAATTTTCAGAACAAACAACTTTCCCGACCCATCTAGCTTTAATAGATATAAGGCGGGCAGTTTTTTAATTTAGGAAAGCATTGTATGGTAGCGCACGGTTTACTTTTTGTTGTATAGTTTTACTTACATCTTTAAAAATCTATATATCCTATTTCCCTTATTGGATTTTTTTGTGACGTTTTGCTCCTTATTTTCTATTTTAATAAAATACAGTGCGATTTTTATTGTGTTGTATTTTTGACTTAACTATTTTGGTATTTCCCTAAATGCTTTATGCATTTTCTTAAGTTAAAACTGTCTGCTCTGTGGCATAGCTACGAAGGGTTGAGCTCAGATTTAAATTACTGAAACTTTTACTGTACCTAACATACTGACATCATGACTTGTGGAGGGCTCCCATCCAGTTTCTCATAGGTGTGCATGGGAAGGGAAAGTTGTGAGGCTAAATCTCTATGCTACTTGATCACAGATATACAAAGTTGTGGCCACCGAGTTTGAGATAAGCATTCCTGGGTCTGTCGTGCTTTCAGAACTATATCAAAAACCATAAGGGCCCACCCACCACAGCATGGTCCATAAAGAACCAAAGTGTATCCGACTCAGACCTAGACATTTGTGATAACCTGCAGCTGTGCTGTCCAGTTATACATAATAAAGTCAGGTAAGGCGAGACCCCCTCAACTTCTCTGGATTGGTTAGTATCCCCAATGGTAATTTAACTATGCACTGCTTCCACACAACTCTGAGAAATGCTTTCAGTAATTTTTCAAAAATGGATTTCCATACTTAGATGGGTACAGCCTGAAACATATACAACACCCTGGGCAGGTGTCTATCTTAATGGTGCAAATACAGGCTGTTCATGAAAGCATGAGATGAACAAGTTACCTTCGGTAACGATATATCTGTAAGAGACATATATTAGTTATGGATTCCTCACCTTAGAATTACCCCCAGGCGTCAGACTTGATCTGGAAAAAAAATTCTTTAGCAGTACCCCTGCCCATCGGTAGGTGGCGTCGGTCGACTCCGCGTTCGTCGTTGGTGCTGTGGTCGCCAGAATGACATCATGGTATCTACTTAGACGCCACCCCTGCGCGCTGACGTCAGTTCTTTACACGACATTCCACGCCAGAAGCGCAGAGCCATGCTAGACACTGACCACTGGTGCGCAAAACACCGCCCTGAAAGGGAGTCCCTTACCCTAGAAGTCAGTTCGCAGAACGGGGGGGATGGGTGGGGCGGTGAGGAATCCATAATTAATATAGGTCTCTTACAGATATATCGTTACAGAAGGTAAGTAACTTGTTCATCTGAAAGAGACTATTAGTTATGGATTCCTCACCTTAGAATAGATACCCCAGCAATACCAACCCTGGAGGTGGGTCTGCAAACTAAGTTCACACCAGAAAGTCCTGGAGAACTGAACGGCCAAAGAAGCCATCTCTCCAGACTTGGGTGTCCAGGCGGTAGTGTTTAGTAAACATGTGCAATGAAGCCCACGTAGCTGCCTGGCAGATGTCGTGAAGGGGGACTCCACGTCCCAAAGCAGTAGTGGCTGCCGTCGCCCTGGTGGAATGGGCGTGCAACCCCTCTGGATGTTCCTTTTTCGCTAAGGAATAGCAGATTTTGATGCAAAAAACAACTCATCGAGAGATGGTCCATTTTTGCACGGCCCGACCTTTCTTGGCACCCACACAGCCAACAAAGAGCTGGTCATCCACCCGGAATTGCTTGGTGCGATCCAGATAGAATGAAAGTGCCCGTTTTGGATCCAGACGGTGGAGCCTCTCTTCCTCCTTAGAAGGATGCGGGGGCGGGAAGAAGGTGGGCAAAGTGATAGTCTGTCCTATGTGGAAAGAGGTAACCACTTTGAGAAGGAAAGAAGGCCTAGTGCAAAGGACAACTTTGTCCGGATGAACAGCCAGGAAAGGAGGTTTGGAAGAAAGAGCCTGAAGCTCACTCACCCTGCGAGCAGAGGTGATGGCAACCAAAAAGGCAGTTTTAATTGTCAGAAGTCTGAGAGGACAGTTATGTTGCGTTTCGAAAGTAGCGCACATAAGATTGGTCAGAACCAGGTTTCAAATCCCACTGGGGCATTACGAAAGGAATTGGAGGAAACAAGTGAGTAATGCCCTTAAGGAAACAATTTACAATAGGGGACTTGATAAGAGAAGGCTGGTCAGGAAGCCGAAGAAAGGCCGAAATGGCCGAAAGATAGCCTTTTAGAGTGCACAGAGCGGAGCCCTGCAGGGCCAAAGAAAGAATGAAGAGGAGAACCTCTGAAAAGGGGTCAGAAAGGGGATCCACAGCCTTTGCTGTGCCCTAAGCCACAAACTTATTCCATCTACAGGCGTATACTGTTTTGGTGGAGGGACGCCTGGCTGCCAAGATAACGTTACAGACTTCGGGAGGAAGGTTGAAAGCTGTCAACTGTTGCCGCTCAATCTCCACGCAAGGAGGTGGAGGCTGGACAGGTTCGGGTGGAGGACCATCCCCTGCTGCTGCGACAGAAGATCCTCCCGAAGAGGCAGTCCGATCGGAGGATCGATGGCCATGTGCAAGAGCTCGGGATATCAGACTCTTCGTGCCCAGTCCAGGGCCACAAGAATGACTTGGGCCCGGTTGCGCCTAAACTTCTTCAGCACTCTGGGTAAATGTGGTATAGGCGGAAAGGCGTATAGAAGACCACAACTCCACTCGCGATAAAAAGCATCGCCTAGCGAGTGCCGCCTTGGAAATTCCAACGCGCAGAACTGCTGACATTGCGTGTTCTCTACGGTGGCGAATAGATCTAACCTAGGCTCTCCCCATTACCGAAAGAGACCTTGCACCACCTCCGAGTGAAGACGCCATTCGTGATCCATCATGCACCGTCGGCTGAGTTCGTTCGTCCTGGCGTTCAGAGAACCTGCCAGGTGTTGAATCACCAGGGACATGCCCCGATTATCCAGCCACTTCCAGAGACGAAGTGCCTCCTGACATAGGGTCCACGACCCCACCCCGCCCTGTTTGTTGCAGTACCACATGGCGGTGGTGTTGTCCGTGAACACCTGCACTACTCTTCCCCAGACAGAGGGAAGGAATGCCTTGAGTGCAAGACGAGTCGCCCGAAGCTCCAGAAGGTTGATGTGGAGCCCGGACTCCGCCGGAGACCAGAGGCCTCTGATCTCCGCCTCTCCCATGTGGCCGCCCCACCCCAGCAGTGATGCATCTGTCACCACTGTGAACTCTGGCTGGGGAAGGGAGAGGGACCTGCCATTGACCCAATCCTGGTTCGTCAGCCACCACTGCAATTGATGTGCAGTGCCCTCCGAGATCTGGATGCAATTGGAAAGATTCCCCTGATGCTGCACCTACTGGAACTTCAGGTACCACTGCAGAGCCCGCATATGCCACCGGGCATAGTCCACCAGCAGGAGGCCATGAGGCCCAGTAGCCTCAGGGTCATTCTGACCGAAACCCGGGATAGAGGCTGAAAGATCGGAATCATAGCCCGAATATCCTGGACTCGCTGCTCTGGAGGATAAGCCCGAATCTGCGCTGTGTCCAGAACCGCTCCGATGGAAAGGAGCTTCAAAGAGGGAATCAGGTGTGACTTCGGCACATTGATGGTGAACCCCAGCGAATGCCGTAGGTCCGCCGTAGTCTGGAGGTGGGAGACGACAGCCTGGGGCGAGCCCACCTTCAACAGCCAGTCGTCGAGATAGGGGAAGACTAGAACCCCTGATCTGCACAGATGAGCTGCGACCACCGCCAACTCTTTCGTGAACACCCGAGGGGCGCTGGTAAGGCCAAATGGGAGCACAGTAAACTGAAAGTGCTCGTGGCCTGCCGTAAATTGTAGGTAACGCCTGTGAGCCGGAAGGACGGGGATGTGAAAATAAGCGTCCTGCAAGTCCAACAATACCATCCAGTCTCCAGGGTCGAGGGCAGACAGGACCTGAGCCAGTGTCAACATTTTGAACTTCTCCTTCCAGAGGAAGCGGTTGACGTTCCTGAGATCCAAGATAGGACGCAGGCCTTTGTCCTTCTTGGGCACCAGAAAGTAGTGGGAATAACAACCACGACCTACTTCTGGGGCAGGAACTCGCTCGATGGCTCCCTTGGCCAAGAGAGCCGTAACTTCCTGTTGGAGAAGGGCCAAGTGATCCTCCGACATGCAATGGAATTGAGGTGGCATGGATGGAGGGGTAGTCTCGAAGGGGAGGGACTAGCCCCTTCGGACTATCTGCAAAACCCACCTGTCCGACGTGATGTTGAGCCAGTGGGGGAGGTGATGGCGAATCCTGCCGCCCACTGGCGAATGGTGGTCCTGAAAGGTCAGACTAGGAGGGCATGGAGGCTGCTGCATAGGGGGCGCTGGTGGACTGACCCTCCCGCTGGCCCCCAGACCCACAACGGTGGGTCCCACGGCACCTGTGCGACCATGTCCCACACAGAATGGGAGTAACGGCCCAAGAGACATGTGGTGTTCACCGATCGCAGTCCTAAGCTGGAGGAAGAAAACATTTTCTTCCCAACATGTTCCAGCTTCTTGGATTCCTTATCAGGTGGTGCGGTAGGGAATGCGCCCTTGGAAGTCGAGGCTTGCACCACCAAGCTCTATGGGTTTGCGTGTTGGGAGAAGAAAATGGAGTCGCCCGGGGCCGGGCGGTGACGTTGGGCAATCATCCTATCCACAGGAGCCCCTGTGTTGGGCTTGGACCAAGTGCCCAAAAGGATGTCCGTGAGGGCTTCATTGAATGGCAGCAGGGGCTCCGAAGAGGCCGCTGCCGGTTGAAGCACCTCGGTCAGGAGGTTAGTCACCGTAGGAAGCTCAAGGTTTAAGGCCTCAGCTGCCCTAGGCAACACCACTGCGTATGATGCACCCTCCTCCATGGCCACTGTAGGGGGAGATAGCATGCCAAGGTCTGGGGAGGTGTCCAGACCGCTGGCCTCACCAAACTCCTCTCTCCAGTCCGGTTTTTCTAACTGGTCTGCCAGAGGGTCCACAGACCCCTCCCAGTCCTCCTCACCCTCCTATGGTAGCCACTCAGGGCAATAGGGAACACCAGGGGAGAACAGTGGTACAAAAGTACCGGTCGGCACCGTTCCTGACGTCGATCGGCGCCAGTCCAGCTCAGTGTCCGTGTCCACATTGAGGGGGAGGCTGGGGTCGACGCCGGCTGAGGACACACCCGGCTTCGAAGTGGGCGGAGGTGTCGCCACTGGATTCGGCGCCGGTGGTGTCACGAGGTCGACCGGCGCCGATCCAGCCCTGGATCCCTGGGGGCCCTGCGGCGCCGAAGCCACCGGCATCAAAGGCCTAGAGCCCCCAGCCGAGTCCACGGGGCCCGAAGGCGCGCTGGCAGAGTCAGGCTGCCCAAAGATCGAGTGGAGGACTACGTAAAAACTACGAAGTTGGGCGGCAGTCGCCCCGGTTCTCGGAAAGGGAGGGAGGCTCTGGGTCGACCCAACAGGCTCTGCGGGAGGAGCCAGACAACTACCTTCCGCAACTCGCGTTGCGTCGGCCGGGGAGAACGCGAAGAGCGACGATGCTTCTTCACCTTCTTTTTGTGCTTCGACTTACCCGAAGGCGAAGACTTCGACGAGGAGTGGTGGTGATGGTTCCGGGACCTCGCGCGGAGCAAACTGCCGGGCCTCGAGAAGCTTTCGAGACCGCTCCCACAAAGACTTCGGGTTCATGGCCCGGCAGTCGGAGCACAACTTCGGGTCGTGGTCGCGCTCCAAACACCAAAGGCACATGAGGTGCTGGTCCATAACCGACATCAATTTGCGACAGGAGTCGCAAGCCTTGAAGCCGGTTCTAGGACAGGACATCCCTACGTGCACCAGGAGTCGTAAGACTCGAAAAGATGTTGACAAAAAGTCACAAAAAGGGAGTCAAAAAGTAACTTGAGGTACCGCTCTCTCCGGATCTGCCCTGGCTTGCGCAGAAAAAGAAAGAACTGACGTCAGCGCGCAGGGGTGGCATCTAAGTAGATACTGCGACGTCATTCTGGCGACCACGACACCAACGACGAACGCGGATTCGACCGACGCCACCTACCGACACGCAGGGGTACTGCTGAAGAAAAAATTCTCCGGATCCAGTCTGACGCCTGGGGGTAATTCTAAGGTGAGGAATCCATAACTAATAGTCTCTTTCAGATTGTTCTATTTATTTAGATCCCATTTTTACCTCTTCTGATAGACCAGGATAGTTAGCCTGATAGAGTTGGGATGTATGTGGTGTGAGCCTAATACTCAAATTTTTAACCTGTATATTGCAGACCTTTCAATAGAGTTAGCTGGGCGGATAGCCCACGCACCAAGCTTGGGTAGTCAACAATTGTCAAATATTCTCTACGCGAATGATTAGCTTCTGTTTAGTAATACTCAAATAGGCCTTCAAAGGCTATTTATTTGCCTTGGCATATATGCAGACAAGAATGGCTTGGAAGTTAATCATAAGAAAAACAAATGTGATGGCCTTTAACGCAGCATTAACAAAAACAGCAAATGGAATCTCAGTGGAAACAAAATCGAGGAGGCAGCCACCTACGTATACTTAGGGGTTAAAATAGACGCAAGGGACACATTTGCATCTCAGAAAAAGGCGATTAAGGGGAAAGCGCAGGTAATTAACCCTTTCGCTGCTAGACCTTCCCCCCCGCCCCCCTGTGCTAAGCCTTTTTTGGGGGTATTTAGGGTAGTTCGCGCTTAGGCCCCTGTAACGTTTTGTCCACATAAGGTAACCATGCCAAATTTGCATTCTTTTCTTCCAACATCATGGGGATTTTAAAAGTATCCAGGGTTTGTGGATTCCCCTGGAGGGGACCCAGAAATTAGCCAACACACAGCCAATTGTTTTTTTTGTTTTTAAATGGAGAAAAAGTGCTTCAGAAAAAAGTGTCTGTTTTTTCCCCTGCAAATGGTATCAACAAAGGGTTTGTGGTGCTAAAATCACCATCTTCCCAGCTTTCAGGGACAGGCAGACTTTTGTCAGAAAACCAACATTTTTTACACAGTTTTGGCATTTTACTGGGACATAGCCTATTTTTGCTATTTACTGTGCTTTCAACCTCCTTCCAGTTAGTGTTAGAAATGGGTGTGAAAGCAATAATGATTCCCGGAAAGCTATACGTTTCTGAAAAGTAGACAAAATTCTGAATTCAGCAAGGGGTCATTTGTGTAGATCCTTCAAGTTTTTTTTTTATAGAAACTAACAATTGAAAATGAGTTGAAAAAACAGCCATTTGTGCCAACGTTTTCACCTGTAACTTCTTCTAAGTATGACAGATGTTTGAAAGCAATATACCGTTACATCCGCTGGACCCTTCTGGTTGTGGGGATATATAGGACTTGTAGGTTCACCAAGAACCCGAGGAACCCAGAGCCAATAACTGAGCAGTGTCTTGCAATGGTTTTTCATTGTGTACCGGGTATATAGCAAATAATTTGGTAAAATATAAAGAGCGAAAACTAGGTATCAAAGTCACCTATGTATTTCCGAAATGGGAACAAAATATAGATTTTATAAACAGTAGCCATTTGCACATCTCCAAAATTGTGGGTACCCATACTAGCATGTGAATTATAGGGCATTTTTCAAAATGACTTCTTTTTTACACATGGTCTTACATTTGGAAGGCAGAAATGCATCGAAAGTCAATAGGTAATAACAGTTGCTCTACAATTGTGTTCCCTAAGTCTCCCGATAAAAATGATACCTCACTTGTGTGGTTAGGCCAAGTGCCCGCAACAGGAAACAGCCCCAAACGCAACATGGACACACCACATTTTTACAGCGAAAACAGATCCTTTTTTTACAAAGTGCCTAGCTGTGGATTTTGAAACCTAACCTCAAATTTAGCTGAAAAAAAGAAATCACATTTTCCACATATTTTTGTGTGGGATCACCGTGCCAGCACAAATGTTTTACCACATAGCGTTCCCCTCAGTCTCCCGAGTAAAATGAAACCTCACTTGTGTGGGTGGGGCAAGGGCCTGTGACTGGGAAGGGCCAAGAAACATAGTCATAAGGGTATAGCACAGTAAATTCTAGATTTATTTTTTTTAAATACGTTTTTAGCCAATTCTGCATTGGCCACCCACACAAGTGAGGTATCATTTTACTCGGGAGACTGAGAACGCTGTGTGATAGGACATTTGTGCCGGCACGGTGATCCCATGCAAAAATATGTGGAAAATGGGATTTTTTTTCAGCTAAAGTTGAGGTTTGCAGGGGATTCTGGGTAGGAAAACGTTGGGGGATCCACGTAAGCCATAACTCCCTGGACTCCCCAGGGTGTCTGGCTTGCAAAAATGTGTGTTTGATAGGTTTCCCTAGATGGCCACCGAGCCTGGGGCCAAAGAACCCAGGTGCCCCCCTTGCAAAACCAGGGCATTTTGTGATGGGTAATTTTGATGTCTCCTCACTACGTTTTGGGCCCTTGCCTGTTGTGGGTACTTGGCCCACCCACACGAGTGACGTACCATTTTTATCAGGAGCGCTGGGTGGTAGGGAATTTGTGTCAGCCAGGTGATCCCACAACTTTCCCACACAGAAATTTGAGAAAAAATTTGATTTTTTCTGCTAAATCTGAGGTTTGCAGGGGATTCTGGGTAGGAAAACGTTGGGGGATCCAAGCAAGCCATACCTTCCTGGACTCCCCCGGGTATGTAGTTTTCAGAAATGTCTGGGTTTGGTAGGTTTCCCTAGATGGCCGCTGAGCCCTGGACCAAATACGCAGGTGACCCCCTTGAAAACCCAGGTTGTTTTGTGATAGATAGGTGAGCACCTGTATTTTTGGTCCTGGGTTTGCAGACATTTAGGGACACCTAAAATAAAACCCAGACATTTCTGAAAACTAGACACCCGTGGGAATCCAGGGAGGTGTGGCTTGCGTTGATCCCCCAACATTTTCTTTCCAAAAATGCCAGTAAACCTCAAATTTAGCTAAAAAGTCACATTTTCCTCTAATATCTGAGTGGAAAAGTTGTGGGATCACCGTACTGCACAAATTTCCTACCACTCAGCGTTCCCCTCAGTCTCCCGATAAAAATGATACCTTACTTGTGTAGATGGGTCAATTGCCTAGGACATGGAAGGGCCAAAAACGTGTAGTGATTGAGGGGGCACAAAGCGGGTCAAAAAGGGCAGTTTGTTTATACGTTTTTAGGCTGACGCTACTTTGGGCACCCATACAAGTGAGGTATCATTTTTCTCAGGAGACCAAGGGGAATGCAGGGTAGTAGGAAATTTGTGCCTGTGCGGTGATCCTACAACTTACCCACACAGAAATGTGAGGAAAATTTGACTTCGTAAGTAAATTTGAGGTTTGCGGGGCATTATGGGTAAGAAAACGCTGGGGGATCCATGCAAGCCAAACCAACAGCCAAGAGTCAGTACATGCACACCACTATCCACACACGCAGACCGCCAGCCAAGCGCCATCCACGCAGACCGCCAGCCAAGCGCCATCCATGCACACCACCAGCCAAGCACCAATCATGCATACCACCAGCCAAGCGCCATCCACGTACACAGCCAGCCAAGCAATATCCACGCACACCGCCAGCCAAGCGCAACCCACGCACACCACCAGCCAAACGCCATCCCCACACACTGCCAGCCAAGCAGGGCCAGTCTGGGAACAGCAACCAGCCCTGGCAGATTGCTGCTCGACCGGCCCTGGCGGGGCCGGAGGGTGCTAGTAAAAAGCACCGCTCCCGCTTTTGTTACTGGGGCCAGATATTGCAGCACTGCTGAAAAACCGTCTCCCAGTGACATAACCGCCCACACGGCCAGAAAACTGGCCCCCACCCCTCCGGCCCACCGGGTAAACGTCCAGTGCCCGCTACGGCCAGTCCGGACCTGCAGCTAAGCACCATCCATGCACACAGCCAGCTAAGCCCCAGGCCACGTACACCGCCAGCCAAGCACCAGTCCACGTACATCACCAGCCAAGCGCCAATCTACACACCGTCATCAAGCGCGAATCCACCCACACCATTAGCCAAGTGCAGGTTCACACACACCGCCAGCAAAATGCCAGTCAAAAGGTCAGTACACGCAGACCGTCAGATGAACTCCAGTTTACACACACACAAACTCTCCCTGGTTTCTAGAGGTTTTCTGCCCCCGCTTTGGTGCAGATGAGAATAAAAATATCACTGAAACAGCCAAAATGTGTACACAAAAAAAAAAGGGGGGAGCGACCCTTAGTCTATGGGGCTTCTCACTGGCATGCCCATAAACATATCTCTGGTGCCTATTGGGCTTTCTGCCTCCCCCCAGGGGGGGGCAGATAGGGGGCTATTGCCCCGATCTGCCTTCTGGGGGGAGGCAGAAAGCCTTTTTTGGCAGTGGGGGCATTAGTATGCACATTCTCGGCAGCCCCCACCCCTACGTATAAAAAAAGGGCCCCCAGGAGGGGCAGAAAGACTGGAATTTTGCTGGGGTAAATGGGGACATTAGCATGCCCATCTTGGGCAGCCCCCACCCCTAAATTAAATAAACAAAAAACATCCCTAGCTTCTAGTGGGCTTTCTGCCCCCACCAACCAGGGCAGCAGATTGGGGGCCAAGACTGATTTTGCCCAATTAATTTTGGGGAGCGGGGTGGAAAGCAAAGGCCCTTGCCCAAGGGGCGGCTCCCCCCATCCCTGGTGCCTAGTGGGTGGATCCCTGCTTGGGAATCGCCCTCCTGGGGCCATCCCCAAGCAGGGATCCACTAGGGAGGGGTACCATTGGAAAGGGGAGTCTCCCCTTTCCAACGATAACCCTCTCCTGACTTTCTACGTGCTCAGAGGGCTGAAATGACATCAGTGCGACGTGCGCGCTGATAGTCTTTTCAAGGAAACCAACTACACCGCCTCGGGAGCTGGGGAAGCTCTTCCCCAGCTCCAGAGGCTGTTGGGGCGGGGGGGGAGGTGGGAGGGGGAGAAATTCTTCTGGTGCCTACACCAGAGAGATTTCAGATGCCATGTGCGAGCGCACATGCCCACCGTGGCTCAGGGCGGCTCCCAGCCGTCCTGAGCACGGAAAAGGTTAACTATGCATCATTGGCATGATCCATCCAAGGCTATGATCTGAGACCCCTGGGAGCAGTAATGAAGGTCAAACTGATACCAACCCTTGCGTATGGATCAGAGATAATGCTAGGTACTGAGGCTACATTGCTCGATAAGCTAGTTATAAGATCTTACAGACAAACCTTCCGGCACAAGTTCGGTTGGAATTTTCACTGACAAAGCAGACACTTGCCAGACCGGTGGCTTTTGTAAAGCTCTGTTACAAACTGCGTGCAGCTGCTGATACACTGGCTAATCGAGTTTGGTGTAAAATTAATTTATGCCAGGTGAACGGCACCTATAAAAAATACCTTGAGGACAGTATTGGGATGCTAGAATTGTGTTATCTGTGGAACTCAAACATATCTGGGCAAGCATTCAAGAAAATGGTAAATAAGTTGATTAAATTGCAAAGCTTGACTGTAGATAAAGAAAGGCTGACCAGGCGTCTCCGTGGGTGGCTGGTGTTGAAATCATATTTAATTTTAAGAGAATCACTACTGCTTGCAGCCCCTTACCATTGGAAGGTTAAACATTCATTCCTGGCTCTCAGACTTGGTGAGATACCCACACTAGAAATCCTGCCCAAATGGAGGAAAGGCGGCCTAGGCGAAGATATGAACAGTTGATTATGCCATCAGGGGATCGAGACCCTCCAGCACGTTATCTGCATCTGTCCAGTATTGGTTAATCAGCGAAGAGGTCTATTAAAAAAAGAATTAATCGATCTGAGAGTCAGGTCTTGCAGAACTGCCTTGATGGAGACACTAGACCCAAGAAATATAAGGCAGAACATTAGATTAGTGTAGTTCTTGGCAGTCTTTAAAAACCTGATAGGAGCATAGGTCAGGTCCTGGGTGGACTTGTGGGAGTCCGTACAGTGAATTGATAAGCACCTGGTGGCTCTAAGGACAGGCTGATACAGGCGGCTAGTGAATTCAATATAAGGTTTGGTCAATCCTGTCAAATTATGTAAATAATCGTGATTGGGTAAATTGATTTGTTAAGACGGGCTGCTAGGAAAAGCGATAGAAGCTGTTCCCTATCCCGTCAAGTTATGGAAATATTTGCCTTACAAGCAGTTATTATTTACACTTTATTCACCCTGTAGTCATACGCACCGGCAGGTTAAATGCAGTAGAGTTTTACACTGGTATTTTATTGGTAGATTTACAACTAATCGCACAGTCAAGTATAAAGATTTTCACTACTCCGGGAAAAAGCTGGCTTATGACAAATTATTGTTACATCTGTAGGAAGGCATAGCGGTTGGTTTGATTTATCTGGTCCTTTTTTATTTTTTCGTACATTGGTATTTTTATTGTATAATATAATGGGTAGCAAATAATGAGACTGCCTCCCAATTAGGTTGCGCAATAGTTGGTTTGATGTATAATAAGCTCTCTAGTTCCTTTTAAATGTTTTATAAAAATATGAATTTTGCAATGTTTAGGGTTTTAATTGCCTAATAAACTACTAATACCCAAATGTTTTATATAATTAGCTGCCCATCAAAAACAATAGTTTTCCTTCAAACCCTGAGCTGTTCGAGACAGACGTGTAAGATGCAAACCCTCCGATTTACCAGTTTATTTCCAAGCTGGAAACCACTTCAAATCGTTTTAGCAGATGTACTGCTTATGGTAAAGAGCGTTCCAGATCCCCTAGTGGGAGCAACATATCTGCTACAGGGAACGCTATTTCGGACTTCTCCTGAATTGGAAACCCTTTACGTACTCGTTTCTTCTGATCTGCCAACGGCTCTAGGCTCGGGGTCAAAGGGAAGAAAATCCAGGATCCATCTTTGCAAGGGCAATTATGTCAGCTACTGCTTCTAGAGATGTAGTGAACACACCTCCTTTGGATAGTGTGGTACTATTTACTGAAAGCCACCATCTTGTCCTCCTCTGCCTGTAAGATGTCTCTACCAACCACTTTACACTTCTTTTATACACCCTTTCCCTCTGAAATACCTCGCCGGATGATTTCCAACTTTACTCTCTGCAACAAACATAAGAGGATTTTTTTTAAGATAAAGAGGCGAAAGTTCATGCCCAGAGCCCTAAACTGACTTCTAGTGATAGCGAGCTTCCTCATCTTCACAAAGGAGGTGTTTCCCTGTAAGTCCTTTCTCTGGCAGCTAACTCTGCTTTTATTCTTGGTCTCCTGAGTTTGAATTGTATGCAAATGCACTTACATCAAAATGCATTTCTCTCTCAGAATGGCTTTCAATGCACTCCCATATCCCCAGAACAAAAACCTTCCTTTTTGTCAGTAAATTGGAAACATTCCTAAAGTTGCTCTGAGAGTTGTGCTTTGAGGATGGGGTCCCTAAGAATTCTGGGATGCAAACCCTGAAGTGGACCTTTCCTAGGTGCATGGTCATGGTTGATATCTACAGTAATATTAGCGTGGTCTGAGGAAGCTATATCAGGCTGATTGCTGCAGAATGAATTAGTTACTTACCGGTGATCCTCATTACCTCCACAGGAGTCCTCCTCATCATAGTCTGAACGTGTGAGGATGTACCCAAGTACAAAAACCAATGACACAATTATATGCATCAGAATCACATGTAAATTTGACAACAATTAACTCATTGCTGTTTGTAAAACCACTTTACCAAAATTGTCCGAAGAACGTGAGAACACATCCAACTTGTGATGGGACAAAAAAATAGTAGTAGGAGCGCATTCTCCACCAAATGTAGAATCCTACATAAAATGAATACAAACTCCTTCAGGAGATACTTGAACCCCAAGCAAATGTAAATGGGCCCCCACTGGTGCTAATACTCTTGGGAGAATCCGGGAAGACCATGACAGGCCAAAACTGAAAATGATCCGCTCCCACAGCAAACCGTAGAAATCTCTGTGATTGTGTGTGAATCACCATGTGGAAGTATGTGTCCTGTAAATCCAGGGTCATGAGAAAATCCCCTTGTGGCACCGGAGGAATAATTCAAAGCAAAGACACCATTTTGAATGTGCACTTAATCACTTCTCTGTTGAGGGATTTCACATCCAGGACTGGACGGAAGTTGCAGTCTACTTTCAGTACCAAAAAGTGATGGTAGTAAAACCCAGTACCCTGTTCTGATTCAAGAACTGGCTGACCTGCCCCCTTCAGAAGAAGCACCTGAACACCCAAATGCAAAGCTTGGTCCCTTACAGGATCCCTGGGCAACGTGGTTTGTAAAATATATATGGATCTGGTGGCAGAGGAAGAAATGTGATTGGATACCTGTTCCTCTACTGAAAGCGGCAGTAGTTTTTTCTCCTCCGCTGCCTTCTTCACCCGATCATCAATTTGAGGAGAACACAGTTGGTCTCTTCAAAATGGAAGTTTCAAAAGGAGAGGTTTCTGGGCTTGCTCCAGTTTCCACATTTTCAACCATAAAAGGCAGCAAGCCACAACAAACGCCCCAGTCGAGGTAGATGAGGATCAAAGAAAAATCAAGGGACACAGCAGACAAAAATTGTGCCAGAGGTCCATTTTGGCCAATATCTCTGTGGGATCTTTTTGCTCTTGGAGACCATCAAAGAGAAGCTGAAAGTTGTTCAACAATGTCCGAGAAGAATAAGCTGCATAGGTCACAGCCTTCAAGGCAAAATTTGATGTGGCATATGCCCTCTTTAAGGATCCCTCCACTTTATCAGCTGCATCCATCAACAATGCCTCTTCAGAAGCCAGAGAAGATGTAGATGTCATACTGGCCAGGATTGAATTCTGTTTAGGAATCTGAGGGTATTTCTCCTCATACCCTTCCATAAGACAGCGTTTGAAAAGAAAACATGGAAAAGACGTTTTGTCAATGTCCTTCCATTTCTTTGAGACCAATGTCTCAATCACATCATACATTGGAAGAGCATCAGAAAGACACATTATACTGGACAAAGTCATCATTGTGAGACAAAACCATGGGCAGCAACATTTCTCTAATGTGCTTCAGTAAATCTATTCTGAGGGTTCAGTTTCCAGATCGGCCTTTAGACGCAGAATCCATATCCTCATCCAGTGTTTTTTTTTTTTAGGCCGCTGGTTGAGATAATGCAGCTGTAACTGCCTCAATCATAACCTGGAGGTCTGGACGAGAGAGTTGTAAAATCTCCTCCTCCAGCGGAACCACAGACGATGTGCCAGCTACATGATACCACTAATATTGCGCAAGAAGCTGCAACCTAACAAATTGGGTGCCAAGTTGAAGCCAATTAATTAACCTCCGAAATGGAGATAAAACCCCTGAGCATGCCTTCTTGACACCAGTGCACGCGCTCCCACGAGCACTGGCTGAATCAATAAGCAACGCGCCTTGCATGCTCCCCAGCACGACTCAAACTGTTAACATTTCCACGCTCCCGCTAAACCACCTGCGCAGGGAACAACATGAGCCGCAAGCACCATATTGGACCACTACAGCAGGCCCAAATAAGTGTAACAAACGCAAAAAAGGATACAACCGAAAGGCAGTACCTGTGTTTCTCTTTCCCTAGCGAAGCATTCGGTCTGAAGGTGACAGAAACCTGAAGTGGAGCCAATGGGAAGGAGTTTTATTTAATAAAATAATAATAAAAATATATATATCCCAGTGGAAGGGAACTCGCCGAAACGCGTTGGTCCAGGATTGTAGAGTGAAAGGACTGGTTATTGCCTATTGTTCTTAATGAACTGACCTGGAATTTGGAGTTTCTGTAGTGTGCTTGCTGGACGTGTGCCGCCGTGGAGTTGGGTGTTCCAAGACAGAAACACCGAAGGAAGTTATATTTATTTATATATATATATATATATATATATATATATATATATATATATATATATATATATATATATATGCGCTTCGCGAAGCAGGTCTGTTGGGAGGGCAGGACTGCATCACAAGTTTAGACTATGACGAGGTCTGCCCCCGTGGGGCAACGAGTTAGAGGGACAAGTGGGTTAGTGATCATCACATCCATCGGGAGTATGTGTGGAGGACATTGGAGAAAAAAGGTGTAGTCCTTCCCCTTTGGGTAAAAGCGAACATGTCCTGCATGCCCAGATCCCTTAGTGCAGATTTGAACTTCAAAGAGAACGTTCCAGTCACACCCCCTAGCCTACCAATCATGTCCATCTATCTGGGGATTCCAAACCGAGGCAACATCTCTAGTTAGAATTACAATCACCCCTTGCTACCCCAGCTAGGGTCAAAAGGAACATTAAAAGGAATGAGTCCAAAGTAGTATTAAGAGTATAAACTGAGGCCAAGGCCAGAATGATATACTGCCCCTTCTTATCCCATTTAATCCAAGTAATGCCAGAGTAATACCCCCTCTTAAAGAAGACAGAACCTCAAATTTGTCAAACAGATGGAGGAGCGAAAGGCTAACATGTAGTCCCTGTGTTTCACCCTGTGTTGCTCTTTTCTGGTGAAGTCTTTCTTGGCAGCAAAATATCCAACTAGGTGTCTTTAATTAATAACCGTACAGCTCTGTGCTTTGTTGAAGAGTTCAGGCCCATTACATTCAAACAAAAGGACCTTCGCCACCTTTATAACGGGGGTGGGGGGTCCTCTGCCTTGTGAATCCTGTCATGGGTGAGAGCGCTATACTAGAAATGCCAGAGTTGGATGAAATTACCTTTATTGAGGTGGTCTGTGAATGTGATGACCTTAAATTGTTGGTTGAATTGTTCCGCTCCCTCTCTACACATCCCCAACACTTTGAAAATGAATGAGGTGGTGCAGTCACAGTAAGTCCACCTCCCTTTTAAACCTCAAGCATGAATAAAAACACTCAAGTATTTCTCCCAGGTTACACTTCATAGAGGCCTCCCACAAGAGTTCGGAAGCACTCTCTACCGGATTCTCCTAATGCTGTGATTGCCCAGGACAACCCTTGTATTTCCAACTTTGTGTACACACCTAGGATTCCCACCACACTTCGCCTCCTGCTCCCCCTCAGTCCCTGCCCAATGCTTACTCAAATGAGAGACTTATCAAATTCAAGTGGTTTTCCTGTCCCTCCCAGGGTACTCAACTCAATGCCCATCTAGTACAACAAGGTATCAATTATTTCCTAGACAGCATCTCTGTAACATCAGACTCCAAGAAAGTCATGTACTCTGTCCGCTGACTTTTCTCTTTGTTCCCCTTTGTCAGGCACATTAGACCGTAGAAAGAGACCTCTTCAAATTTTCTGGCAGCTCACAGTACTTTTTTCTAAATAGTAGTGGAATTTCATCACATCATACAAGTGTGCGTTCCATTGAGGGTTGTGTTGCCGAACACTATGTGCTCCATCCAAATTAACTTTAGGGTGATCTAGCTCCAGCAGGGACACAAATAGTTGTGTGAGAAATAACATATCTTTTCCTTCTGCTGCATATTCAAGATAGTTATTTCTGCCAAACTCCCTCCTTGCTCGGTTTTCCAGGTCTTCAGTCTTTGCCAAGGGAGTCAGTAGCCTCAATGTCAGCCATTTGCTGTGCAGCTCATGTAATAGTCACTGCCAAATTAGCTACCTGGTGTTCCATTTCCTATTACCTGAAGCCTACAACATTTACATCTTTCCAAAGCTCATCTACTTTGGAACCAAGGGAGATTTTCAGATTCTGGCTGCTCTGCTCACTTCACCTATATTTCTCTTGAAGTCCTTTGAGAGCCTCCAATTCTGAAGGTGAAACTTCATAATCTACTGAAAACAAATAAGGGGTATAGGGGATTCTGACGGTCCAGCCCCCTTCCCTTAGTTCCTGAAGCAATCACACAAACAGGCGTGCTGTTCCGATGAGAGATTAATATTTAATTGGTATTTTAAGTGGACTGAAAAGTCAGACAGAAGAAGTATCCCTTATCAGATGCACAAGCCCCTCACTCCCCGAAGCAGCATGTTTTGTCATAAGGCTGTGCTCCTCGCTGGGCGCTGCAATGTCCAGCCTGCCCCAACAAGGGGGCTCTTTGCCTATCTTTTTTCTTACCCAGGACTGCCTGGGAAAAGCAGTTAAGTAGTGCCCTACACATCGCTTGGGAGAGGGATCAAAGATAGGGTGTTAGATTGGGAATAAGCGATAGTTAAATTGGCTATGGGTTATCAATAGATTATTCTTTTTTCGTGCTGAGAACTCATGGCAAAATTAAAAAATAGACACAGAACCTAGAAGGATATCGAGGAATCCCAGTTTCAAGAAAGGTCAACATGTTTCTGGTCAGAGTACAGCAGGTAGTCACTGTGTGCACTAGGACACTCTGCAAAATCAAATCAGCAATGATAGGTTGAATACAAACAAGAGGACAATGTGGAATAGGAGGTTCTCTTCACAGGCTTCACCTTTATCTTAACAGGTGCAATTACATGAATACACCCAACATCATGTGCGTATTTAGATCACAAAGTAGAAGGAACATGTTCAAATGATTTACTCAAATATTCAAACACTGATTAAGCAAAACACATTTTGATGGTGCGATTCACATAACACTTTCATGAGTTGTGGATACATTTGATACAGTGCCAACATTCTGAGTACTTTTTGGCCTGACATCCAATTTTGGTCAGAATTCTTGTTTGGGACTTCTCTTGGGAACCAAAATATCTTCAACAAATACCATTTCTCTCGTTGTGATGGAGGAACTGGTTTTATTGCCCGTTTTTGGAGAAGCAATGAAACCTCAATTTTGAGTTGGGGTAGTTGATGTTGCAGATCCCTTTTTGGTGGAATTACAGGCGGTGGAGATTTGAACTGAATGGTATAATCGTTCTGAACAATTTGTAAGGCTCTGTTGTGGCACTTCTCCACTCTTCCAAACTTTGTTACTTGCTCCGTCTGAAGTGGCAAACAGAGCAGAGGTATTACTGGAGTGGAGTCTCTGTACTGTTGAGGCTGTTGACATCTGCCTCAATATGAACTTGAATATTGGGATTGTTGCTGTTGTGGATAAGGCCTTTGAGGGGGGGGTAGAACCCTCTGCATGTGGTACTGTCTGGCATACCTAGAGCAGAACCGAGAGCAATAAAATATACCTTTTCTTCACCAAACCTACTGCTTTAAAAGTCTCCGATTTCTTTTTCATTCTCTCCATTTCCTCATCTGCACGAGGACCAGAGAGGACAGAGCCTGAAAGAGAAAAGTAAATTTTTTGTTTATTTGGCTTCAAGGTAGTAAGATGAAATATGTCTGAGTGAAATACCACAGTATTAATTCATTGCTTAACACCAATAAAGGTATTCCCTACAAACTAAGTCCTAGACCTCATTTTGCGGTATAGATGGATGGGAGAAATTGTTCAGTTTGGTTAGATTATTTTGTTAGACCCTCACCCATTCAATTAGTGACATGCTTCATCATCGGGTCTCACCCTTGTCCCTATAAACCAGTGGGGCCAACAACATTCAGGAAGCACTTGTGATATTTCCGGAATCAAATTACTTTTGCATCACTTAGGTGTCCCTTTAGTATTGAGGGCCCGTGGCATATAAAAAACAAAGCGGAGTGTTTCTGGAAAATGATATCCTTACATCGTATATATAGTCATGTCTCAGTCCTATATGTATGGTCTCCAGGGACCCAGGGCTTTCTTCAGGACTAAATCTGGCTCCTAGGTGCAACATGGGCTCTGGGTAGCCTTGCGCACGCACGAAAAAATAAATAAATTATGAAGTTCTAGGACTACCACTGTGGACTCAAACACGCACAGGCTTCTGATCCAGAGTCAGAATTCGTACGTTACACATCATTTAAAGGATTATAGTTCAGAGAGACACTACATGATTTAGAACAGTAGGCCAAAATTCATCTTAGCTTGGTACAGGCATAAAGGGATGCCCGTTCAGCATAATCACACTACAACCACCACCACCACCACCACGGTCCCAAAGCCTGCATAGTGAAAGCAGAAGCCACTCTTTGAAATAGGAGGTACTCTGGGTGCACCTTCAAACCTCTGTGCACAGCACTGCAGCCTCATGTCAAGGAAAATCTTCAGTGGGTTCATATGATTGTTAGACGGAGGACAAAAATGCAAACCAGACAGGGCATGCCAGCCAGACTATACAGCACCATGTGGGGAAATTTACCTCCAAAAGCAGCACTACTGATAAGTGATCAAATGGCTAATGAATATAAATGCAAGTAGATCAAGACAAGGATTACCATTACAAACTAAAAAGGCCAGATTTAACAGAAATATGTACATAAAGCACAAATTGACAACATCCAAAATACATAACATGGAAGCAACTTTCCTGCATGCATTCTTTTAGACAATGCAAAGAAGACAGACACCCAAGTAAACTTTTGTTTTAAAATAAATTCATGACATTTACAATGAACATTTGTTACAATGGAATGAGTTTTAAAAACAAAGAAATACCTTGTTAAGATGTACAAATATTGAAAGAGATACAAAAATCAATTCACTACATTTCTTCAAGCAGTCATTAACAATCAACTGTAAGGCTTTCTTGGAGCAATACTGCTTTCTTATTGCATGTTAGATGTGCATTCTTGAAAGATCTAGAAAAATGTGCAACCAAAAAGGTTATACCAAGAATAATTAGCAACAGGGGGTTGAAAACCAATACAGATACGTATGCTAACTTGTGTCTTTTTTTAGACTCGATCCACCACATGTAGCTTGTGTAGTCTTTTTAACCTGTCTACACACAAACAGGCATTATTTTGCAGCAACCTGCATCGATTTCTTTTCATTGGCAGCCTTCTGCTTTTGTTGCATTATTTTCGAATCCCTGTTAACAAAATAAACAAAATTAGTAACCTCACAGGAACAACATTTGTATCTATTAGGCACTGTGTAACAAAAGTCCTCAATATTAAAATGCGATATTTATAGGAGCACTTCTGGCTGAACTTTTTTTTGCTTTTTCAATACTATTCAATAAAATCGAATTAACCCTAGAGTGAGATTAAAAAAAAAACAAAGAAATGTATCAAATGAAACATGCATTAAAATTATGCATAATACATGTGGTACTTTATCAGTTTAAAATACTGTTCAAAGTACATTAATTTTTCTCAATTTAATTTCCACAGTAGCACTACCTAACTGTACTAAGTTTATATTGTGAAAAACATACGTAGACACTGACATCTCGCCCTTAACCATCCAGAAGGCTTTGAAATCTGTAATAAAAATTAATCAAAATCCCAGTAGAATTGTGTTTAAGCCAATTTACTGATGTTTCAGTGCTGGGCTGCAAGTGAAAATTTACTGTTATAGAAAGGGCATTGAAAAATGAGCAGATGCACTTCACTTGGCATATAGCACAGCATCTTGAACCGTTACCAACTATCCCAATTTTTTAGTACAGGATGGGTAGGGAGGAGGCTATAGTATTTACTCTACCTTGTACTCCTATTTTTATCTTGGATACTTTGCTATAGCTCTTCAGAGATAAGACACCTCGAGGGAAGAGGCTGCATACATGCTTACAACTTTGGGGGCAGCATTCTGGCCATTCTTGCTGCTACATCAAAGACTGGCAGCCTGCTGCAGTTATAAGAGCACAGCTCTGACCAGCCAGTAACTACCAATATCAGCATGAGGCTTCAGCTATTGGCTATTTGCAGCTACTACACATGCCTTCAAGGCAACCTCGTTCATGCCCCATTAAGCGCATGGTGCATGCCAGCCTGCTCAATCCAGCTGCCACCAATATTACTACGATCCAAACTGGCCTGTATGCAATATCAGTAGGGTAAAGAATGTGAGGAAACATGGCTGCATTCGAGTAGACCGCCACAACATCTGGATGCAGCACAAAGCTTTAAATCATTTAGTTTTGTCAGGCACCAAGGGAGGGAATGGGTCTAACGCTACATCATTTCTGCACCCACCGGCCATGAAACACCTCAAAGCTATAACCTACAGCCATACCTCCCTAGATATGTAGCCAAAAGTATCAGTAGAAACAGACATCCCAATAAACAAGGACCAAAGCCCACAGATGAGAAACAGTCGGCCCAGTAAAATTAAAATGGCAAACGCACAAACATGAATCGGACTGCAGAGTTCAAAGCTGTTGACTGCTCGAGTCATCCCAGAAAGCAAAGCCTTTTTTTCCATATATCTAGTGCTTCAAAGTTTTTTGTTTTAACATAAAAAAGCTGGGTAATTGAAAGAATTGAGTGATTTCGTGTGCAGGCAGAGTTAGTCAATGCTTACAAATGTAATAAAAAACATCTTATTAGGACTGAAGCATCTTTACATCAGGGAGAGACACCTTGCTTGGTTTTATCTTTATTATAAACTTAGAAACAGTAGTAAAGATAAAAACACACAGATACCATTTCTACAGCGAAGTAAAAAACAAAAAAAGATGGCTTTCAGTTGACATAAGGGCTCTATAGAAAATACATTTAACATTTCACTACAAGGAGATCTGTGAAACATTAAATTCGACTGCAATGTGAGCTATGGCTTTGCAGTTTGGAGACACATTAAAGAAGGGGATAAGAAAATAGCTTTGTTAATACTTTAAATGTATGAACATACGATGCATTGTGTATAAATGTTGCAAATACCTTTGGCTGTTTTCATCATGTATAATGTATGCAATCACCTGATGAGACAAAGTTGGTGTTACAAAAACAAAATAAAATCAGAATCATAGCCCAACTGTGCAATACCCTCATATGCAAACAGGTAAAGTGCACCCACAAAGGAAAGTTACTTGAATGTTAAAAGCTCCGTAGTAAGTATCTCGTCTTCAGATTCATAACCTTTGAATAATTCCATATAGCATGGTGAGACCGTGTAACACCTCACCCTTTTTTTTTTGTTTAACCATTTTTCATAATCTACTTTTTTAAAAAAATATTTTTTAATTACAGCTTAAGAAACCACTTTAACCACAGTATCCAGCGATAAAGGATGTCTGCACATTAAACATTAATTTCTATGGTAAGCGTATATTAGTTTGGCTCAGAGTGCTAAATCTTCCAGGCTTTTCATGCAAGGCCCCCGGCAATCCGATATGGACTAAGTAAGGTATGAACTGGGAAGGATACACTGGCTTGAGAACTATGGTTTGCTTTTTCAGTTATGAATCCTCACTAATTTCAGATTCTCAGGCTATACAAAAGAGAATGTATATAAATGAATCTTGAGGAACTATGTTGGACACTCCGGGTCTAAATAGTAACAGACAGGTGTAAATCAACAAGTTATGTTTAGAACAAATATCTGCTACAGAGATAATGTACTGCAGAGTCAAATTTATACATTGCTGTGTGTCATCAGCCATCCTAGAAAAGGGAGTTTGCTTTTTGATGAACTTTATACACAACTTTCATTTGGAAGCCAATGGCTTCACAAACTTAACTGGGTGCTCACCAGTGTAAAAATACAAGGAGCAGGGAAGCGCTCGAATGCACTCTTGGATGCCGAATTATTTTCATTAGTAGGAAGGCAACAATGTATCCTTGTTCCCATTGTACATTTCAGATTTTTATTTCACTTGTAGCCATAATCACTCTTATGATTCCAATTTATATACTGCAAAGTCTTTTCATTTCTTTCTTCAATTAATCGCCAAACGTTGGTATTTTTTCATATAAAGTTCTTATTATACATCCAGTTTTCCAACATTACTGTGACAGACCCAGCTAACGCGTTTCATCCCTTAAAATGACTACATCGGGGCCTAAAAAATTATTTTGATATATACATAATCAATATTTCACATTTGTTTAAACATTGGACAGTGTTACATTTTTTTAAACTATTTTTCTTTTTCTCCTTTTTTTATTTATTTATATAAAAACATTTTTATTCTTTAGAATGTATTTATCTCCATACATGTAAAACCCAATCCTAGAATAACCAGCCTAATAAACCGTGACTTTGCCTTAAACAAATTGCTTTCTATATTTCTTATTTCTGAAACACCATAGTGTTCAGAGTGATTGCAGCTACTGAGTGCATTCTACATAGCAGGAACCAGTTATCTAATAACTTCTTCCCCTTAATAACCAATTCAAATGTGCATCCAATAGGACTAGTGTTTTACTTCCAATTTCATTTATCTTCCTTCGCAAATCTTCATTTTCTCGGTTTATTTTTCCTGATGAATTTAAAAATTCCCTCACTGTCAAAAAACATAGGTTGCATGTATAAAAAGTTTCAAGAGTTTTCCTTCCTTTTCTTCTCCATTACATTTCATTAGGAAGATTCTATTTAGTTTACTTCTTTTTCATCCTTTTATTTTCTTTTATTTATTTTCCTTTCGTTCGGGACTGCACCATACCCATGTCTACTCAATGCTTTTTAATCCTAGACGTCATCCACACGTTCTCTCACATCTCAGAGTTCCCTTATCAATATTTTTGCTTTTCATTTTATACTATTCTCCCCCCCTTTTTAGGTCGAGCCTAGCGCAGCGCGCATGCGCTGCTCTAGGAAAACGACTTCTTGGAATCGCTCTGGACTTTTCACACGCTCGTGCGTGTGTTTTTTTTCCAGTCTTTTTTCTATTGGTCTTTGCATGCGTCTTTCTAAAAAAGACATCACACAATTGGGCAAAGGCGGGTGCATGTACCACCTTTCCCAGAAAATGTTTCCGCCCACGGCCTATGTCCGCGGTTACGATCAGGGGCGCCATCTGTTTCTAATTAGCGCGTTCGCCGCGCTTGTTTCTTCCGCTCTCAGTCCATCCGCCATCTGTTTTTCGCCGCGCGCGCACCATTCGCGGGACGCTGCAGCTGCTTTCACTTTTGCCGCCACGCAGGCGCACTTGTTTTCGTCTGCTTGCTCCCTCTGGACCCGGGCATGAGAGGTGCCTGATTCAGGGTGGCAGCGGACGGGGGAGAATCGCTGTGTTTGGGGCGCCGTCCATGCACACAGCTGCATGCTACTCCAGTGGCCGCGGTAACCCCAGCTACGGAGCCGTTTAAAGCTGCGCCGATCGCCACCTCCCCCTAGCAGCTGATTCTGTCTCTCCAGCAGTGCTCAGTGTCCACTGATCCCAGAAGCTGGGGGTCCCCGCAGCGCCCACTGCTGTCCCTTTCTACTCACCGCTGCCTTCGGTGATACACTGTGTAAGCGAGTGACTCGGTTCCCAGTATGGCCTCCTGCACTATTGAACGGCGGCTTCCTCTGTGCAACCAGATACCCCTCTGCCGGTGTTCTTGAAAGGGATCCCTCACAGCGCGTATTGCTCTCACTCCGTGCACATCTTTATGTAAAGGTGAGACCCTCAGGCTCCCGGTTCTCCACGCCCCACCATCCTACCTTTAAAAAGGTGCACCAAGGGCCTGGTGTACACCCACCATGTGCAGAAATCTGTCCATGCAGACCGATGGGTGTGTGCCGTCCCCCGCCAGCAGACAAACAAGGATCATCATGCACATGGGTAAACTGACGGCACCATGTGCACAGATAAACAGTCTCATGTCGAGCCTGACAGCAAATGGAACAGAATTCAGCATAACCGAGCAGGGCACGTTAGAAAACGGCAGCGGACACAACAAGGGCTGAAGGAGCAGAGTGTAGCTTGTGCCGAGCCGAAAGTGCTTCAAAGAAGCACAGGGCAAGGCACGTCCAGGCGGCACTGGGTGTTTTGTATTAGCGCGCACCTCATGTGTGCACTTTTCAGGAGCACAAGGAGTGTACACGGATGAAGCATGCGTTGGATGTACCGACTAACGGCCATGACCATTGGTAGGAGGGCCTAGGAATTCCGTGCTGCTCGTGACTGAGAACAGGATCGGCTGCCATATAATGGAACATTAAGAAGGTACAGAGACCGGCTGTGTTTTTAACTCTGGGCCAATAAAACCATTGCATCCAGCAAGAAGCACACCCACCAGTTACTCTTCTCAACTAGCCCACTTCCCTTCCTGTTGCAGTCCATATTACCTTAGATTCCTAGCTCTGTCTCTCTCTCTCTCTCTCTAGGCCCCACACCACTCCTGTGCCCCCTGAATATGGATATGCCCTTGAGATCACCTCCCCTCAGGCTCCACAGCGCAGCCATGAAGCAGGTGGTCCAAGTTTCTCTCCAATCCCGCTGCAGAGGTTGGGCCATTTAAACGAGCACGGCTCCCCCCTTGCCTTCCGGACGGCAGCTTCCCTTAAAGCCATCCCCGGAGCCACGACATTAGTCCGATGGCCGGCCACCCCGGCAGCCTTTGGGTCACCATGGAACGTGAAGGAGTGCACAAGCCAGAACCCTTTCCACTTCAGCTGTAAAGACTGATCGGCTGTGACAGCCGAGGCAACACCAATCTGTTCTTTCATGGGAAAGAACTGTTAATGTGTTCATTCGTTGGAACCTAGGATTGCCACAGCCAAATGAACGCGTTTTTTCACGTAACAGACCGCGTTAGAAAGAACTACTGATATGCAGTACAAATGTAACAAACAGCCCGAACACGTCAGACAAAAAATAAAACACACATCAATGTCCAAAGCAGCACATACACGCCACATAGCTTGCAATGCCACACAAACGGTTTACAAGCACGTGAAATTGTCAATCAAATGAAATGCCACCAAGCTGTACCTCATGAATACCCCACTCTCCTATCTCATTCAATATAATATTGGTGACCAACATGACCGATTATACCGCCCCCTGGATTGGCACAGTCTTGGGGCTGGTCCAGAACCGAACCACACAGCATAGCATGACTTGCACCACACCTCGAACAACTCACAAGGTATGACGTTATACTACATGTGCCATACAATGCTAACACCACCATAATATAAATGATCACATTTTGAATCTCACTTGGACATAGCCAATAGGTCTCGCCTTTGGGACCTTAAAAGTGTTTAGCCACGCAACAGTTGATGTTGTTGCACCAGGGATATTGTGCTGCATAACTAAATACTTATAAGGTCCCAAAGGCAAGACCTATTGGCTATGCCAATGCTTGTTTTATTACAGTCTCCCACTTCCCAGCGTATTGCTCACCTACTCGTCATCCATACACTTTGACGAGTGAACATTCTGTGTTATTATTGACAAGCTGTCCCTTATTTCCATGGCATCACATCAGTATCTTTCCTCTGCATCTATCTCCCCACAATGGGCCCTTCCTACTTCTTTCGAACCCATAACACCTTTCACGCAGAGTTCTTCCCTCGCAACCTTCTCTCTCCTTATCTTTGAAAAAGCCATTCGGCACGCATTCAGTAACGCCCTTGAATCGATCTCCCTGTACATGCCGTACAATTCCCCTTAAATACTCACCCAATCAGGATGGTTGGCTTCACCTGTGCCTAAACGGAGTCCCGGCTTGTCAAGTGTTCTATTGTGGGCGCCATCTTAGAAGGGCTACCCAGTGCATTCATATTCTATTTTATAACTAGATTCTTACATTCTAATTAATTCCCTCTATCGTATTGTCTTATTACTCCAGACATGTCTAGCATACCATATACATGTTGACTAAGTCAGTGGGGCGTCCTTTAATTCTAAATTCATATTTCACTAGTGCCGCGCCTAGTGATCATTGTGATCGCACGACTTCCGTACACCAATACTTGGTGGTTATTGTATTGTCAAAAGATAACTAAGATGTATCAAAAAGGCAAAGAAAAGAATTCTAAAACAATGATGCCCAATATGAATTTTTTTTAGAGGCAATCTAGCATTAAAACAAGTAATTGTGCGGCACAGCGCATACTAAGGTAAGGTGAGGGAAGAACTCGGATTGAAAGGTGTGATGGATACGAAAGAAGTAGAAAGGGTCCATTGTGGGGAGATAGACGGGGAGGAAAGATACTGATGTGATGAAATAGGAATAAGGGATGGCTTGTCAATAATAACACAGAATGTTCACTCGTCAAAGTGCATGGAAGATGAGTAGGTGAGCAATATGTTGCAATGTGGGAGACAAAAAAAAAGGGAGAATAGTATAAAATGAAAAGCAAAAATATTGAAAAGGGAACATGGTGTGTACTCTGAGATGTGAGAGATGACATCTAGGATTAAGAAATATTTAGCAATGGTGCGGTCCCGAACGGGGTAGAAAATTGGGTAAGAGTGATGAGAAAATAAGAAAAAAATAAGAAAAAAAATAAGAAAAAAAGGAGGAAAAAGAAAAAAAGGAAATAAACTAAAGACAATCTTGCTAATGAAATGTAATAGAGCAAAGGAAGGAAAACTCTTGACACGTTTTATAGATGAAACCTATGTTTAACAGTGAGGAAATTTCTAAAATCAAGAAAAATAAACAAAGAAAATGAAGATTTGCGAAGGAAGATAAATGAAATTGTAAGTAAACACTAGTCTTATTGGATGCGCATTTGAATTGGTTACTAGGGGGAAGAAGTTATTAGATAACGGATTCAAGCTATGTAGAATGCACTCAGTAGCTGCAATCACTCCAGGTACGGCGCGGGGGGGGCATTCGGCCCTCATGACCTTTGAGGCCCCCTGGTGAAACAGCAACTCTGGGCTACTGTGTACTTGACTGAGCAGGAACATTCAGAAAGCTGTGAAACAAAACTGACATACTTTATTTACATGTTAACTAAAGTAACCGTAAAGAAAAAACAGAAAGTGTCCTTGACAACTTATCTTTGGGAACAGCTTTAGTTTTAAAGACATATTGCACTAAACATTTAAAAACATGATAAACTCTCTGCAAGCTGCAAAAAAAAAGTGTATTTTATTAACATGCATGATCATTTTACATTAGTAGATCAGATTAGATCACTGCATTGACAGGGAATTTATTAGCAGCAATAGGTTTCAAATATGATCTTGGAAACATTCATGCCACCCCCATTCTGAAAACAATGCCATTAATGAACCAAGAGGTAAGTCATTTGTCAGGTGCACCTTGTGTGTAGCCTTGGTTGTTATATAATTGGAACATTATAATTTATTAAATAAAGCACAAGAGAAGGTTTTGTACAGCACACATCCTTAACTTCTATGTTTTAAGGGGCTCTCATATGTGGTAATAAAGAAATAGGAGGCAAAGTGAAATTAAACAATTGTCTAGGACACAAAATTTCATCAAGTGGGGAAGCCAGGACTGATACCAGGTTTCCTGGCTTCACACTTTGCAATTCAGCCACCAGAGGAGTAGGTCTTTCCCCCTCATGTTTTACATTAGAAGTTAATGCTTTGACTTTAATTCTTGGTGCATGAGAATAGAGTGTTGATGGCATACAGAAGTCACATGATGGCTCGATTTGTTGTCTACACCATGCATCTAGTGCGCCCCCCCCTATGCCCACCTTTCATCACTACAACCATCGCCTTGCTGACATCAGTGCAGCCTTCGGGCATGCCACTGACAGTACTTTGTGGCCCCCAGGGAAATGTTTGCGAGTACCCATGCTATAAGGGATGAAAAGAGTTGGCTGGGTCTGTCACAGCAATGTTGGAAAACCGGATGTATAATCAAAAGAACTTTATATGAAAAGATACCAATAGGAGATGAATTGAAGAAATTAAAAAGACTTTGCATTATATAAATTGGAATCATAAGACTGATTAAAGCTACAAGCGAAAATCTGAAAAGTTCAGTGGAACAAGGATACATTGTTGCCCTCCTACTAATGAAAACAATTTGCCATAGTTTGAGGTTTGTGAGCAGTCGGAGCTCTAGGAGTGGGCACATGATCATCGACACGGATTTCTGACCAGTGCCACCCAAGGAACACTCCTGCTATTCCTTTGGACTTTGCACTCTTGGATGCTGCTAATCCATCATCAAATGAGCCAACAGACTGCATTTATATACCATTCTCTGACAAATAGGACTTCTTTACGGTGTAATTATGCCACCTAACAAAGTCAGGGGAATGGAAAGACAGGCTATCTTCACAACCATAACATTTCCCCAGCACACACGAATATCAAATAACCATCATTGTATGACAGTAGTCCTCCACTTATTGTGTTCTTTATTGTTCTTTTGTTCAGTTGTACAATTCTTTTGCCTTAGCCAACACGTGTTTCGTCGCACAGAAAGGAAAAATAACATGGATTCCAATAACATGCGAGTTCTGTGTAATTACACATTAACATATATCATCTCAGAATGAGGAAATCTGATCTTAAAATTGCATATTAAGAAATCTTATATTGTATCACCCATAAAATTCCTTATAGTGTTGGTTATACATCTTCACCCTTAACCAAAAACACGTGAGAAAGCATTGAATACTGTAGACACACAATACCTATAATCTTCAATCATAAATTCCTATTCATTAAAGAGAGTAATGACAAGACCATAGTGTCAGAAGAAATGTCTACCTGAATACATAGAACTCACTTGTAATTAGAATCAATGTGCTTAGGTTTTCACTAATTGAACACTTTCTGTAATTGTGGACTAAGATATTCAAAGAAACACTACAGTCACAAATATGGGCTTATGCAATATATATATATATATATATATATATATATATATATATATATATATATATACACACACACACACACACACACACACACAATACACTACATTACAGTGAGTCTCTCATGTGTTTTACATTTCTTAGCCCTGAGGAAGTCGCGGGACAATTTTCCTTTCTGTGAGACGAAACACGTGTTGGCTAAGACAAAAGAATTGTACAACTGAACAAAAGAACACAATAAGAAGAGGACTACTGTCATACAAGGATGGTACACATTTGACTATATAATTTGTAAATCTCCTTTAGGGCGCCACTACCCCATGAAAATATATATATATATATATATATATATATATATATATATATATAAATAAAAAATAAACTGTAGTCCGATATGGTTTACGTCTTTGCCCCAGGTCACAAGTTGATTCTTTAGACAGGTGCAAGGGTAGCTTGATGTCAGGTTATATCACAATGAGTAACAACACCAATGAAATTCCTTTCAATCCTCTCAAGGATACAATTCTATGTCAGGACTGGAGGCGAGGATTATGCCTTCTTTCTTCACTTTATTTAACACAGCAGCCATTCAAACAACAAGACTACATTTCCCATAAACCCTGGGGAAATCTGTAGTCAAACAAATTGTCCAATTGGAACAGTCCTGGATCCACCAATCAGGAACCTCCAGCCTCCACATAGTCTGCCCTCACTGGCCCTTCCTCCTCTTTCTTCGCTGCTGCGCAGCCGAGATAAGTGTTTCCTCATCACTCTCTATTGTGTCGTTATTCCTGCGTATAAGGATAATTGCTATTGCCATGTTTATATGCGCATTTTGTGCTTACTTTACGCTGATTTGTGCTTAGTGTACGCTTGTTTGCTTATTATCCGTTTTGACTGACATTGTGTCCCGCTTTGAGACGGGCCTTTTTTTCCTCTGTTTCCCTTCCGGTGTGCATTCTCTGAAGCTGGCGGCGTTTCTCACCTGGATTTCCTAGCTGGATCGCCGCTCCCGCCTTTGCCACCGGGTTGTTGTTGTTTTTCTGTGGGACGAGTGCCGCGTCCTGGTGTTGGGAGCCGCGGGAGCGTTTTTCGCTCCTAAGCGGCTCGTCTGGTGCACTCGCGGACCTCCCGCTGTCAGGGGGCGCGTGAGGCGTTTCGCTACGGTGTGCGCATTCAAACCCTGAAGGGCTTGTGCGGCTCGCCGTAGCTGCGAGTCTGGCCTGAGGAGGACGCCTCGAGGGGTGTATAATTGCCACGGTCGGACGGTTAGCGTTTTTTAAGGCAGGTCTGCGCTTAATTCCCATGCTCCACTTGGCACAACGTTTGTGGAGTCAGTATCATCTATTGCTACGCCCGTTTGGGTCTTGTATTTGGCGTTTCAACGCTCAGTGGGCACTTTTCTTGTCCCAGGCCAGTTTTTTTTCCTTTTTTATCCTGCTTGTCATATTTTCCTAAGCCACCAGACTCATGTGCCCAGGGCTCGGCCCCAACTTTAAAACTGCGAGTTTTCTCGCCCCTTCATTCAGGCTGACACCCAGCCTCTCCATAGACTGGTATTCCTCAGTCAAGTCTGACACCCAGACCTTACTTCTTATCCAACTCATCTGCTCAGCTTATTTTCTGTCCATCACCATGGAGTTTGAGTATGATGACGACGCCCAGGGAGGGGAAAACGCCCTGACCGACCTCCAATGGGACGATGAGTTCTATGCAGCGGTGGACGCTTCCATTTACAGGGCAGTGGGGGAGGCTATGACCCCTCTCGAAGAAAGGCTAACGCAAAAGATAGACCAAGCGCATGCGCGCCTAGCCAGCCTACCTGCGGTCCCTCCGCCTCCTACTCCATCCATGGCAGCGCCGGACCCCCTTTCCCCCCCAGCCAAACGCACACGGGAAACGGGGATGGACTCCACTGCTTTTGACCGGATTAAACAAGCCTTCCTAGCTACCCAGCCAAGTTTGCCACTGGGGAGCCCCCTGCCTCTTCCCCAGAGCGCGGCAGGGAATAATGACTGTGACCCCGGTCCTTCCAGACCCCTTCACGCTTTACCTTCTGTAGATGTGTCGGATATGTTCGACCCAGATGAGATCATACATCCACGCTCTTCTGACTGGGCTCCAACGGATAAAGTAGCAGAGTACGTGGCCATGCGCATCAGGAAGCCATTGGAGAAAGAAGCTCGAAACTGCCTACGGGCAGAGTGCCCTTGTCCTTCCCTAGAAGGTAAGGTCGCCCTGACCCCTGAGATCGACGCCTGCATGGCGACCTTCCTCCAGAAATTCATGCGTGACCCCAAGAAGGGGATTGACAGATCCTGGCGAGCTTGTCAGGATAAGCTCTTAGACGTGCTGGGCCCACTAACGAAAATTCTCGACATGGCTGAAGAAGCCAAGTCGTCAGGTTCGCTCATTTCCCCCGACTCTCTTTTCGGCTGGACACAGAGAGCCATCGTGTTCCTCGGCAATGCGAACTGTGCTATATCCACAGAACGTCGCCGTTCTCTGCTCATTAAAGTGGACCCCAAACTCGGAGAACACCCTTCCACTAAGCCTACGACAGACCCAAGACCTGCTGACCTTCAGGAGGTTACTCAAGACCTGGTTGTTCGACCAGTAGCAGCACCCCCCCCCCTCTTTTCTCCCTAGCGCCTTGAGACCCTCGCGGGTAAGTAGCGCGCTTTACAAATTCTGTGATTGATTGATTGATTCCGAAGCCGGAGCAGTGGCTCAAGGAGGTCTTTTTGGCGACCCGTTCATCAAAGAATTGGGAACATTCGTGAACACATTCACTTCCCTCGACAAAGCGCAGACCACTATCAAAAAGTTTTCCCCCGGGTTTTCCGTGGGGCCGGTCGAGGCAGGGGCGCTCGACCGGCCGTGGTGCTAACCAACAGCCTAGAGGGCAAGCCTCCAACAAAGGCCAATATCAGGACCAGTCCCGCTTTGGCAACTTCTATCCCACAAGAGGTAGACGCGGCAAAGGACGACGTTACCGAGGAGCTGCATCCTCTTCCACTGGCGAGTGTCCTCCCTTCTTCCCACTTAAAAATAGGGGGGAGGCTGGGGAATTTTTTCCAGGCATGGACTTCTGTCACAGGGGATTCATTTGTTTTGCAAACCATCCAGGGCTTCCTCATAGAGTATCTGGGGGACCCCTTCCAACGCACCAGACCCCATCCTATTCAGTTTTCCCAGCAGGACTCCACTTTGGTAGACGGGGAGGTTTCCTCCCTCCTTGCCAAAGGAGCAATAGTCCCTTCTGCGCTTCATCCACGGGGTTTTGTCAGCAACCTGTTCCTAGTGGACAAGACCGATGGGGGCAAACGCCCTGTGATCCATCTAAGCGAGTTCAACAAGTGGCTAGTTTATCGCCACTTCAAGATGGAGGGCATCCATCTTCTCAGGGATGTGCTGCGTCCTGCCGACTGGTTGGTTCGCCTAGACTTAAAGGACGCCTACCTGGTGATTCCGATCTTTCCACCCCACCGGCGCTTCCTCCAGTTCACTTGGCGAGGTCAAACTTTTGAATTCGCCTCCCTCCCGTTCGGCCTGTCTTCGGCCCCTTGGTGTTTTACCAAGGTTCTCAAACCGGTAGTGGAGTGGTTGAGAGCTCGGGGTATTCGGATGATCGTCTATCTCGACGATCTTCTTTTTATGGATGCTTGTCCTCGACAACTTCATCAACATCTTCAGACGACAGTCAATCTCCTCCAGAGTCTGGGGTTTGTCATCAACGAAGCAAAATCGATGCTCTCCCCCTCACAATATCTGACATTTCTGGGCTTCGGGATCGACTCAAGGTCCTCTACGCTCAGCCTTCCAACTTGGAAGGTCGCCAAGATCCACCACGAGTTGCGACGGACCCTTGCCAAGAGTCCGGTATCTCTCAGAGATCTAGCTCGGTTAGTGGGACTGCTCTCGGCTTCTATTCAAGCGATTTTCCCAGGGCCCCTGCATTATCGCGCGTTGCAACGACTCAAAGCGCTCTACCTGCGGAAGGGGTGCCCTTACTCCCACAAGGTGACCCTTTCAGAGGAGGCCCGAGGGGAGGTCCATTTGTTGGCTTCAGCACATGGAAGCCTGGAACAGTCGAGCAATCTTTGGTTCAGCTCCAGACTTAGTTATCGAGTCAGACGCCAGCACTCTAGGTTGGGGAGCCAGGTGGGGCGATTTTTCTACCAGAGGGTTGTGGTCTCCAGACGAACGCAGATTACATATTAACTGTCTAGAGCTCCTGGCTGGCTCCTTTGCAGTGCGCTGTTGGACGAGGGAGTCCATTCAGTCCTCAGTTCTTCTCAAGAAGGACAACATCTCGGCGGTCCGTTACATCAATCATTTGGGGGGGGGGAACAAGGTCCAAAGCCCTCTCCGACCTAGCCGCCAGCTTCTGGCAGTACTGCCTGGATCACCACATTTCGGTGACAGCGGAGTACCTCCCTGGCCGGGAGAATATGGTGGCGGACTTTCAATCCCGCAACTTCAGTGACTCCAGCCTGTGGAAGTTGGACACAGGCGTCTTTCAGAGGTTGAACGACCTTTGGGGACCCTTTTCAATCGACCTGTTTGCCTCGAGGCTCGATCACCAACTGCCCCGGTTTTACAGCTGGAGGCCGGACCCCTTGGCAGTGTCCACGGATGCCTTCCTCCAGGACTGGAACCTAGAGACGGGGTATGCGATTCCTCCCTTTGCAATGCTCACCCGAGTCACAGCGCAGGTCCGGAGGCAAGGAGCAGAATTGGTAGTCCTCTCTCTCCCCTTTGGAGATCTCAAGTGTGGTTTCCAGTTCTTCTGGAACTTTCCTGGAATTCTCCAATCCTACTCCCCCTTTTTCCACATCTCCTTCTCAACCCCGACCAAGTTCCCCATCCTCTAGTTCTGCAGAACTCGTTGCGACTTGTGGCATGGAGGATTACCGGAGACGCTGGGAAGTCCCGGGCCTTTCAGCTAAGGCTGAGGAACTCATGGCTAAGGCGTGGGCAGACAGTACCGTCAAACGTTACAGATCCGCTTGGGGCAGATGGTCCCGTTGGTGTCTGCGACGGAATACCAATCCCTTGGACACAGATATAGTGTACGTCCTGAATTATTTAGCCATTTGGCCTCTAGTGGCCTAGCATACAGATCTATCAACACCTTTCGTTCCGCTATCTCTGCTGGACATGTACCTCTTAACAATTCCCCTATCGGGGAGCACCCTCTTGTCTGCAAGCTCCTCCGGGGCATTCGGCTTTCCTTGTCCCCTGAACCTCGTTATTCAGCACTATGGGATGTGAACCAGGTTCTTAACTTGTTTTTGTCCTGGCAACCTAACCGGTTTTTATCAAGGAAAGAACTCTCAGCCAAACTGGCGATGTTGCTTTGTTTGATTTCGTGCAGACGCGTGTCCGACGTTAGAGCTTTGGACATCACTTCCCGGATGTTTACTCATTCGGGAGTGACCTTTACTTTACATAGACGAACCAAGTGTCACACCAGAGTGATCTCTTATCCGGAGTTCCCGGATTCCCCCAAGTTGTGTGTTGTCCGCTGTTTGAAAGCTTACGAAGAGATGACGGAAGAGTTTCGGGCTCCAGGCGAGCACCAGCTTCTCATCGCTCTCCGCAAGCCTTTTAAGGCTGTCTCTTCTCTTACCATTGCACGGTGGGTTATGCAGGAAGCAGGCATCAGCCTCAGCGATTTCGAAGCAAACTCAGCTCGAGGGGCAATGGCCTCGAAAGCATTTGGCTTGGGTGCCCGTTTGGAAGACATCCTTAACGCGGCAGATTGGTCTTCGGACTCTACCTTTAAAAGGTTCTACTTCAAGCCGGTGCTGGACATGGCTCACCTCGTGGTGAGCAAGCTTTGAACTAGCATAATCCTCGCCTCCAGTCCTGACATAGAATGTAAAATTTCCTAACTACAGTAACGGAAAGTTTCAATTCTATTAAGGACTCGGAGGCGAGGATTATCCCGCCCTAGGGATCGCTAGAGGTTTTCCCACCCCGTACTACAGTAAGTAAATGAGTTTGGTTTCTGTTTCTCTTTGTAAGGGTGGCTTACGTTTCATGGTCTTATGACAATGTTCACGCTTATTACTATTTTGTTGTTCCTAAGATCAACTTTAGCTCTGCTCAGACCAAGGTTCACGTTTTCTGTGACGTCTGCCTCATTGTATTTTATCTGGTCGCATCAGTTTCCTTTCGTGAATTGATGGCTCCTTTTGTCCTTGTAGGTTCAGATGCGAATAAACAAGACGCCCGAGGATGGGTTCCCGGCTGACTTTGCGCAAAGAAAGAGGAGGAAGGGCCAGTGAGAGCAGACTATGTGGAGGCTGGAGGTTCCTCATTGGTGGATCCAGGACTGTTCCAATTGGACAATTTGTTTGACTACAGATTTCCCCAGGGTTTATGGGAAATGTAGTCTTGTTGTTTGAATGGCTGCTGTGTTAAATAAAGTGAAGAAAGAAGGCAGAATCCTCGCCTCCGAGTCCTTAATAGAATTGAAACTTTCCAGTTACGATAGTTAGGACATTTTTCATTCTTCTTGTACTCTTTAGTATGACCCGGCATGTGAACTATCACCAAAACGTGCAGGACAAGCTTATTTACTTCATACCCTCACTAACTGAATCCAAGAAATCCTATTCTGCCTGACCTACCAAACTAAATCATGATGAGTTTTTCCCTCCAGACTCACTGACCCAGTCGGTACAAGCATGATCCAAAGTAAGTTTAATTGAACTCTCTCCAGACTCTCTGACCCAGTCGGTACAAGCATGATCCAAAGTAAGTTTGATTGAACTCTCCACACTACTGCAATCTGATAACAATGCACTAGATTATCCAAACATCTGAATAATAGGCATTCCACCCATTCCCTTTAATCAGAGACAATTAGAAATGCGATTAAATATTCAACTAAGCAGCGGCAGCAATAGCAATTAAAGTTTCCTCTAGCCTAGAAATTGCATACAACTAATTGGCAAACAAACATTAATAATGCTGTATAACAGACAACTAACTAACACCTATTAACACTGCAAATTCTGGGGTCCAAGGAAAATTATGCTATCGACCCACGCATTAACATGGGTAAATAAACACTATATACAATCTACAATACACGTCTGGGGTGGACCTTTGTTAACTGAAATTAGCGTACACAAATATAGACTTTTTTGGATTGTAGCTTTCAAAGAGGAGGGTAGCCTAGTACATTTTCCACTAATTCTTTCTTTTCTTGGAAAAGGGGAGCGAGAGAGTGATTAAGCCATATTGTGACATAGTTGAACTGGGGCCTACTTTATGGAAGTATTCTCCAGGTGCAAAATAGAAACAAACTGACGTATGAAAGCCCTCTCAAGTGAATCTGTTGGCATCAGATTGTTCAACTCCAGGATAGCTTTGAGCAATGTTCGTATAGCAAAAGAAAAAGAAAAATAGCAGAGAGTGGCTTCTGGTAAACTAATTTCCTTGTCTGGTGGCTCCCAGTAAAGTAAATTAATTTCCTTGTTTAGGTTTTTGGTGGGGTTGGTTGTTTAGCCATCAAAATCAAAGCTTGCCATATCTTTTTGAAGTTGTGCTTGTGGCCTTCCTGGCTGTGGCTAAGTAGATACACATCCTTCACCCACTGAGGATAGCTGCTTGCTCTCCTGGTAAGGAAAAGTTGATGCGAACGTGTGAGGGCCATTTTTATGTAACCTGTTTAAAACCCATTAGGGTTATCCCTGTGACTCCATTTCTAATTGGTTTCTTTTTTTAAATGAAAGAAAAATCTACAAATGCTCACTGGAGACAAGTTTAAAAAAAAAGTTTAAGTTATATTAATTCTTGTAAAAGTGTTCTAGGATTCCACTGATGTGTAGGATTCAGTGCTTATTTCCGACAATGAAGATGTAAAGAGACAAGCCTCAACTACCTAGCTTTGTCACAGAACAAAAGGATTTGCAAACAGACATAACAGTTAACTATCAACTACAAACCAAGCCTTCTAATTTTCCGAAACATAACAAAGGATCAATCCCAGCACAACCACTAAATACAGCCTTTAAACCCTTCACGTCAGATACCTCTGCTTTCGTTGAACCGCAGACAAACTATCGTCTTAGCTTTTTCCTTTGTTGGTCTCCTGGGTTTTCTTCAAGTTTTTTTGTCTGGCAAGTTCACGCTGGTTTCCACCTACAAAATGCAGATATCAAATAAGCAAAACTACACGTTAAGCTACTGAAGAACTGTTTTGGAAGCTTTCTTAAGACCCTGAAAAAGTTAAACATGGGCAAGGCAAATGGTACACTTATAAGTGCACTAGTAAGACTTTAGAACCTATATGGTCACCTAAAAAAGTTGAAAGTGAAGTTATGGATAATATTCAGTCAAAAACTACTGAATTCACCAATTCTAGTAAGCTACTCCACCATTAACTCACCACTCACCCCACCGCTTACAACGACAACATCAACTAGTATTAGCAAAGGCAGGTCTTGGCCCTTAAAGGCTGAGCATCTGGCTTTATGATTTTTCAATGGCAGTTGCATTCGAACGCATGCTTCTGATACATGCTCACATGTTGGCAATCTTGGAACGGATTTCTATTAAAGAAGACCAGTAGTGGCAGGTCCCTGTGGCGAGTGGTGGGGGTAAAGGGACTAAGAGTAAAATATAAAAATAAATAAAAATAAAAAATAACTTACCTGTCAGACCTGCCGCATTGACGCTTTTCTCACGAGCATAGACTCCCAGAATCCCTTGCAGCCAATCCGGACGCTGCTCTCATTCAGAAGAGCAGTCAGGATTAGCCTGAGCGCCAAGGATTTGCGTTCTCAGGAAGACTAGGAGCCTGTGTTTGCTCTCTCCAACCCAGCACTGCAGCTGGTGTTGAAGAGAGCTTCAGTGTGCGTGACGCTTTGGCCGGTCGGATACAGCCAGCCAAACAGTCATGCGCACTGATCAAAGTGCCCACCACTCTCCCTCTGACTGCTCCCCCCTCCCCGCGATGGCCCCACCCCCCAAGACTTCCTCGGGAGAGAAAAATAAAATGATAATAAACCACTTTTTTGATTATTTTTCCATTTTTGACGCTGCTGGTGGGGGGCGATGTTCCTTTGCCATAGGGGAGGAGCCGCCAATGAATAAAACCCATTCCAAGATGGACACCCATGTGTATGCATTCATCATGGGCATGTGTGCTTTGTGACATGTATTGTGACACATGCAGCCATTTTTGCGTCTTGCAGTCTCTTGCAAGACCTTTTGTTACCTTACAGTGGGCTCAGAGACCGCCAACTGCTTACTCTCATTTGCTTGCTTGTCAGCTTTCACTTCTTGCGTCTCTCTTTCTCTCCCCGGAACATGGACACATTACTGTGTCTTGCTTTCTTAGGCAATACTTTCTTTTCAAACAATCTGGGTGTGTGCGTTTTCAGCGGTCTCTCATGTACTTCTTGCCCCTGTTCCTCCCCCATTTCTCTACTGCCCACCCAACCTTAGACGTCAGTCTGCTTCCCCAAGCCCCTCCCACTCACCCTTCTTTGACCATGTGCTTCTCCCACTCCATCGCCCATGGGCTCCACCCTAACCCTCGCTGGCCTCTTTTTGTCCAGGTGCCTCCCTCAGCCTCTTAATTGTCTGTACGTTTCCACAGCCTCTCTTGCCTGCCTTCTCCCCCACCTGTCCTTCTCTTCCACCCTCCCTCCATGCTGCCTCTAACCAATCCACTCTCCCTTCCCATCCACTCCCGACGGTCCCCCCGCCTCCGGTCTTCTCTCCTTCACTCTGTTGCCTCTTCCCCCAATTCACTACCCCCACTTGTTATGGGACACATCAACACACAGGTAGGACAAATGGTAAAGAAGGACGTGCAGGGGTGGTTTAAGAGAACCACCAAGAGAAGATAGGGAAGCACACAGTTAATATTTATAGATTAATAAAGGCACGCTGCACTGGCTGTGTCAGAGCGTTTTAACAATTATTTTTTTCGGCACTGCTGTACAGTATGGCAACAAATCATTGCCAAAGCCAACAGCTCTAATAGGCGAGACCTACTGGCATGGCCAATGATTGTTAATGTACAGCAGGGAGGAAAGTATTATCGCCACTTTAAAAGAGCACATTTTCATGCCTAAGAAAAGTGGCTATGTCCTCACCACTTCCCCTTCACATCACACAATTGCCTACTGTTTTAAGGTCTTGTCTGAGGCATTGCATGCGCTGTTGCTTCTTCATATTTTGTTTACATACAGGGGTCATAGAGCCAGCACACTGCCTACCATTCGTTGACTTCATTGTCAGTTTTAACTGCTGGCTCTTGATTAAGGAGAGAGTGCGGGCTTTACTTTCTGGTCATGCGTTTCCTTCTGAAAGGAATGCTTCGTTTTATGGGAGTGCCCTACTTTCAGTATTGGCCTTTTTAGGTCTCGCCTGAGCCAGCGCGCATGCGCTGCTCTGCGAGACATTTAGTAAGGGCTTTAAACTGGAACACACGCTCGTGCGCTTTTGTTTTCTTCACCCGCTATTGGCCTTTGCATGCGTCTTTCTAAGAAAGACAGCACGCAATTGGCCAAAGGCGGGTGCATGTCCCGCCTTCTTTCTCTTGTGGCCTAGGGTGCTCGGGAGCGAGCAGCAGCGCGGCCGTCAGCAGCGACATCTGTTTCCAATTATCGCGCCCACGTCTCGCGATCGCGTTAATTGGAAACAGATGCACTTATTCTTGTTATGGTTGCCTCTCAGTCTTGCCTCTAAAGTGGATTTCTCGGCTCCCTGCTGTATTATTATCATTGTTTTTTTAGCCTTGTCAACGGAGCTGGTGCTGTACACTTAAGCATGTGCGAAGGTGGAACTCCGGAGTTGAAAGCTCGCTGCTGAAATGTGCGGTGGTCCACAGGTCATCGCGAGTTGGTATCTCGGCAATGCCGCCTCAGCTTTGCTTTCTCCCGACTGTAGGCAAATTGGGTCCCATGAAATGAGTTAATAGAAACCGTTGTTGTTCACAACACTCTAAAAACGGACAAGTGTGTAACAGTGCCACAGAACAGTTATTAGCGTGCATTTCTTTTTAAATAAACATGCGAGATGTGCGGTCTTGGTTAGCTCTTTTTTTTTTTTTTTTTTTTTTAAGGCTTGCAGCCAAGGACAATTTGTTTTTCAAATGCTTTGGGCCTGGGCCATCCTACCTTGTGTGACTCTGGGGCCCATGATACATCAGCTCTCCCTTCAGGGTGATTTCCCCAAAATCCAAAGAGCGCACAATCGGTGGGGACCCCAGTTTCAGAATCAAAGTATTTTAATCCGTTCAGTTCATAAGATTTGACTTCATAGGGTCATGTTTGATTCAGACAGGTCAACGAATATAGGTGTTGGCACCTGGTTCTCATCTAGGGTGATGTGGTGAGCAGGGCCTCTTTTCCCCTTTTCTTTTAACTAATATATTGTGTGTCTGTAAGCGGACAATATGGGCAAATCATGACCTGAACTTAAGAAACCAATTTATTTGCTCCATGTAGTTGATTTGCTACCACCATCTACTACAGTGTAATTAGGGGCAAGCCAGTATTGTAAAAATAAATACATTTTAGGAGTGATGTACTAAACGTTCTAATATCACCAGAGGCTCTAATATGGCTTTTAACTTGAAGTGCTGGAATTTTTGCAAGCATTTGACAACATTTCTTGTTTAATGTCAACGTAACCTCGACTCTCCCCGCACGTTTACATCTCCCCGGAAACCACATGACACACTCTGCTCTTTTGCAAGCCCCCTCTCCGGACGGCGATATAGCCCTCCCTCGCAGAAGATAAATCTGAACCGTGTCCTCCTTCGTGTACGCGTGTGCCCTCCCACCCAACTCCTCCCGTTGCTCGTGCTACAGATCTCTTGCTAGTCTCTTTCCCAACATGGATGCTAAACTCTGCACGGTACAGCCTGCCTCCCTCCAATCCATGCATCCCTCCCCTTCACAGGCTCCAGTTTCCGAACACGCTCGCCATTGTTTTACCTTTTTTTCTTTACCCCACATATAGCTGCATTTTATTTTTTGGAAGGCACAGAGATCCGACGCCAACACTCGACAGAGTTTGCGCCTTGAGGTGAATGAAGCTGTGTAGCTGCTGCACACGCACTTCATTGCTTGTTTAAAACGCTTTGGCAGTGTGTTCACCGTCTGCATCTCTGTTGCACATTTGAATGCTCTGTGCCTTCGGGCGACCTCGCTGCGCCCCTGAAGCTGGTGGAAGAGTAGGGGGGAGGAGGCGCTCTGTGGCCGCTCGCAGCCCAAGTCCATGCAGCATTTCCCCAGTGGTGTACCACCTCTCGCCTAGTGCCTTTCAAACTGTGCATGGGCCAGTCTTCAGCCGGACCCTTGTGTATCATGCTTCTGGACGCCTCCCACAGGTAGGGAGTGAGTGGCCAGCAGTGTGACAGTGTCTGCAGAGCTATGCTTGTGGAACGAAAACACACAGAGAAGGTACACTGCTCACACAGTCTCTCGCTCTTTCGTTTTTAAACGGAATCTTAGCACCCTGGAGAGTGATGCTTCAAGGTCATGTCCTGGGCACCCATCTTCATTTCTTTAACTTTTGTCATGACCTTTTGCCCCAACTTTATACCCCTCCCCAGTATGTGGCACTGATCAATGCAGAAAAAAAACATTTCAACACTGCTAGTCTCCTCCCGCATGAAAGGTGGGCGCAGTCATTGCAACACAAACCCAGCATAGCAAGTAAAGGGTGAAATGTATCTTAACCATGCGACTTTTTCATTTAGTTTCACAAAACATTTTAACGTCTAGATAATAGGCAAAAACAGCTGGAAATGTTCTAGCATAAGTTTGTTTCAGTCTACATTTGGAGCTTCTTACTATTAAAGAAAAAATTATTCTATTCAGCGCGATGCTTTCGGGGCTTGAGTGCAACTTAAACATTTTCTTGGGCACGACCTCTCACTAGGTAGCACCACAGAAAATGTGGATTTAGACAAAAGATAGTTGACCTTAGCTGCGCAGTACTGGATAGTACAGAATACGCAGGATTGTGTTGTGTGCAATTTAGTATGTATTGAGATCCATGGTTTATAGTAATTATTGTTCTGTATGGGAAAGAACATATAAGGCAATACATGTAAATGCTGCCAGTGAGGTTCCATTGCCCTCTGTTTGTTCACCATCTGTCACTATCTCCCTGTCAGTTTGTCATTTCTGTCACAATCACTGTCTCCTTCGTATGTCACTCACTCTTCATTTCATTCCCTTTCTATCTCCCTTACATTTTCATTTTGTCGATTATTATCCACTATCCTATCTTCCTCCTAGTCACATTTTGTTCCTTTCCAATTTTTTCTTCCTCTTTCCGTCTTTCCAGTCACTTTCTCTGTGAGACGATCATCCCATCACTCTTGCCTTTTATCTGTCGCTCCTTCCTGTTAGCGTAATTTTATATTGTAGAGCAGGGTCTATGCGATTTAAGGCCATAGCAGACTGGGACACATCTTGAAACAGGCCTGTGTACTCAATCAATCAGGGGTTTGTTAAAGCGCGACTACTCACCCGTAAGGGTCTCAAGGCGCTAGGGGTTGGGGGGGGGGGGGGGGTTGCAGGTTCCATTCCATCAAGGAGGGGGTCTGTCAAAGAGCCAGGTTTTGAGTTTTTTTGCGAAGATGGGGAGCGATGTGGTCTGTCTGAGGTGGAGCGGAAGGGCGTTCCATGCTTTGGCCGCGAGGAAGGAGAGGCCTCCCGATCTGGTCTTTCTGGTGCGGGGGACCACGGCGTAGGAGAGCTGGGCTGATCGTAGGGTCCTTTGGGGTGCGTGGAATTTGAGTCGGCTGTTCAGGTATGCTGGTCCGGTGCCGTGGAGGGCCTTGTGTGCGTGGGTGAGCATCTTGAAGGTGATTCTCGCCTCGACAGGGAGCCAGTGGAGTGTGCGCAGGTGCTGGGAGATGTGGCAGTGTTTTGGCAGGTTGAGGACCAGTCTTGCGGCGGCGTTCTGGATGTTCTGTAGCTTGCGGGTGAGGTTTTTGTTTATTCCGGCGTAGAGTGCGTTGCCATAGTCGAGTCTGCTGGTGACCAGGGCGTGAGTGATGGTCTTTCGGTGTTCGAGGGGGATCCATTTGAAGGTCTTACAAAGGAGGCGGAGGGTGTGGAAGCAGGAAGACGAGAGAGTTGATCTGGCTGTCCATTTTGAGCTCGGAGTCCAGGATGATTCCCAGGTTGCGTGCGTGGTCCGTGGGGGTTGGCGGGTTTCCGAGGGCGGGGGGGCCACCAGGTGTCGCTCCAGGCGTCGGGGTTTGGGCCCATGATGAGTACTTCTGTTTTGTTGGAGTTTAGTTGTAGGCAGCTGTTTTTCATCCATTTGGCGACGGCTTCCATGCCTTCTCGAAATGTACTCAATTGCATGGCGTGTAAGTGAATGACAAGTGGTCTGATTTAACTTACTGAATTGCTGTTTTTGGTGTGGGATTGTCCCCTGCATCCTGTACGGGTGTGTTTCCCTGCCCAGAGTGCTTAACTGCACGTGAATCAGGTATTGTGGCTTTTATTTTGGCCCTGGCAGCAGGCTAATCAATTTAGCTTGTGGGCAGCACTTTCCTGTCATCTGGAGGGGCATACCAAGTGTGCCCTCGCAGTGTTCAGAGGACTACAGTCTTTGTATTTAAACAACACTTAGCCTTATTTAGGTCCTTGAACGGATTGTTTTGCCTCATCTGTGATCCATTCTTGCCATCATGGCCTCTGATAGCAGGGGCTATTAAATCTGTGTCAGGAGCAAACAAGCATTGGCAAATCATAATGCTGCTCCCCCCCCCCCAAACCAACAAGGATAATGTATTGCACGGCTAAACACTTATTAGGTCCTAAAGGCAAGACCTATTGGCTATGCCAATGCTTGTTATATATACTTGCAGCACTTTATAGAAGTGTATGAGTTTTAGGTTGTCTTGATCCGCGCTGTTACATTCACTGCCTGTTTTACTGTGTTGGCGTATGTCCCCTTTTGCTTTCATCTTCCTCTGCTGCCATTTGGTGCAGCATAAAACCACCAGCAAGCCACAGGTTTCTAACGCCCTTTTTAGGTCTCGCGCCTAGCGTTGCAGTGCGCAGCGCTGCTCGCGCAGCGCGAGACCTCTTGTATGGGCTTCAGAAAGCTAACCACACGCTCGTGCGTGTGGTTTTGCTTTCGGAAGCCCACATTGGCTGTAGCGTGCTTTAAAAAAAAAAAAAACGGCACGCAATTGGGCAAAGGCGGGCGCATGTCCCGCCTTTGCTCCGCCCATTCCCGTCCGTGCCTAGGACGCACATCAGCGCGCGGCACAGACGACAGGCTCCCTCGCCCCCCTCCTCCTCTGTGGTGCGCGCGCACCACTGGTTTCGATTCCCGCCGCTTGCGGCTCCTCTGTGGTGCGCGCGCACCACAGGTTTCGATTCCGTGCTTGTTTTTAATGTCGATACCTCCCACGGGCTTCGAACGCGCACTACTTACGTTCATCTTAAGGACAGGCAACTACGTCATAGTAATAGTATTATGCTGAATATCGGTGGGAAAGATATGTTCCCTAATATGAGATTCGAGAAGTCTGCCTGTCAATGCCAGACTCCAACTTGGCTGCCTTAGAGGACGCGGTTACGTGCATGGACGTAGAGTGATGCGCGTACTCAACATCAATGTTACTTGTGCTTTCTTAAACCCAGCTCCGCTCTTTTCTTATTGGCCGTCAGTGGTGGGTGCGTATTCCTTGACGTCAATGTCCCTGTCTCGAGGGCGGAAGCGGTACCTGCCTTCCCGCAGTCAGTGAGCTGAGGGGAACGGGACCCGGTTGCAGGAAGTAGAGGTGTCAGCTGCTGGAGTGGAGCTCAATCCTTTATCGTTTGAGGACAAGAGCACCAGGAGGACTTTAGGCGCAGTGAGTCGGAAGGCACCAGTTTAAAGAGTAAGACGGTGAAAGGACACCTGTGACTGGAGACTGCCGTGTCCTATTTGTACAGCCATGACTGGAAAATGCGTGCGGGACGTGGAGCGTTACCAGGCTCTTCTCAGCACCCTACTACGGGAGGAAGAAAATCGGACGAGTGCCGACTGCGGAGCTAAAGGTAAGTGTAAGCTGTACAACTTGTTCAGCCTTGGACATTTTGACCGTAGTTTAGAGTTCCCTCCGTCCGTGACCCTCGTCTTCTCGTTCGAAACAGAGAACCGATGCTCCCTCAGGACATCTCTTAACCCAGATCCCAAATTACCGGAGGAACCGCCACAACCCCCTCCCTCCGCCCCCCCCTTCCCATCACCTCACTCTTCAGAAATCCCTTCCATAGCCTCCTGTTATCGATCCACACAAAGATCCCAATAGAATTCATTAAAAAAAGTGCTCCATAGCTGGCACAGAGACCTCGGCATCACCCCGCCCTCCTCAAAGGTCTTCAAGAGTTCCTAGTGGAAAACCGCAACTAAACAGACTCCAAGCAGATAGCTTTCTCATCAGCACTGTATCCTCATGGCACCATCTATCTACAGAGATTGGCTACACTAAGGTGCTAGTGGCACCGCAGTTCATCTACCTTCCCAACCCGAAGTACCAGACCCCATTGTCAAGAAGCAACAGCAGTGCCCCGTGTATAGGACTAAATGCGAATTCCTAACTCCGGCGCCGGCTTTGCACACAGGTGACCGGGTTTCCCACTGTGGGCACTGTACTGTTCTTTTCGGTGTCACTTTTGCATGTGGATTGAAGGATAGGTTGACATTACTTTCACACGAGTAAGCGCACTACTTGGTCTATAAGCTCTTCTGATAGTGAGGGCGTTCTCCGTTCTGTATTGTGGGGAAGAAAAATACATTGTTCTTATGTCTCAATAAAAGACATACTTTAGATGCTATGCCTATAGTTTCTTCACAGTATCCCCTGTCACAGCAGGGTGAAACAATAGAAAATATTACCATACTACTCTCCCAAAGATGGGATCGTGCACAACAGTAGAAAGACATACTAAGCCATAATAAGCTCATTTCCACTCTCACATTAGCTAGTGGTTCAGTTGCACTAGTGGGGTAAATACATTCCCTCTACTCCTCTGTCAGGGGCACTTCAACCCTTCATGAGTCCCGATAATCTTTCGTGACACAGAAATGTACTACACGTTCACTGTGTAGTGCACTGTAAAGAGTGAAAACACAACTTACGAATAGATGTCGGAATAATGTTCCATAATTCACCTCTCTGTTTCACCTATGTGTTTGCTGATGCCAGTGACCCCAATCTGAGTCTGCAGAGATGTGAAATAGTGGCTGTGGGTTTTTGTTTGTGTGAAAAGGGAACATCCTATTTGGAATAAAGAGGCCTAGCCCTCATTGCCCTGTAGCTCTCCCTTGGGTTTGGTAGCCCGTGGTAACTCATTACGCTTTTCCCACTTAATGGTAACCCGTGAGCTTCAAGTCCACCAACTCTGCTCCGTCTCCTGCAACTTCACGCCTGGTGCAGATGGGCTCCATGACATCAAGAGTTTGAGGGTGTTTGCATTCCAGTATTTCAACGAGGATTGGTGCCTGCTGTCCAGCTCTTGGGTCCCCAAAGGACCTGGTCCTTCTTGTCCAACATGGCAGATTAAGGTTTACCACACTGCTGCCCTTTCATGAATGATGTACGGCAGTGGTTCTTAACATTTTAACTTCTGTGAACCCCCACTGAATCATTATTGGATCTAGTAGACCCCCACTGAATCCTTATTGCAATCGGGGGACACCCACTGAGTCATTACTGGAAGCCGGGGAACCTGGCCTAAGCAATTTCAATGATTTGAACCATAAAACAATACACACAAATTCAGAAACAAGCATTTATCAAACAAATACACAAATTATGAAATATTTTATTTGAATCACAAACAAATATGAACATGTCTACATTTTATTTAAAGGGAACATTGTGGCTTTTCTAAATTCAGTTGGGGCCACCCGACTGTCCATGCTATTCCGTTTGATGTGCTTGCACTACTCTAAAAAAAAAAAAAAAAGAAAAATCTGAGGAAACCAACTTAATTAGCCTCCAATTTCAAGTTCCTTCACATTTACAGAACATTGTAACATTTTCAATTTTACATTTTGTTTGCTTATATACACTTTATTAATCTGGTAATATTTAATTTTCTAAGCATAGGTGTCACAGAACTCTAGGGGTCCTGGGACCACAGGTTAAGAACCACTGATGTAAGGTGTTTGTACCCATGATACAACAAAGCCTAACCTTCCCTTCACAAATGAATTGACAATTTTACTCAGGAAGAATACGTTGCCTTGATCCTATCGATTTGTGCGTGAAAATCCTTCGATTGGTTTCAGCCCTGATTCTGCTCCAATTATTCACTTATGACCTATCCACTCGAGAACCATAGAGCAAGCCATTATTGCTGTGAGCCTATCTCCTGATAGCAGTATGTAGGCCCACAACTCCTAGAACTGTACAAGAGGATCTGTGAACATGGTCCATGGCGCCCAAGCCCCACCCTCATCACCTACACTTCAGCATATTCTATTCTGTGAGGTAATAATCAACCTGCGTGGGAGAAGGCTGAGGCAGGTGCCATAAACAAGAACACCAGTCTCCACTCACATATACAACATACTCCATTGCTTATTTTCATTACATAACTGTACTCTCATGGCACCTGTCCTCTTTTAAATCTTCTTGAATATCATCTAATTCACGGACATCTATATTTTCATCTCTTATCTCTCTTTTATATGTTGACCTCCAGAAGTCTTGCACCAGAGGTAGTGGGCTTGTTTGCAAGGTAAGTGAGGGTGCTGGTTGTGACAGCTTTGTAAGTGATGCAGCTGGGTTTGAAGATTGTACGGGCCAACAAGGGGAGCCAATGGCGTTCCATCAGGACTGGGTTGATGTGATCATATTTCTTCAGGCCCTGGATGAGATGTGCTGCAGCATGATGGACACCTGTTAGAGGCGCCAGCATGGTGACTAGGAGGCCATGGAGTAGGACATTCCCTTTATCCACATGCAAGAGTTTGAGAACTTGAACAGCAATTCTGAAGTCACTTTCTGGAAGAAATGGTTTAACTTTCAATAGAAGAGAGAGCTGGAACCAGGCTGTCTATGCTTTTTGACAGTGTGTTCCTTGAAGGTTAGGTTTGTGTCCAGAGCGAATCCAAATGACTTAGCTTTCAGTGAATGTTGGGGTTCGACGCAATCGAGGTTCATGACATTGAGCTAGGTTTGAACTGTATCGGGTTTATTGTTCTTGGCAAATAACAGGAATTTTATCTTGATTGGGTTGACCTTCTGGCAGGCACTGGATATCCAGATCTGGAAGATGCGGAAGCACTGTTTGAGATGTTGGATGTCTGAAGCAGAGGGACTTTCAAGGAGAGTTGTGCATCATCAGCATATTGGTGAATCTTGATTTGTTACCTGTGAGTAGAACACAAGCAGCTCCATGTGTAGGTTCAAGTTGACAGGAGAAAGTATGGAGACCTGCAAGACTCTACGGATGATGGGCATTTTTGTGACCTGGACATGCTCGTGTGAACAAACTGATGTTGGTTGAAAAGATAGGAAGAGAACCAGTGAAGGACATTGTCAGTGAATCCCATGCAAGGCTCCCAGGTGTGAATGAGGGTGAGATGGTAGACTGTGTTGAAGGAAGCAGAGAGGTCAAGCAATATCAGGAGACAGAAATCATCTTCATCTATGGTCAAGAGGACATACTTTATGATGTATATTGTAGCAGTTGCTGTCTAAATATTTTAGTTTGACACCTTTCTTGGTTCTTCGTACCTTCCTTATTCTATCTGCCCCCAGCTTTTTTTTTTTTACTTTCTGCTAGTTTGTCAGACTACTGACACTACCTCAAATTTGGTGTGCCTAACTCACAGATGAAACTGTCTTCTTCCCTTGTTGTGATGAAAGTAAAGCTGCAGTTGGCCTGAACTTCCACCACCCTACTCATTGACTCGAGAAGGTTATTTTTCTGTCCTGTGTATTAGACAGTGCATGTGCTGTCTGTTGTGTGATGTATTGTTATTTTGCAGTGGACTTATAGCCCGTCCATTGCTTTCTATTAGTTAGCTTCATTGTCACTCTCATTTGCTTCCTTGCTTATTCATTAGTGTGTGGTCTTTCCTTCCTCCTCTTGTGTTTGTCAACTCACCTGGACCGTGGATTCATTACTGCATTCTTATACTTTCTTTGTTCTTGTACTACTCGATTTTGCAGGCACGGCTTTTTTTTTTTTTTTAAAGCACTCTATGAGTGTGCATGTGTTTTCCAGCTGTCTTCTTAGTGTGCTTCTCTTCCCCTCTCTGTGCTGCTCTCTGTCGCCAGTGTGGTTCTCCCCTCATTCCCTCTGTGATTCTCTTACCCTTTTCCCGACCCGTTTTGCTTTCTCGCCTCTATGCTTCTCCACACTCCCCATTCTACTTTTTTTGTCTTTTTATTTGCTGATCTAAGTTGGATCGATCAATAAAAAGAAAAAAAAGTAGTAACTTAATTTTGTAGGCATGCAAATGAGTGATGCTCATGCTTACACAATAATGCAATGGCCTTCCCCCCCCCCCTTTTTCTTTTCATACTTAGCCATGCTGCACAGCATCGGTGGATCATGTACAGCGTGGCTAAAAGGTATTGGCAAATCAAAAGGTTAAAAAGGCGATAGGTCTTTCATTTGCGAGAGTTTAACCTATTTGCATTGTAAATGACAATGCCTTTTATTTATGTTTTAAAAACCAACACATAAATAAAAGGCATTGCCATTTACAATGCCAATAGCCCAAACTCTAACAACTGCGAGACCTATTGCATTGCAAATGCTTGTTAACAAGGATTTCAACATACCTTAATGGCTATTGCTGTTTAAAAATCACTTGTTTGGTTTGTAACAAACTGCTTTTTAGTAAGTGTTTTATAATTTGTAGGATCTCTTGAGCATGATTAAGTTGTTTTCTGAAAAAGTTGCACAGTAAATATAAATTGGTTTATGTTTTAACGGGTTGGACAGAACATTCTAGCGAGAAAGTAACATTTTTTTTGTTTAAATCTTTTTATAGGCATTTTGCAAAGTTATACATATCTTGTCTGCAGATAGGAGTCTTGTATGCATCTCTTTCACATCGTACATTTCACAGTGTATCAAAAGCTAATAAACGTAATTCCTACTGAATGGGAAGGTGAACATGGTAAGAGATACATTACGCAGTGCTACGTTCCTGCAGTGTCTGCATTTAACCTTCTTGCAATATTCACTACTTCATGAAAAGTCCGTATTTTCTAGAGCTACTATGCCATATACATGAACTATGGATACGGGTATCAACAAAATGAGAACAAAACAATATTAAGGAAGGTTGGGGTAACTGTGAGTGGGACACCGCTGCACTCCCTTACTACATGTATTAATCCATATACGCGAGCCATACATATTATGGTCTGTTCATGCGTATCCCTGTCCAACTGGTGTGGTAGGAAGGGGAAAAGGTCATTGCTGCACCCGATAGGGTTGGTTGGTTGCTAGTGTAACCCCAACTGTGTTACTGCCTCCATGGCGCCCTCTGCTTCTGCTGAAGAGTCCCCCACTGCCTCATCCAACTCCCGCAACTCGGACAATACGGTCTCCCACCCTGCGGCCAGTGGGAACTTACGGAGCCCTAGCAAGTCTTCTCTGCAAAGGTCAACACTCTCTGCCTTGGCCCAATTGAGAAGAGTGTTACAGCAAACAAATGATGGACGGAATGCTGACAATGCAAACATTCTCCCCCAGTCAAAAGATCTGGGTTAAATCCATCGTTCTTTTGCCAACTACGCCACCCCAGTTTGGACCCAGCCAAGACGTGGGTCCCGTGCTCTCCATGCCACTGGAATCAAGCTATCCTGGCTGAAGAGGGGTGAAACCCCGAAACCGGTCCCAGGATGCTTGTTTCCAGTCCAGGGAGGACCTGGCTTGGCAGTTCGGGCTGGACTGTTCCCATGAGGCACAGGGTCAAGACTGATTTGCATATGGCTGGGTCCAAACTGGAATGGCATGGTGAGCAAAAAAACGATGATTTAGACCCAGATCTCTTTACTGGGGTGAATGTATGACATTGTTCTGCATTCTGTCCATCAACTGTTGTTTTTCCAATTGAGAAGAGAGCGGCGCCAGGCTGTTACGTGTGGAGCACCCAAAGCTTTCCAATGTTTTGTAATTAGGCGCTTGGCTACAGCTAGGCCCAAGTCCAGGAAGCGGGAAGTGACACTGTTCCCTCCCTCTCGCAAACAAGTGAAGAATATGGACCTCCCAGCTAAAAGGGACTACCCGCCCCGTGCAATGCGATAAAGCAGTGGTCACCCCATGCCAGTAAGCAGCGATTTCTGGGCACCGCCATAGCATGTGTAAAAGGTCTGCCTCGTTTAAGTGACATCTGAGGCAGCAAGCATCTGCATGATTAAAATAACTGTAAATTTTCGCTGGGGTGAGGTATATCTGGTGTAGTATGAAGAATTGTATCTGTCGAAACCTTTGGTTACGAGGAACGCTGGAGGGGCCCTCCAGGGTAACCACCCATTCTTTTTCAGAGAACCCCCGTCCCAGCTCTTCCTCCCAGTACGCCCTTAGGGGGTCTAGTGAAATTGCAGTATGCTGCCGGAGTGTCGCTGCGAACCATCTAAATCAGGTGGCCCCCGTTTCCCATAACATGTAGGTATTGGATTGTGTGGTGTAAGGGGGGCTCTGTGTTTAGGCAGCCCCACTTGGAGGATAGTGAGGTTATAAGCGAGTATTGCAGAAGGAAGCTCCCAGAGGGGAGGTCCTCCTCCACCAGTTCCATGTGCGGGATTAGGGACCAGTCTCTGAACAAATCTCTGGTGTCTTGGATGTCAGCTGTGTCCCAGATTCTCAAATTATACCTCTGAGCTACGAAAGCATTTATAGGCTACAGTGAGCAGCAGGGCGCTCTCGCATTTGGGTCACGCGCATGGGTGAAATAAGTGCAGGAAGGCTAGGCACGAACTAGGGGGAAGCGTTGTAACAGTGTCCGCGAGATAGCGGGAGGCCAACCATCTGGATAACCACTGTACTTGGGCAGCCAGATAGTAGTGCTCAAGATTGGGAGTGGCCAAGCCGCCTTGTCCGACGGGCATATAGAGCTTTTTAATGTAAACTCTATGCCTAGAGGCCCCCCAGATAAAATCTGACTATTTTTACCAGCTTGCAGAAGAAGGCTGGAGACAAGTAAAGCGGTAGGTTTGTAAAATAATAGAGGAGCCGAGGCAGTATCACCATCTTCGCAAGAGCAATTCTGCCCGACATGGACAACGGCAATGTACTCCAAAAGAGGATCTGGGAGCGGATGGCAGACACGGCTCTAGTAACATTGCCATCCAGTAAGTCCGTCAATAAATGTGAATACCCAGGTAGCTGAAAGTGCCGACACACCATAACACAGGCCCGCCACTGAGTGAATAACCCGGGTCTGGGGTATTCTCTGTGAAGGGAAACAGAATAGATTGAGGCATTAACCCGCAAGTCTGATAAGTCAGCGAATGTGGACAGTCTCAGATCTAATGACAGGGGGATGGAGTGGAGCTCTCTGATATAGAGTAGAATATCATCTGCATACATGGAGGTTGTATGCACACCGTCTCCTAGGGAAATCCCTGTGTTTACCCCGGCCCTGATACTTGCCGCCAACGGCTCCACCGCTAGTGAGAAGAGTAGGGGTGACAGGGGGCATCCGTGTCTAGTCCCCCGACCCACCGTTATGGCTTCTGAGATGTACGGGCCAGTCTGGACTCGAATGATTGGGTGCCTATATAGCATGCGGATCAGCCCTATGAAAAAGGGGCAGATGCCAAATTTAGACAACATGGCAAACCGACAGTCCCATTCTAGTGAGTCGAATGCTTTTTCTAGGTCGAGTACGAGACAGCTCGAACGCAGCCACTCCAATGGGGCATACTCAGCCACCCTGAAATAGCGGCGGAGGTTGAGGGAAGTGCTGCGGGCCGGCACGAACCGGTTTTGATCAGCGTGAACCAGGGGGGGGGGGGATGCAAGGTGCCAGCCTGTTGGCCAGAATTTTGGCTACTATTTTATAAATCGGTATTCAGGATTGCCAGGGGCCTGTAGGAATTCAGGGACATCGGTTCTTTCCCAGGTTTCAGTAGCGAGACCACATTCGCTGCGTATAGTGACGGGGGAAGCTTGGAACAGTCAACGGAAGACTCAAAGAGGGCGTGTAGATGAGGTATAAGTGTATCAGCGTACATCTTAAAGAATTCATTTGGGAGTCCATCTGGCCCCGGTGTCTTCCCGGACGCTAGGGATGACAGTGCCTCCCGTACCTCGTCCACCGTGATACGGGAGTCTAACATGAGGAATTGATATGGGGGGGGGGGGGCAATGTTGGCAGGTCGACCGCACTTAGGAAGGTGCTGATTTGCTGCAGAGACCCGTGAGCTTCGGAAGCGTAAAGGGAGGTATAGTGGCAGGTCATGGGCGTATGAATGTCAAGCTGTGTGCTACGCATGATTCCCGCGTCGTCCCATATGGTGTGTATTGGACCACGAGGGCACTCCTGACGTAGAAGATAAGCCAGTAGCTTGCCCGCCTTATCTGCCATGGCGTGCGTGTGCGCAGAATGGGCTGAAAAGTTATGGCATCGCAGCCTTTCAAAAGAGTGAGCCGCTCAGCCTGCATGGCTTTGAGTCTCAGCTTGGCCTCAGGGCATGCGACCGATAGGGATTCTTGCCGAAGTTGGGACTTTCAGCCTCCTCCCAGGTGGGCGCTCTGCTCCCAGCGGCCCACAGCAGGCCTCCAGGCCTCACCTCCCGCTCAGGGCCTTTGAGTTAGTCGCCTGGGCTGTTTCTCCTAGTGGCTCCAAGCTCCCCAGGTCCTGGGAGTCCCGCATTCAGTGCCACTCACTTTGCTCTCCTACACTACCCAGCCCGCACCAGTCAGCTCGCTACTGCCATGCGACCCTATTGCCGGGCTGCGCTGGGTCATGTGTTCGGTGCCTCAGTAGGCTGTGTCTCATGTATCGGGGGCATCAGGGCGTTCCTCGTCTCGTGCAAAACACTTCTGCACTCTCCGATCTCTAGGTAAGGCAATCCGTACTGCTACTGCAAAAATATCAGCTGACTGACAAAGGATGGCCAGGATAACAGATGGATAGGGCACGAAGCGGTTTCAATGTGCGTCCGCCATCTTAGGCAGTTGGCCACGCCCCAGCGAGAAAGTAACATATTGTAAAGTGCTTTTTTGGCAGCTCATGTTGCAGTTCCTCCCATAGCATAATGTATAATGAACAAGCATTTGAAATGCAATAGGTCTCGCATTTACGAGAGTTTGAGGAGTTTCCAGAGATATTCAGTAAAGTGTTGCTCTCCAAACAAGCGTGCTCTTGGAAATGGGCATGACAAATTTTAAAGGCAGGTCTCTAATGCAACCACCTGGGAAAGGACCATCTCCATCACTTTCTGCCAGCCAGGAAAGCCCATGACTGCAGTGACAAAGCCATTCTTTCAGTAGGAGATTAACCTTAGCAAAGCAAGGTGCTTCCAAATGGTCAAAGAGGTTGGAGGCGCTTTGCTAAATCTAACTTTTTTTGTGAGTCCAAGGAAAAAGTGCTGAAGATTTAGACATTGCCCACTGGTCGTTTAAAACCCTGTCTAACTGTAAGCGTCTCCTCCTTCAGAGGCATGGTAGAGGAACAGTTGAATTCCCATAGAGTCCAAAAAAAGTTGTCCTTACACTACCACCTTAAGCCTGCCCCTTTCTGATATAGCGAAACAGAGTCCTTCCAGAAATGCTCCTTACGACTCCCAGGAACTCAATGGTAACCAAGATCACCATTTAAAACCAGACAGTTTCTCAAGTAGCACTGCTGTGCAGCCTGTGCACATTGCAACATACAATGGGCATCAACCAAGTACTCTTAGCTCCTTGGTCTCGGAGGGTGAACTCCTATGGCCACTGCTTATTCCCCACAGGGCCACAAAGTGCACATATGGACATAATCTGCCCATGTGGATCATTATTCGTCAATCCCAATCACCAAGATGGAATCTGCAGCTCTACCAGATCTTCTCTGTCTTCTCATAAATTAGAAAATAGCATACAAAAGTACTATACCCAATATTTAAAATTGACAACACAGATCCCCCAACAACCAAATCTCATTGCTCCACACTAAGTCCAAACACTCAGATTTTGGTAGAAAGACACCTTAAAACTCGCACTAACTAAATAAACAGAAAAGTAGAACAATTCCTGGAGGGAAAGGTATACAGTTTTGCAATGATTTGCCTGCGTTTCTAAAGCCCTGGTGACCCAGACTACCTTCAATAACGGAATAATTTGAAGTATTCAATTCCAGATCAGATGAAGAACAAGGGGTAAGGTTAAAAAAAAAAATATATATATATATATATATACACACACACACACACACACACACTAATAAAACACCACAACTCACTAAAAAAATATTTGCAATGCAATAGGTCTTGCATTTAAATGCGAGACCTATTGCATTTCAAAGAAGCGGCTGCCATTGTGGCGCGCTGAACGTAAGCAAAGCACGTTGTGCATGCAGTAAGAGAAACTCAAAGAAAATAGTGCTTACAAACTTAAGAACACGTACCATGTAACAACCGAAGTAAAAGGGCCAGTCGCCATGGGAGGTTACAAAGTAAGACAGGGTGGTACTAAGGAGGGACTAACAAGCCTAGTTACAAATCAGAAGCCAGCATTTACGAAGGACAAGAACACAAGCCAATGACAAATATGGGCAGAGAGTGGGCAGGGCTTCTATGCCATACTCTACTTACTACAACAAGTCTCGCAGAGCAGCGCATGGCGCTGACTCTAGGCTCGACCTAAAAATTACCATACTATGCTTTGCAATAACAGGCAATACTGTATAATGTTGTATGGTTATGTGAAGCATTACAAATAGATAGCATGGGAATGGATATGCATTTGTGTGGAAACAAAAAACTGTAGTAGAATCAGTATATGTTAAAAGATCAGGTGACATTTGTACTGTCAAGACAGACAAAAAGAAAGTAGGTTAATGAACGCCCTCCTTTCATACGTGCTGCTGCCAGAGAAAAAAATATAAATTATCGAATTATTTAAGTCACTTTAATATAACAATGCCATGTTGTGCCCCTGAAAGTTCAAGCTCAGGCAGCTGGATAAATAAACAAAATGATCACAGATGTGTGAAGGGCAAGCACTTTTTTGCGTGGAGGCACACAATATCTGCCCAATTAAAACATGTACTTCTGGTCCCAACATGTGGGCAGAGCCAAAGCTCTTTTGCTGGTGATTCTCAAATAACCATTTGGTGCCACGGGATTCAAGCTAGCCTGGCTGATTTGGGATGATACCATGAAACCAGTCCTAGGATACTTATTTCCAGTCCAGGGAAGACTTGGCCTGGCAGTTCAGCTGGACTGTTCCCATGGGGAGCAGGATCAAGACTGATTTGCTTATGGCTGGGTCCAAACTGGAAAAGAGTGGTGATTAAAGAAAAAAAGGATGGATGGATTTAGGCCTAGATGACTGTACCAGGGATGAGTGTTTGGTATTGTTCTACATTCCGTCTATCATTTGTTCTTTTTGCATAAAAGCCAAACCATGACAAGCCATACTATACCTTATATATAATGCCAGACCATATCATAAAATTACAGGTCATACCATACAACAACAACCCATACCATACTATAGTATAGAAAAGTGATAAATGGAAAGTGTGAATTTATCTTAGCCATTGGTAATCACTCGATTATATAACAATGGGGTAAACCCGAAAGGCCACTGGACCCGGGTAACTTATGGTACAAAAGGGTAATGTCACAGTGGGAAACAATTGCATATCATACCGAACACAAGAAAAACATTATTACTTTAATCAAAATTAAACGCCACCATTTTAGTCATTCACCATCAATGGTTGTGATTTTATTGCATCACAAAAGTTGCATTATAGCCAGATTATAAACAACGTATGCCAAAATCAAACATTTATAAAAACTGGTGCAAAAGGGGGGTAGTGAGTGCATGAAAAGGATTGTGAAAGTGAAGTGCAAAAGGAAGGTAGTGCGCATATGTGGCATCAATAATCAATATATACAGCCTATCCAGCCAGATGTCCGGCGAGTACGGAAATAGTAAAACATAACACGAGGTATCCGATGCAAATAATAAATCTTTGTCATCAGTGTCTGAACAATAGGAAAATGTCAACGTTTCGACCCCTGAAATAAACAGCTGATTTGATGCCTTGTAAATGGGGTCTTCCTCAGGACTGGGATGAAGAAGGTTAAAAAAGCACCAGAGAAACAGCCAGAATGCTTCAGGCTGATGGTTCAAAAAACTAGGCCTTGTGAGCTCTCAGAATGTTCAAGATTCTGAGTAGATTGTAACGGTATGTCGAGGTTGATCAGTAACCCCTGACTGTTGGCTGCTGAGACATCTACTGGAGGCTAGCTGACCTGAGCCATTGATGGTGAATGACTAAAATGGTGGCGTTTAATTTTGATTAAAGTAATAATGTTTTTCTTGTGTTCGGTATAATATGCAATTGTTTCCCACTGTGACATTACCCTTTTGTACCATTGGTAATCACTCAGCTGCATCCCAATCCACTGTTAATTTGCACACCATGCCACCTCATTTTGAGCCCAACTATAAATCAATCAGCCTAAACCCGGCTCCAATGGAAACAGTCCAGTCCGAACTGCCAAGCTAGGTCCTCCCTGAACTGGAACACAAGCAACCCAGGATTGGTAATACAGTAGCGGGGTTTGTCTGTATTAATAAGAGTATTAGTACTGAAAGGAAAACCTTCAAGCAGAATAATGAAATATCAAAATGTTTGGCAGTGTGCATGGATCGCATTCATGCCGTTTCATAGCTCACTGTGCTATATTAGAAGGATTGCAATTTTTAATTAATTGATACTGGAAATAAAAAAATAAAATAAAAATAAAACTACAAATATAGCTGAAACTTCCTTCTCTTATAGAAAAATCCCCAATCGTCAGACAGGATCTGGACTTTTTTCGTGAGCAGTACCCCTGAGCGTCAGTAGGTGGTGGTGTTCCACTCCGCATGGCGTTGTCCGTGACAGCAGTGACATGCGGAGCCTATATAGGGGCCACCCCATCGTGCTGACGTCCGTTCCTTTTTGCAGCTTTCCATGCCAGAAGCCGTGCAGCTGCAAAGAACACCAACCATTGGTGCGTGAAGCTAGGGCCCTTAAATGGGAAACAGCCCCTCACTCTGGAATCTGCAGCCAGATAGAGTTTCTACCAGGTAAGGCTTTACCGAAGTTAAGTACTCTATTCATCTGATAGAGACTTGTAGCTGAAGATTCCCTACCTTAGAATACATACCCAAGCAATCCCTCCCCGGAGGTGGGGCTGTGACACGGATTTAACTATTAACTAGAAAGTCCTGTAGGACTGAACAGGCAAAATGTTAGTCTCGCCTGACTGGTCAATCCAGGCAGTAGTGCTTCGTAAACCTGTGCAGAGAAGCCCACGTTGCTGTCTGACAGATATCCAGGACAGGTGCTCCGTGAGTTAACGCAGTGGCCGCAGACATGGCTTTGGTGGAATGAGCTCAAACATCCAGAAGGTTGCTGTTTGGCCAATACGTAGCAGATTTTGATACAGAGCACTATCCTGGGATGGTCAGTTTCTGACACGACGTACCCCACAGAGTTGATCATCCACCCAGAACGCTTCTGTTCAGTCAAGGTAGAAGACAAAGCTCTTTTGGGGTCCAGCCAATGGAGTTTCTCCTCTTCTTTAGAGGAGTGAGATAGAGCGTAAAAAGTAGGCTGGGTGATGGACTGGCCTACATGAAAGGGATTTACCACCTTCGGTAGGAAGGATGTTCTATTCCAAAGAACCATTTTTTCTGGGTAGGTGGTATTATGTTTCATATAAGTACCCCAATATAGGCTCAGGTAGCAACCTAACCTCTCACTTATATTTCCCTTGCCATTGCACCACATAGCGGTTCTAGGGACTGACCTTTTACCTAGGTAAGATACTGCTTACAGGACGTAGGGTTTTCCCTGAAAACGAACTAGCCTCATCCATTATACATGAGGATTCTTGGAAACTCAGCAGGACTACCATCTCCTGCATAATAACTATGTATAAGGGTCATTCCTTCCGTCATCCTAAGTCCGACATGACACAACAAGGTAGAACCCCTGAGGGTACCACTTTGGGTATATAAACACCATATCTTGCTGAGGTAGTCAGAGGAGAAAAGGACTTCCATGCCGACACACTGACGCGAGACGCTGAGGTTCCTGCACGCAGACACTCCAGCTCGCAGTGGTCTGACATCCCTCGCGGGGTGTCCATCTCGAGCCCAAGACGGGGTACCACAGTCTCTCACCTCAGGTATCAGGGTTGACTTTATCATAGAGGGATTCTTGGCTTTACACCTACATACATGCTAGGTACACTTAGGTACATCTAGTTAGGGTTGAATCGTAGGGGTACGCATTTATTACTGCCATGTATTTTATATACTTGCCTGTATTCATTGTTTTAGCGCGATGGTAGGAATCTACTATCCTTTTACTCTGTTAGTGCTTCTAATCATTTATATCCGTTTCTGTCTAATGGTTGTTTCAGCACATCTATTTTACACTAGAATGACGCTGGTTCAATAAAAGCTTATTGAAAAGCACCCCCACCGCGCAGGTCCTATAAAGGTTCATCGGAACTACACGACATGGCGCTGAAAACATTGGTTTGGTACTTATTTAACGATCAATTCTGAGTAGTTCAGTCGTGCTATTCTCAGAGACCCCTACTCACATTTCCCCAGAGACGTCTAGAGTGGGAAGGGAACTATCCGCCCCAGCGGAGTAGGCATATCCTATGTATCGAGCTTGTAGGACAAATTGTTCCTATTGTGCATAAAACCTTCTCAGTTTCCTAATTCAAAATAATGTCGGACGAAGACGCCGCTGCGCCAGCACAACGTGCTGTAGCTAGGGAGGAAGAACAAGAAGGGGAAATAAACATTTCAGAAAATGTCAGAACTGCCCTTACTTTAAAACTAGCAGACTATGGAGTCACAGAGCTAGGGGTGGGACAGTCACATTCGTGATTGAGGCACACGAGTTATATAGAACAGAGGTATTCTATTCATGGGTCAAATTCCCAGAAGCAGATGCATAATCAAATACATTTCATTCTTACACTGAAGATGAAACACCAGATGAATACTGTCCATGTGAGGACATTGAAGTTCCGCTCACCTACCAGGAGCACATAAACTGGTTTAAAGGTGCCCTCCCCCACACAAAAGACAAAGTAAGATTAGGTCCGCTCGGAAGAGATGGAGCCACTTGGCCAGTCCTTGCAGTTTACACACCACATCCAGACATTGACTCAATGTGGCAGACTTACGTCCACTTCATAAAGAAATAATAAAACTTTACAGAAACCTGACAGTTCGTGATGAGAACACTCACACTTCAGCCAACAAGAGTAACACAAACAGGACAAAAAAAAGGGATCTACAACTAAAATTACATCACAAACGCTACACGCCGTTATGGGTAAAATGCCCACTAGATGTGAGCAAATGCCATTCTGGATAGCACCACCACCGTAGCACCACAACAACACCAGCACAGCACCACTTCAGCATCACTCAGCCTCAGCGCAGCACCTCACCTCCGCATCAGCGCCAACACAGCATCACTCACCACCACTGCCCCACATCAGCACAGCACCACCTCCGCATCATTGCACCAGCGGATCACCACCCCAGCGGATCACCACTCTTAGCACCAGTGCGGCACCACCCAAGCGGGGCACCACCCCAGCGCAGCCCAAACTCAGCACCATCTGAGCACTAGTACAGCAACACCACTTCAGCATCACTCAGGACCACCTCCGGACTAGCACACCACCACCTGAGCACCACTACACCACTCGAGTATCATTTAGCATCACCTCCGCATTAGCACACCACCTCAGCATCATCTCAGTCTGCCCTCGGAATCAGCAGATTCTTCTCTAGTGTCCGTCCACTGCTTGTGTTGTGATTCAGGTCCTTTTTCTCAGCGTTCATCCTCCAATGGCTTCTACCCCCCCCAAAAAAAACTATAACAAGCATTACAGCAGGCAGAAGTTGCCAGCATTGCATGGACAAAAGCAGAAGACATTTTTTATGTTAATTCTTTTTTAATAGGGTCGTTCAGTTGTACATGCCTTCTTGGTTATACAAGGCAACGAAAATGCTCAACACTTAATTATAACTTTTCAACATGCTGCACAGAGATCACAATGCTCTACAACATAGTTTAAAGACATTGACAAAGCCAATTTAGCTTTAGGGATTTGAGCACGGAAGGGGTCGGGACGTGCTGCCAAAGCTGTGTTTCCTGCTCATGTTTGAATGTGTCTGCACCTGTCCCAGCCTTGCCGCACGTCAGTCATTGTTAAAATTGCCTTCACGACAGTTCACCATGAAAGCTTTTAATGACCATTTATGCACGGATGTTTCCAAATTCTAGCCTCTGTTTCAGTGTTAAACAACCTTTGTAAAGGCTCGTCCAACATGATAGCCATATTCGAATGGGGTGAAGGTCTTTCCATATTTGCTATTATAGAGGTGACAAAGGGAGATAGTGGCCGAACAGAGGACCCATCTTAGGTTGGAGCATTGACTGTACTGACCTATCGAGTTGTTTTTAAGTAGTATATGCTGCCTACTCTTAGATTTCTAGCGGGTTTAACAACAATTTAAAATGCCACAATATTGCAAAGCTGTAAATTGTATAAATCGATGTAAAACTAAATGTCTAGATGCACAAGGGAGGCCCATCACATTTCATAGATAAGTGCCAACACTTTCAGCATCATTTCACGTTATGTTTGTCTATTCACCTGTGTCATCCAGCATGAGTTAGTTGAGGGAAGAAGGAACAGAGCAAAAGCAAATGAAGTTGCTAATATTAATGAACACGGATAGGGATTTCGGCACCATTTGTCCTTAATACGCCTTAGTTGCTGGGGGAAATTTTGCTTTTCATAAGGGAATGTTGGTTTGTTGTTGATGCAGAGATGGAGATAGCAGATCCGTTTATAGATGGCGTTACTGTACACATCATTAACCCCTTTGCTGCTAGGCCTCCCTACCCCCCCACCCTACTAAGCCTTTTATTTTGGCTATTTGGGGTAGTTCACGCATAGGCCCCTGTAACCTTTTGTCCACATAAGGTATCCACGCCAAATTTGCCTCCTTTTCTTCCATCATCATGGGGATTTTAAAGGTATCCAGGGTTTGCGGATTCCCCTGGAGGGGACCCAGAAATTAGCCAAAACACAGCTAACTTTTGTTTTTTGAAAAGTGGAGAAAAGGTGCTGCAGAAGAAAGCGTCTGGTTTTATCCTTGCAAATGGTATCAACAAAGGGTTTGTGGTGCTGAAATCACCATCTTCCCAGCTTTCAGAGACAGGCAGACTTTTGTCGGAAAACCAAACATTTTTACATAGTTTTGGCATTTTACTGGGACATAGCCTATTTTTGCTACTTTTTGTGCTTTCAACCTTCTTCCAGTTAGTAGTAGAAATAGGGGTGAAAGCAATAACGGATCCAGGAAAGCTATACATTTCTGAAAAGTAGCTAACATTCTGAATTCAGCAAGGGATCATTTGTTTAGATCCTTCAAGTTTTTAGTTTTTTTATAAACACTAACAGTTGAAATTAAGAAAAATTGAAAAGGAGTTGAAAAAAAGCCATTTGTGCCAAATTTTCACCTGTAACTTCTTCCAAGTATGACAGATGTTTGAAAGCAATATACCGTTACATCCGTGGAACCCTGCTGGTTGTGGGGATATATAGGACTGGTAGGTTCACCAAGAACCCGACGAACCCAGAGCCAATAACTGAGCAGCATCTTGCAATGGTTTTTCATTGTGTACCGGGTATATAGCAATTCATTTGGTAAAATATAAAGAGTGAAAAATAGGTATCAAAGACACCTATGTATTTCAGAAATGGGAACAAAATATAGAGTTTAGAAACAGTAGCTATCTGCACATCTCCGAAATTGTAGGTACCCATACTAGCATATGAATTATAGGACATTTTTCAAAGTGACTTACACATTGTCTTACATTTGGAAGGCACAAATGCATCGAAAGTTAATAGGTAATAACAGTTGCTCTACAATTCTGTTTTCCCCCAAGTCCCCTGATAAAAATGGTACCTCACTTGTGTGGGTAGGCCTAGTGCCCGCGTCAGGAAACGGCCCAAAACGCAACGTGGACACCACATTTTTGCAGTGAAAACTGACCCTTTTTTCCAAAGTGCCTAGCTGTGTATTTTGAACCCTAGCTCTGCCGGCACCTAGGGAAACCTAGCAAACCTATATATTTTTTTTAACTTGACACTCCGGCGAATCAAGGATGGGGGGACTTGGGTGGCTCTCACCAGGATCGGTTACCCAGAATCCCTTGCAAACCTCAAACTTTGTCCCCAAAAAAAACCAAGAAAAAAAAAACACATTTTCCTCACATTGCTGTGATGGAAAGTTCTGGAATCTGTGTGGATCCACAAAATTCCACCCACCCCACATTCCCCAAAGTCTTCCGATATAAATGGTACCTCACTTGTGTGGGTAGGCCTAGTGCCCGCGACAGGAAACGGCCAAAAACGCAACATAGAGACATCAAAATTACCCATCACAAAAACTATCTGTTTTTGCAAGGGGCTCACCTGGGTTTTTGGCCCCAGGCTCGGCGGCCATACACGGAAACCTACCAAACCCACACATTTCTGAAAAGTAGAGACCCGGGGAGTCCAGAGAGGTATGGCTTGCATGGAGCCCCCAAAGTTTTCCTACCCAGAATCCTGTGCAAACCTCAAATTTAGCTGGAGAAAAAAAAAAAAAAATCACTTTTTCCACACATTTTAACGTGGGATCACCATGCCGACACAAATATCCTGCCACCCAGCGTTCCCCTAGTTCTCCTGAGTAAAATGATACCTCACTTGTGTGGGTGGGCCAAGGGCCTGTGACTGGGAAGGGCCAAAAACATAGGGATTAAGGGTAAAGCACAAGAAATTCTAAGCGCTACATTTTTTAAAATACACGTTTTTGCCCGATTCTGCATTGGACAGCGTGGGGGAAAAAAAACGGATGTCAACGTCCTGGGTTGATGTCTATATAGGCACAAGCGCATGTCCCTTTTGCCGCAGATACCACGTGGAGCCGATCACCACCACTGCCTGGGGATTATTCTTAGGTAAGGAATCTGCAGTTAGAAGTCTATCAGATCAAGTAAGTAAGCGAAGAGATATTTTCTGTTACATTTGTCCATGTTGGAAATTTCTTTGCAGCGGTGTTTATTAAAAAACAAACATTAAAAAAAAGTGCACACCACATGTATAAGCTGTCAAACTTCACTTTTCATGACTTAACAGATTTCCATTCAAGTATCAGCAAGTTGAGTACCATTAAATTTGGCAATAGAAACCTCATTTACTAGAAGTGTCAGACAGGTACTAAAGGAAGCACTAAAAGCCAAGTTTATCAACCTCTGAATGAAATAAAGAGTTCGCCATGATATGCCTCAGGTGAGCTACACATACATGTCAATCTCTGCAGTGAGTACTTCACTTGGAGCTATAATACTTTAAATATTGAGAGCAGATGTTTTGTGCCTTTCAAAGTTAGTCGCTTCTACGCTTTACACATGATACTGAATTAGTTGCATTTATTTTCCTTTTACAAGTTTCTGAAGCAAAGAATAGCAGCAGTGCTGGCTATTTAGTGTGGATAAGGCAGACAACAGCCAGAGCGCAACAGCAATGGCAAACTAGATTATAGTCAGGAAGAACCACTGGAGATAAATCTTCACTGAATAATCCAGGAGAGAGTTCAGTAGTTTGTAAAGGGAAGTCATGAAAAAAATTCACCACAACCAAAGTGTATGATCAAAAAGGAAAATAGAATTAAGATTTTAGGTGAACAATGTCTGAAGAAAGGGAAACTGGAGATGCTGGCCTAGAGGAGACCAGTTTAAAACAAGCATTTGCAATGCAATAGATCTCAAATTTGCGAGAGTTTGAGCTATTGGCATTGTAAATGAGAATGCCTTTTATCCGTTTTGATAATTAACACATTAGTCAGTGGATGAACAGTAACCATTTAAAACTTAATCCGGATAAGACGGAGCTGGTTTTAACAGGTGGTATTTCTAAAAATCCCTGGAGCCCTCATTTCTAGCCAGGGAGCTGGGCCAGTCCCCCTCTCCATCTAGCTCGGCCAAGAGCCTTGGGGTAATAATAAGTCAGGATCTCACCATGAAGCCTCAGATTCGGTCGGTGATCTCCACCTGCTTTTTCCAACTCAGGAAAATAAAAAAGATCTGCAGATTTCTTACCCATGAAGCTCGGATTCAGGTGATTATCGCCATGGTCATGTCCCATGTCGACTATGCAAATTCACTATACTTCGGCATCCCCCTTTACCTATCCAAACTTCTGCAGATGGTACAAAATCAGGCTGCTCGCCTGTTTGTTCATCAACCTAGGCACCATTATGTCACTCCTCTTCTAAGGAAACTTCACTGGCTTCCGGTTGTACAGCGCTGTGCCTTCAAGGTTGGGTGTCTTATTTTTAAGTCACTCAATGGAAGAAGCCCTAAATTTGTGAACAATTTGATTAAAAAGTACGCCCCCACACGCAATCTCCGTTCAGCCCACAAGCAACTTTTGTCTATTCCCTCTTTTAAATTGAAGCGCACTGGTGGTGCCAGGTTTGATATTTTGGCCCCTATGTTCTGGAACTCCCTCCCCTCTGAAATTCGCTTTTGCACCAATCTCCTTGGCTTTAGAAGCCTTCTTAAAACTTGGTTATTCCGACAGGCTTTTTGAATAACTCTCCAGGACCTGGGTATCAAAGTAGCGTAATGAAGCCACTCCGGTGTACGTGCGCTTTACAAATTTAAAAGAAGATACATAAAAGGCATTGTCATTTACAATGCCAATAGCTCAAACTCTTGTAAATGGTAGACCTATTTCATTTCAAAGAAGCGGCGGCCATTGTCCTGGGCTGCTTGAAAAGTGAAAGCGCGCAAGGTGCGCTTAATGTTGCAGGAAAAGCATGTCGGGCCTGCAGTAGGAGAAACTCATTAAAGAAAATAGTGCTCTCGGACTAAATAAGACACACTGTGTAAAAACAGAAGTAAAAGGGCCAGTCTCCATGGGATGTTACAAATGAAGACAAGGCGGGACTAACAAGCCTATTAATGAATCAGCAGCCAGCATTTACAAAGGACGACACAAGCCGAAGAAAAATATGGGCGGAGCTTCAAGGCCATACTCGAATACAACATACCTCGCAGAGCAGCGCATGCGCTGCCCAGGCTCGACCTAAAAAGACTCAAGTTTTGGACTGTTTAAAGCTCTTTGTGTGAGCCATTGGATTCTACAAAGGAAGGGGCCCACATACCTTACATCACCTTCTGACTCCGTATGTCCCCTCCCGCCAATTAAGATCTAGCGGGACGGGACAGGTTATTATTCCCAGAGTCAGGAGGGTAAGGATGGGTGGGCGCTCCTTTAGTTTCAGGGCAGCTCAGCAATGGAACAAACTCCCGTGGGGGCTTCGGATGGAGGCCTCGGAGTTGATTTTTCGTAAAAAGCTGAAAACTTTTCTATTCCCCACTGAGTAGCTTTCGGGTTGCTGTACCGTATATGGGGGGTGGCCTGGGAATGATGTCTCTCTCGACTGTACCATAGCGCGGGGACACACTAGCCTAGTGTAACCAAGCGCTCTACAAATGTCATTATTATTATTTTACTGTGCAGTTTGCAGGAAGTTTCCTAATCTTACAGTTACTAAGTCTTCTCTGTATGTTGGAGTAACTAACATTCAAAAGGGAGACCTTAGAATGCCACAAGAAGAGAAAATCACGTTAAAAATACATATTGCGTTAAGCTTACATTTTTATTTTTAAAACAATAGCCCCAGTAGACATGTATAGTGAAATCTGTCCCAAAAATGCATGAAAAAATATTGGGCACTTCAATATTCTCTTAAATACTGCCTTCTATGTTGCATGTATGTTAGATGGATCAACTCAAAAAGGAACAATAGAACAAGAACTGCTACATGTACGATTAGTTTGTGAAAGCATCCCTATAACACCGGTGTCAAATTATCAACATGAAAAGCTCCAAAGCATCAGGAGCGAGAGATGCCATATTAAGTGGTCTTCAAAGTGTGGATGCATCACTGGCATTCTTGGTCAGAAGTAAATTGTAATGAGTACTGACGGTGCTGCTATGACCCTGGGCAGTAAGTCTGGAGCTGTGAAGCAGCTACTTGATGAAGTGTCAACACATCAAGGATGGAACAACTGTAATCACACTATGGTTGTGCACTGTGTAGCTCACAATCTAGAACTTGCCATGTGTGATGTAAAAAAAGGGCAGATGGGGTCAGATTTGAAGAGGTACTCAAAGGAGGTTCCAAACTGAATTATTCACTTAAGCGGAGAAGGAAACTTAAAGAGATTGCAGGCAATCTTGAAGATCAGTTAAAACATTTTGGCGGATTGCAAATTAGATGGGTATTAAGTCAGCGAGCGCTTAATTCAAACTGGGAGTCTACAGTACTTCATCTTGAACACCTTACTACTGGTACTAATGAATATTTCACAAAGCCAAGGGGTTGCTTCACAACTTGAAATCAGAGCCATTTCTTATACTTTGATTGTCCTAAGAGATTCTTCAGCAAGTTTCTAAGTCAAAAGGAAAACCATCTTATTTCCAAGGTTGTGGAGAGCATTGAGGTGCGTCAGTAGAAGCGAATACAGATGAAAATAAAACCAGGAAAGGCACTAATACATTATGTGCACTGTTACGCCCACCAACTTAATCTTATTATGCAACAGGCAGTATCAAAGATCTCCGAGACACGAATTTTCTTTCAGGATATAGGAGGCATGGCAGCATTCTTCTCACGTTCCCCCAAAAGAACGGAAGCACTTCAGGAGATTGTGGACAAAAGGGTTCCAAGGGGATCCTCAACTCGTTGGAACTTTAACATACGTACAGTCAAACTAATATATCAATATAGGGAGGACCTTGTGAAATGTTTTGACGCCATAGAAGCCAATGCTGACTTTGATTTCAAAACTCACAGTGAAGCCCGTGGCTTTGCTAGAACACTACAAGACAGAGTTTCAGTTATTTCTGTTTTTATTTCATGAGATAATGTTATCTGTCGACATATTATACAAGCAGTTACAAGCACGAGAGATAGATACTGTCTCTGTGAAAAGATATACCATGTTTGTCGAAAGCATAAGCAAAGTGAGAGATGAGGTTGACAATTTAGACAGCAAACTGCCAGAGGATTCTACTTTTTCAAACCGCAGGAAAAACATCACCAGTCTGGTCCGAATTGCAAAGGAGATATGTGACATTGTAATTGTGCATGCACAAGAGCGTTTTTCTTTCACAAAACGTTTGTGCCGCATTATTGCAAAGTGAATACTTTGCAAAATATGATGAATCCTTCCCTGAGCATGCTCTGAATGAGGCTGTGGAAGCTTATATTATGCTCAACAAAGAGGACCTGAAAACGGAGTTGACTGTACTGTACGGAATGTGTGTATACCGGAAGGCCAAAGGTGCCATTTCTTTGCTGGCTTTAATTCATAAACTTAATATGGAAAAGTCACTTACAGAGACAGTGGCTTTGCTAAAAGTTGTCATTACCACTCCTATGACAACAGCAGAGTCAGAACGATGTTTTTCCACCTTAAAGAGGATTAAGACATTCCTGAGGAACACCATGCTTGAGGAAAGACTGAATGCTTTGTCAATGCTCTATAGAGAGCGAACTAGTGAAAAGAATCCCAGACTTTAACATTCAAGTTATTGAAAAGTCTTAAAGACAGACGTGCTGATTTTAGATACAAAAAGTAAACAATATGTTGAATGCTGCTAGTTTGCGACCTGTTTAGTTGTTTGTTAAATAAAAAACATCTGTGAGGTACTCAGAAATGCATTGTATCTCGAAGTCTGTTATGAAGCTCTGTGGTTATACTGAATAAGCAGCTACCTATGTTATATGACATCTCTTTATTAATGTAATAACTGCACTTTCACAATTGCTTTATTAACCTTCCTGCTTTCTCAAATTTGCTTGAAAATGCACCATTTTTCCACTCTTTTTTCAAAATTTTCGCGGGGAAGAACGCCCCCGAACCCACCTTAGGTTGTTCGGGCTCGCTCGCTACGGTGCAGTATGACAATCATTTTACGCCTCACCACTTTCAAATGTCACCATCCGCCACTGACCTACAGGAAGAGTGCCTCATTGAAGGACATTCTTGTACACAGTCATTATGTCAATAAACCTCCTAGCAAATTTGACATCACAGGCTTCTTCCCCTGCACCAAGTGCAAAGCCTGTAAGGGCAGCACAAAGATGAAGGATTTTCAGGTACCAGGGAAGAAAGAGAAGAGAAAGATCAATAAATTACTAAATTGTAACTCCAATTTTGTAGTTTATTGCTTGGTATGTCCATGTGGTCTCCGGTCTATTGGGAGCACCATACATCCAGCAAAAAAACGCATTCTGGAGCATACCAGGGCGATTACCAACGGCGACTCAGCTTACCCGGTCGCCAGACACTTCGCTGAAAAACATGAAGGAAGAAGCGATAAACTGCATTTATTTTGCATTGATCAGGTAGCCCAGAGAGAGAGAGAGAGAGGGGGGGGGTGACCATGTCAGACTCTTGAGACAGCTGGAGTCTAGATATATTGTGGAGCTTATGACACGCACACCTTTAGGGTTGAACTGTGAAGAGGAATTATGGTCACATGTAGGTTGTTGAACTCTAGTAGGAATTGCTAGGTGATTGACCCTCAAAATATCTGGTCCCTAACT